>LPNX011114249.1:644138-689566 GCA_001517045.1 Pseudotsuga menziesii
AGTGATGCACTTCCTAATATTCTCCTTTTTGTGAGAGAATTCCAACTTCTTCCACCTTTCCATTCCACATGTTGAACAAATATCCATTTCCATTGGACCATGATGTATGATCTATGATCAAGGGTGATGTTTCTTTTAGCAGCTTCGATATAGGGGATCCTCCTACTTTCCATTCCATATTACTCAGGCTTTCCACTATCCTCAGATTCCAATACTTTTTGATGATTTCCTTCGTCCACCATTCTTTTATCCCATATAAGAGATTCCAAACTAATTTGGATCCCATTGATAAATTCATCAGTCTCATAGCTTTGATTGCTAACCATCCTTTCTCTAGCTTGGCCATAATCGTGCTCCACTTCGTTAGGTGGAATTTTTGTGTGTTAGTTTTTCCGCCTTGCCACATGAGCCTGGGGATTTCTTTCAAAATCATATTTGAAATTCTTGTCCAATATCATAGAGAAGCACTTTGATATATTGGGAGAGCAGATAGGATTTATTTTATCAACACCATTCTTCCACTGGGTTTAGCAATTGGGATCCCCAGGCCTTCATACAACTCCTCAACTCCTCAATTTCTCAATTTTGTGATTCCAATACTTATCTTTGCGCTAGCCTAAAAGTATTAGAATTCCAAGATACCAAAAGGATGTCCATTATAGCACTACTAAAAATTCTAGGATGTGCCTGATCACATTTAGCAACTAATTTGAGTAGTTCCAACCATAAATATTGTTTTTTTATTTATTCACTAGCTCCCCTGAGACTTCGAGATACTTGTCTAGAATATTTTTGAACATGTGCGCAATGACTATGCAATCCCCTCCCAAAAGGAGAGTATCATCTGTGATTTGGGCATGATTAATAGATTTGAATCCTCTAACTATCTTGATCCCACTTAAATATGCATTTCTTCTTACCACTTCCAGATTTCTACTTTGATATTTTTCCATAATAATTTACAACATGGAGACATCAAACACCCTTTCCTGAGGCTTTTACTGCTTCTAAAAAATTATGTAGGTCTTCCATTTACTAAGGGAGGAATCTACGGAGCACCTATGCACACTTTAATCCATATAATTAATTCTTTGTCAAATATAGCTTCTTTAAAACCTACATCAAGAAGGAGAGATTAACTCCACGAAAAGCATTTTCCATGTCGAACTTTATCACCGTACATTTTTCTTTTCAAGTAATGGTGGAGTGTATCGCTTACTAAACTAGGATGACATTTCCATGAATTAGTCTTTTTTCCATGAATCTCCCTTGGTTTGGAGAAATGATTTTATGAATTTTTATTTTTATTTTGTTTGCTATAATTTTAGTCAACATTTTATATGTTGCATTGTAGAGAGAGATTAGTCTGAATATGGAAAAGGATGAGGACCCGACTTCCTTTGGAACTAGGGCTATAAAAGATGAGTTAGTGTTGCCTCCTATTTTTTCCTTATTCTGAATTCCTACCAAAATTTTGCATAGATATTTTTTAATTATATTCCAGCTATTCCACATAAACTGAATATTGAAACCATCTGGTCCAAAAGCTTTGTCATATTCCTGACCCCAAGTTTCCTCAATAACCTCAGATTCTTCTATACTCCTAGTTAGAATGTTATTGTCCTCCTGAGTTATAAGAGTAATTATGTTTGCAAGAAACTCCTGAGTTATCCCTCCTTCTTCCAGTTTCTCTTCAACATACCACTCTTTAAAATGGTTATATGATTCTTCCCTGATGTCTTCCAGGTTCTCTTCAATATACAACTTTGTAAAATGGCTATATGCTTCTTCTCTAATGTCTTCCAGATCTCTTACTCGCTCCCATATTTGATTTGTTCTTTCTTGAATCCTATTATTTTGGGCTTTGGATTTATATTTTTTATGAAAATATGGAGTTATTTTGTCTCCCGCTTTTCATCATATACTTCTTGAATTTAGTCTCCATTTCTCTTCTTCAATCATGTTGTACTTGTGTAGTTATGTCGTTAGTTTTTGTTCATCCATTAGATCTTTGGGTGCAGGATATTATTTCTCCATTTTTTCATAGACCTTTTATATTTGTCCATTTATTTTTTCTTTCTTACTTCCAGGGTGTATGTAATGTTCCTTTTCCCAACTCTGCAGGTTCCTTTTCATTCTTCAAATTTTATTTTCCCACATGGAGGAGGAAAAACCCCTTACTTTCTCTCTTTGTGTTTCTCTTATTATTTCTATGAATTCCTCCTCTTGAAGCCATAAGGGATCAAATATGAAAGGTATAGGCCATTGTTCCCGTCGTCAAGAAATCTTAGCATGATTGGATTGTGGTCAAAGACTATGTATGACCCTATATTGGAACCGTAATTCCCTAGTTGTCTAGCTGGATATCACTGTGTGATAGAAATCTGTCTAACCTGGAAGAGATATAGTCGAGTACATCCCTTCTATTCATCTAGGTGTGATTCCCTCTTTTAGTTGCTATATATAATAGATCATATTCGAATATGAGATCCTCCATGAGCTCTTTACATGAATCTCTTACAGTGTTTCCTCCTTTTCTTTCCTGAGAGTTGAGGATTGTATTGAAGTCTCTCCTTACTATACAATTTGAATGTTGTCCATAATCATTCCTCTCTATTAAATTTTTTGGGAATTTTTTTAATCTATGTGTTTATTGGGGGAGTAGACATTAAAAATATTGAAATGGTTACCTGTCTCTTCCAAGCAATAAAGTGACTATTAACCAATGTTGCTCCGAATGGACATGTAGTAGCTGAAAGGAACTATCGACCCATAGAGTGCAAATGCCTCCTAAAGCTCCCCTCTACCCTATGGCCTTCGCTTTGATCATTTAAAAAATAATTGAATTTCCTTCCAACATGTTGTCTTCTTCAATTTTAGTCTTTTGGATCATAAAGATTGATGTTTTTTGTCTAAATTAAATATCACATTGCCTCCTTCTTGTATTTACTTCCCAATGCTTTGTAGTTGCAAGAGACTATGAGCATTATTTACCTTGCGGTGGGGTGTTGTTACCTCATATGTTCTCCTAGATATTGGGTATTCCTATACTTTCCAGAGTGATAAATTTCCCACTTCCTTTTATTTTACTTATGAAATTTTTTTGTAGTCCTAGGGATACTTCCCTTGATGTTGGTTCTTCCCTTTTTTCCTTTGTGGATGTCTATTCTGCCTTTTTGTTGTCGGTTCCTCTTCTGTTCCTTCTTCTTCTTCATGTTGTTGAGCTTTTCTTAGCGTTGTTACTCTACTCACAGTGGGTTTAGCCTCCTTTCTCATTTTGACTTTGGACTCTGGACTCTCTAGTGATCTCTCTAGGTTTTCCTTGGCTTCTTCTTCTTCTTTTTTGCTCTCATGTATTTGTGTTGGTTGATCCAATTATTCATCCTGTTTCAGTGGGGTGGTTAGTTTTGTTTCCTTCCCCCTCCTAGGTAGCATTTGACTAGAGATCTATATATTAAACTTGCACAGTTATATAGGGACTAAACACAGTCTCATTAATAGATTAATGATGATAATTCATGAAAATGATGAAAAAGGGATACAAAATGAGTAGCCGCATTGTATATTCACACAAAGAATGAGAAATTACATTACAATGTCATGCTATAAGCACGAATGGGAAGCAATTTGAATTCCTAAGGAGGCCATTTGAATTGAATGAGTGAGTTTAGCTTAACTGAATGTAAGCCACAGTCAACACTCAAGTTAACCACTAATCAAAACCCTAATTGACTCAAATGATCCCTAACTAAAGTTGCAGTGCAATAAATGACTGAGTCTCAACTGAAAGAGATTAGACACATGTCACAACAAGACAACCATCAAGTGGTAGCACTTCAATGACTCCAATGAACCTCGATGAGGTTAACTAAAGTGTAACTGAACATGAGAAGTGGTTGGAGGCACCCCTGTTGACTCTAGTTCATTAAATAATCATTAAATAATCAATTTAATGAAGGGAGGCACCTTCATTGCCCTTTTTAACTGATTGTAACCATCAGTTAGCAATTAGGTGCATGAATATCACTTAGATCACCCCCGTAGTGCTCTTGTTAGCCTCCTTGAATGTAGGAGAAGGCTAAGTTATCCTCCTTGAATGAAGGTAGGCATGGATGTGATCTAGCTAATGACATTTAATGCTCCAATTATGTTAATTAAGCCAATAATACTTAGGATAGTGGTTTAACTAGGCCAAATTGACCAAAATGAGTGTGTAAGGTGGTAAATGTCTCCAACACCCCCCCTTAAGCTATACTCAGGAGGATTTTTAGAAAACATAAATGCATAAAAATGCTAGGGCCCCGAAAAATAAGGCCATAGCTCACCCTGTACGTTGTTGAAACTGAAACAATGCTAAAAAACAAACTAAGTGAGGAAAAGAGGGAAAAACCCCCCCTCAAGCTGAACACTGAAATTAGTCTGAATCACCCTAATGAACTCACCCCCAATAGTGAACGGAGGTAAGTGAACTTATTTTTTGAAAAGCTCTTGGTGAATATGTCTGCAATCTTCTCATCAGTCGGGCAGTATTGCAGAATGATGGTCCTGTCATGCACTAGCTCCCTAATATAGTGCATGTGGATCTCTACATGCTTGGTCCTATTCCTGGTAACTGGATCTGTGGATATATTAATAGCAATTTTATTGTCACAAAAGAGTACAGTGGACAAAGTACTACCAATATCAAACTCTGAAAGAATGTATTGCAACCAAACTACTTGGATGCAAGCATTCACCGCTCCTTGATACTCGGCCTCTACTAAAGATAGTGCTATGGCAGCCTACTTTTTTCTAGACCAGCAAATGGGGCCACCAACAAACATGAATAAATATCCGGAAGTAGACTTTCGATCAATAGAATCACCCGCCCAATCAGAATCTGTGTATCCAACCAGCTCTAGCTTAGAGTCTGCAGCATAGTGCATGACGTAGGTCTTGGTTCCTTGAATATACTGGAGGATCCTCTTGGCTGCCTTCCAATGAAGATCATGAGTCTGATGCATATATCTTGATACAACATTCATGGAATAACACATATCAGTCCAAGAATGTTTCAAGTACAACAAGCTACCAATTAACTCTCGATAGATAGTACAGTCCATGGGAGGTGTGTTTTTTCCTTCTTCAAGGCTGATCCCTGAAAGGATAGGGAACGGTGCAGGCCTACATTCAGCCATGTTAAACTTGACTAACAGGTCTGAAATGTATTTGTACTGAGTGACCATAATCCCATTAGAATTTTTCTCAATTTCGAGCCCCAAAAATTGTTTTAGGAGCCCCAAATCACTCATTTCAAAGGCATTGTGGAGAGCAGTTTTGATGGCTGAAATGGAAGCAACTGTGATACCTGTGATCAGTAAGTCATCAAAATATAAAACAATAATGATCAAATTACTATCATACTTCTGTAAATACACATTTGGATCTGATTTACACCTTTGGAAGTTTTGCGAGAGAAGGAAGGCATCCATCTTGGAATACCACTCTCTTGGGGCTTGTTTTAACCCGTATAGTGACTTCTTTAGCTTGAAAACCAAAGATGGATCAGTGATGTAGCCCTCAGGATGCTTCATGTATATCTCCTCATGAATATATCCATGCATAAAGGTTGACTTAACATCCATATGATACACTTCCCAGTGCTTAGATGCTGAAATTGCCAAAACTAGGCGGATGGAGTCCATTTTTGCAACCGGTGCAAAGGTCTCATAGTATTCCACTCCTTGGACCTGAGAGAAACCTTTTTCCACCAGACTTGCCTTATATTTTCAGGTGCTTCCATCAGCAAAAACCTTGGTCCGAAACACCCACTTGCATTGAACCAATTTCCTTCCCAGAGGAAGAGAAACTAGCTCCCAAGCAGTGTTTTTCTGAAGAGAATTCATCTCTTCATCCATGGCAACTTGCCATATCGGATCCTTCCGAGCATGGTAGTATGATTTTGGGTCTGAAATAATCATCAAATAGCAAGTTTCAGAAAGCAAATTATCAGGACAAGAGAGCACAATACCTGCTCTTTGGAAATCAGACTGGGTTCTCCTTGGATCATCCGGATTTCCAATGTTATCTCTTGCGCAGGAGAGTGTCTGTCGGGCCCATGTGGGAAGATGATTTTGCACTTAAGGTTCTGATTAAGTATCTTATGATTTCTGCATGCTGATATCAGAAATCATAGGATCCAAATCAGGGTCATCACCCCCAATTTCATCATCCAATATTCAGTAGAATAGGAAGAAAATTCAGCAGTTTTCTCCTTCACTAGTTCCACCTCCTGAAGAGGCTCATCGAACTTGACACTTCTCTCGATGATGATATATTTTGTTTTTATATACAGTAGATTGAAACCTTTTGATTCATCAGGATACCCAATAAACAAACATTCTATGCTTTACGGTTGCAAGGCCCTTCTTTTATCAAGTGGAATCCGGGCCCATGCAGTGGACCCAAACACCTGTAGGTTCGACACATCCGGCTTGTGTCTGAAGTATGCTTCGAAATGGGTATTCCCTTTCATGGATGAGTGTGGCACCCTGTTTTGAATGTATGCTACAGCATGCATGGCTTCAGCCCACAAATTTTCAGCAATCTTCTTTGATTCCAACATACAGGTGGTCATCTCCTTGAGAGAACAATTCTTCCTTTCTGCTACACCGTTCTGCTGGGGAGTGTAGGGAGTTGAATGTTGGACCTGAATACCACTTTGGGAGCATATGTGCAGCAACTAATTACTGAAATACTCCCTACCCTTATCAGATCTCAAGATCTTGATCTTAATCCCGGAGGCATTCTCGATCAAGGCCTTAAGTTCGGAAAATTTTTCACATACTTCAGACTTCTTTTTGAGAAAGAAGACCCATGTGTATCTTGAAAAATCATCAATAAAAGTTAGAAGATACCTTGATCCATTCATGGATATGACAGGAATTGGAACGCTGATATCAGAATGTATCAGCCCAAATATGTATGTAGCTCGGTTTTCCTTCCCCCGATCGAACTTGTGCTCAGGGTGTTTTCCAATCACACAACCCTTGCAATTTATGGTGGTTTCCTTGATGACCGGGAGGCCTTCAACCATGGATTTTTTCTGTAATTGACGCAAATATTTGAAATTTAGATGGCCAAAACTTTCATGCCACAGCCTACTAACTTCATTTCCATGAGTTAGCAGAGTGGTGGGCTTTGCATCCGCAACAAAGTGAGAGAACTCATAGGCTCTTGCATGATGGTTTGCAAGGCCTTTAGCAATGATTTTCCTGGATGCAATATCCATTATCTCAACATCATTTGGGCTGAAAGAAACTCTCTTAGGAACTCCAGTATGTGTCATCTGATAGATACTAAGGAGATTTGATGCCAGAGATGGTACATACAAAACATTTGAAAAATAGCCATTCTCAAGATCAACCGTACCTTGTCCTTCTGAGATGATGGTGGAGTCATCTCCCATGTGGATGAGGATGGATTTTCCAGTATCCAAGGATGAAAATGAGTCTCTTTCAGCCATCATGTGGTTCGAATCTCCATAATCAATCAAGAGTGCTTTGGAATTCGAATTGCTTGCCATGAGGGCATGACCTTTTTCATGTTGTGGTTCCCGATCTTGCTGATCTCTCCTCTGAAAGATTTCTAGAAGATTGATGTGATTTCTCTCAAGGAGACAGGTTGCTTCATCAAGCTTATTCTTCATGCAGGAATGTTTAGGGTGGAATCCCTTCCCGTAGTATGAACACTTGACTTTTTCCTTTCCATGGTGCCCTTTTCCTTTGTTCTTCCTTGAGCTGGAAGACTCATCATGCTGCTGGTTTTCAACTCTAGGCTTAGGAGCATCAAATTTAGTTTTTGGGTTCTTCTGCTGCTTTCCTTTACCCTTCAGATATTTGGGCCTCGAGATATGGAGGGATTGATCACGGGAGGATCTGATGATCCCCATCTGGACAAGCTTATCATGTTCACTTGTGAGGGACTCAATGAAGGCATTAAGTGTAGGCATCTTCCATCCAAGGGTTGTGAGATTCCCCGCACGGAATGTAGAAAAAAAAACTGAATAATCACCTCCAAGTTTGGTTAGTATGGTGAGGATGAGCTGATAATCCTCCTTCTCCACTTTGCATTGCTTCAAGAGTAAGACAATGTGCTTGAACTTAGTGAAAAAGTCATTCAAAGTCTTGAAATTGGAGGGCTGGAGAGACATTAATTCATTTTCGAGATGGTAAAATCTTAAGTCATCTTGCTTTCCATATAGGGTTTCCAATTTGTCCCATATTTCCTTTGGAGTATTCAATCCCAAAAGATGTAAAATAAGATCCCAGGAAATAGAGAGGCACAAGAATCCAAAGGCTTCATCCTTCTTGTTCAAGAATCTTGATTTGTCTATAGCAGAACCAAGCTCAGGTTTAGTATCCATGGTGACTCTATAGAGTCCTTTAGAGCGCAGCTAAATCTCCATGTCACCTTTCCATGAGTGGAAAATGTATGGAGTCAAAATATCTACTGAGGAGGCCATCTGGATCTGCTAGAGTGAATGCTTCACCTGTAGAAAACCTAAAAATCACAACAGAAAGAGCAATGTAAGGTTGGATATCCTGCACATTTTAGGCTTTCATCACACCCAACATAGTCAATCAAGCAAGCTTGATCAACAATTTCTTTACTTGGGGTATTAAGTGGTAAGCCTTGGCTTCTGGTGCAGTGCTGGATTTTTGAGCTATTGCTCAATTTTCATGCAGAAATCTGTCAAAAAGCTTGTTTTTGAGAGATAGAGCTTCGTCCCCCCGTGAGCTCTGATACCATATTAAACTTGCATAGTGATCTAGGGACTAAAAACAGTCTCATCAATAGATTAATGAAAATAATTCATGAAAATGGTGAAAAAGGGATATAGAATGAGTAGTCGCACTGTATATTCACACAAAGAATGAGAAATTACATTACAATGTCATGATACAAGCATGAATGGGAAGCAATTCGAATTCCTAAGGAGGTCATTCGAATTGAATGAGTGAGTCTAGATTAACTGAATGTAAGCCACAGTCAACACTCAAGTTAACCACTGATCAAAACCCTAATTGACTCAACTAAGCCCTAACTGAAGTTGAAGTGTAATAAATGACTGAGTCTCAACTGAAAGAGATTAGACACATGTCACAGCAAGACAACCATCAAGTGGTATCACTTAAATTACTCCAATGAACCTCGATGAGGTTAACTAAAGTCTAGCTGAACATCAGAAGTGGTTGGAGGCACCCCTGTTGACTCCAGTTCATTAAGTAATCAATTTAATGAAGGGAGGTGCCTTGACTGCCCTGTTTAACTGATTATAACCATTAGTTAGCAATTAGGTGCATTAATATCACTCATGTCACCCCCAGAGTACTCCAGTTATCCTCCCCGAATGTAGGAGAAGGCTAAGTTATCCTCCTTGACTGAAGGTAGGCGTGGATGTGATCTAGTTGATGACATTTAATGCTCCACTAATGTTAATTAATCCAATAATACTTAGGATAGTGGTTTAACTAGGCCAAATTGACCAAAATGAGTGTGAAAGGTGGTAAATGTCTCCAACACTATAATGGTAAGGGTGTCTCCATTTATTTGATGATCCTCTTCATCTACAAGTGCAACAAATTTATTAGAATTTTCTTCCCTATTGGCTATGTTGATTTCTTTATTTTCCTTGGGAGAAGGTTTATTTTGGGATTTATACTTTCCTAAGTTTTTCTTAACAGTATGTTGTTGTTCTTCTTTACCCTCCCCTTCTGTATCTTATTGCTACTTGCAATATTTGGCAAAATTCCCATATTCATTACAACTTTGGTATTTAAATGGCAATTGTTCATAGTCTAGTATCTGATTATGGGACCAACTATCTACCTTCAAGGTTATGTCCTCAGAAAATCCTTTCTATAGATCTACTTTGACATAGAACCATGCACACAAAAATATCCCTCCTTTTGGTTCTTCTCTATCAATATATTTCCCTAGGGCATTTCTGATGGTTGCCACAGAGTCATCCTCCCAATAACGTGAAGGAAGATAGGGTAGATAGGCCCGCACTAGGACACAAGATGGGTCATCCTCATTTAGATTAAAATATAGAGTCCATCTATTAAGGTAGAGACCTCTTGATTTGAGGAAGTATGGGCCACTTTTTAAGATCATATCTCTATCTATTTTTCTTCAAAAGAAAGGCAAAGAAACCTCTACCACAGGAACAGATCAAAATGCTACCTTTGATGAGTGGACACCATTATTTGTACACCCATGCATCCATTGATTTTAGGGAAGGACACATTCCATTGAACTAGAATATCAATCCACATTCTGCTAAAGTGTTTGCTTTGAGTCTTGAAGCAACCAAGGGAATAATTACTTTGGGATTGGAAACCATTTTTTTAGCAAACTTGGAAGGGACTGCTCTATTATTTGATTCCCTTACCACCACCACTAATTCCTGGAAAGAAACAAAGTTTGGATATGGAGGGGGAGGATATGCCTATTCAACCATGAGAAAATAATAGGGGTCTGTGGATAAGTAAGAAACCTATTTGAGCATTGTAGTTACTACACATATTTCATATCAACACATGCTATATTATTATCTACAGCTTTCATTTTATCATATTATATTTGTTGCATTTCGTTCTTGCATTCACCTCATCTACATTTACATTTATGCATTTTCCAATACAAACTTTATATTAGATAGATAAGAGAGCATAATGCAACATCTTACCTTGCATATGGTAGCTGCGCAATAAATACAATGCTTTGTATTTCCACGTTAGGTGAGCTAATTGGGCATTTGTAATCCTAATTGGTTAATGAGGGTCACATTCCCATGTCAACATGACCTTAGCATGCATGGTCATTAGGATTTTCACAACAAACCTAATTGGAGCCATGCCTTTACCCCTATGCATTTCCTCAGGGGTTTAACTCAATGAACCTATGACATAGCTTGTGCATTCATGGGATATTAAAATACTCCTAATTTGATTAAATATTAATAAATACTTCTCAAAATACTTTTGTTGAACCCCTATCCCAATACATCTTTCCAATCAAAACACCCTTTTTTAATTAGATATCCTATATGTCCATTTTTCCAATGACATTTTTAAAACCTTAATTTTTTTTCTATTACTAGTAGGGTAACATGACACAACTCTTAATACCCTTGGAACATTATAGGGTGAAAAATTTCTAACCCAACTTGGAACAAAATATGACAAAAAATATACTAGGAAAATGTTGAAAACATAGAATATTTAAACACCTTAGATAATTTGGACCTTCTCATGTCCAACATGGCAAATATATTAGTCTTGTAAAGAAATACACACATTTCAAAAAACAATGCATTTATACACCATGATAAATTTTGAACCAAATATTCTTTAAAAATTTGTGATTTAAAATTTTCCATAAAATACATTAAAGTGAAAACATAAACAATCCTAAAAGAATTATATAAATATTAAATGATTTTGATTTTTCCAATAATTATTGATAAAATATGCTAAAATATGCTAAGTGTTATTTAAGGGGACCCTTCTCCAAAAAATTTCGTTGTCTATGGACGATGACATATGAGGCTTTAATATTTTTAAATATTTTAAAACTTTTCATAAGGGGATAATAACCAACTCCATCCCCACCAACGGCTTGTCCTCTAGAAGATCATCAACAAAAACCAGATAAACAACATAGGGTTTCTCCAGTCCTGGAATCTTAGCAACCCTCATCATTATTTCCTCCTTGATATGCAAATTCTCAAGTCCTTGCCATTTCTAGCTTTGGACTTCATCTCTAGCTTCTTGCAATGGATCATCCAGTCTTTCTCAATTCTCATATGGACCGCCACATATTTAGGCTAAAACATGAATGGGATCATTCGTATTTTGTTATCATCAATTCTAGTAGAAGAGATTAAGCTCTTGGGATTGGATACAACTCTGGAAACTTGGGCCGATAAATTATCGACAAGAACCAGACATTCAAAGACTCTGGCATAATCAACGACATGCTAGTGGTCGTGCCAAAGAAAATGGTTCTTACCCTGCAACTTAATAACGGTATGCCGATCGATCTAAGGGTTGCTTCATTATTCTAGTTGTACCATATTCCTCTTCGTCATCCACCGTCGCCCATTCCCCTTAAACACAACGAGAACATTAGAAAACATGCCCGAATTCATGCACCTTATGCGAATGAAGCCATTGTAGAGAGAATTGAAACGATCAAGGGAGAACAGTTGATTGAAATCGAGGGAATCCAGAACATTGGGATCTTTGTAGAGGAGCAAGGCGCTGAGGTTGGGCATAAGGAGAGCCAAAACTGAGCCGACTAAACTTGGGTTTAGGGCTCAGTTGATATTCAAATTTTCACTTTTACTTTTCACGCCTACCACTTTACTTTTTCACCAGTCGGGTGAAACTTGTCTATGTCCGACTAGACAATTTTACAAATTTTAGTCGGTCCTTCACTCGACCAAAATTACTTCGACTTACTTGTCCGACCGATTTTTACCTAGACCACTTTTACTCTGACCAAGATGGCTCTTAGACCAATTTGGACCTTCGACCAAGTCGGCTGACTCACCGACCACTCTAGTCGGCTCGATCACTCTAGTCAGCTCACTTTGGTCGAAATCTACAGAATATGTTTCTTAGTCTAAAGACTTAAGAAATTACAAATGCTTTTCACCTGTGAGTAAGATGAAGTAAAATAGACACATTTACAAATCCAAATAACTTATGAGAAACATATGCCCAAATATGTAGGAAGACTTGAGTCGACCAATGTGCCGTAAAACTTGGAACTTTCACGCGGTGATATTTTTATGGGTTCTTGTTCTTTTACTTATCAGTAATTGTAAAAGAATTTTACAGAAGTAAATCTAGAAATATGTGCGGCCAAATAATCATGCATTCAACCACAAACTATTTCATATATTAACTATGCTGAAATAACAAAGTACTACAAACTTGTCGGTTACAAAATGGTCGGTCCAGACTTGTCCATCCAGAATCGTCGATTTACAGAGCTTCAGCTCTTCGATTAGATCACATGCATAGAAGCTTGAGCTTCGACTTCTCTTTCTCACCCAGATTTCCTTCAGTGTATATTGTTTCTCTTGTGTTTGTGTAAACTGATTTACAAAATGCTTCTTCTATTTATAGGCAACCCGACTGACTTGCCATTAAAGATTGTAATAACTATCTGCCTAACAAATTAGCTTCTGAAATAAATTTGACTGGACTATGTTGTCTACTCGTGGACTTTTCCTTCTTGTCAGACTAACAGACAAGATCTCGACTTGTATAGACTCTCACAAAGTCGGCTAGAAGTCAAGTACAGATCTGTGACTAATTACATTTTTCCAACACTCCCCCTTAATTATGAGCAGATGGGGATTTTTAAAACAAAATTTACAAAATGTTTCAGAGCTTAGACATGCTCTGTTTATGACAGAGTTCATTGTGCAGAACTTGTCATTCCAAGATAACTACGCAGATACTGGAATGTGTCCTTTGCCAATGGCTTTGTGAAGATGTCGGCCAGTTGGTCTTCAGACCTGCAAAATTCCAAACAAATTTCCTTGTCGTTCACCAACTCTCTTATAAAATGAAACCTTGTGTCGATGTGCTTGGTTCTCTTGTGAAACACATGATTCTTTGATAATGCTATGGTTGAATTGTTGTCACAGAATATTGTTGTCGGTTCTTGATAGTTATGTGACAAGTCTTGTAAGACTCTCCTCATACAGACAGCTTGACATGCAACACTTGTTGCTACAACATACTCTGCTTCAGCTGAAGATAGAGTTACTATGGGCTGTTTCTTTGAAGCCCATGAAACAACACCTGTACCAAAATGAAATGTGTACCTAGATGTGCTTCTCCTGTCATCTATGCTGCCTCCATTGTCATTGTCAGTGTAACCAATGATTTTAAAATTTTCTGAGGTTGAATACATAATACCAAGGTCTCTTGTGCCACTTACATACCTCAAAATTATTTTAACTGCTTGCCAATGTGAGTCCTTTGGTGACTCCATGAACCTTGAGATCAGACTTACACCATACATAATGTCTGGTCTTGTTGTTGTCAAATACATAAGGCTACCAACAAGCCTTTTGAACAGCGTAGGATCTACAGTGGATCCTTCATCATCCTTGCTCAATTTTAAACCTGTTATTATTGGTGTTGGGGTTGTCTTACAGTTAGACATGTTATACTTTTTTAAAAATTCACATGCATACTTAGATTGTGATATAAAGATACCACTTTCAGACTGTTGAACTTCAATGCCCAGAAAAAATTTCATAAGCCCCAGATCAGTCGTTTCAAATTCACTTTCCATGACTGTTTTAAAATATGCTATGCCATAATCACCAGTAAATATTAAATCATCTACATATAGGCAGACAATTAACATATTACCTTGCTCATCGACTTTGGTGTACAAAGTTGGTTCACTTTCACTTCTGTGAAATCCATTTTCAATGAGATAAGAATCAATTCGACTGTACCAAGCTCTAGGAGCTTGCTTCAAACCATATAATGCCTTTTTCAGTCTGTACACTTTGTGCTCTTGACCTGGAACTTCATACCCTTGTGGTTGTTCCACATATACTTCCTCTTCTAGATAGCCATTTAAGAATGCCGACTTGACATCCATTTGATGTACTTGCCATTTGTTTTGTGCAGCAATGGCCAAAACTATTCTGATTGTATCCATGCGTGCAACAGGTGCAAACATTTCATTGAAGTCGATGCTGGGTTGCTGTGTGAACCCTCTTGCTACCATTCTTTCTTTGTGCTTTTGCACATTCCCATCAGCATCTTGCTTTGTCTTATAAATCCATTTGACATTGATTACATCCTTGTCTTTTGGTACGTCGACCAGTTCCCATGTCTGGTTCTTTTCAATGCATTCTATTTCTTCATCCATGGCTTGTGCCCATACTTCTTCTTCAACATCTTCTTCAAATGTTAGTGGATCATATATAGGGGAAAATAATGCAAACAGATAAAATTAATTAGGTGTACCAGCTTCATATATCTCTCGCAGACTTGTTTTCTTCACTGGTTCTGTCGATGTCGACCTCGATGAAATGCTTGATGGAGTCTGTTGTCCTCTTGGTGTACTTGTCGATGTAGCTTGAGCTACTACTTGTGTCGATGGTCCTTGTGCTAAACCATGTCTTGGTGTCATGGGATTCGACGGTGCTCTGACTGGTTGACTTACATGTGGTATTTGAACCACTTCCTCCTCCATATCATCATTGTTGATGTTCGACACAATGTTGACATTTATGTCGACGGTTCCATCCCATGATTCATTCTCGACGAATTGAACATCTCAACTGATTATGAATTTCCTTGTGACGGGGTCATACAGCTTGTATGCTTTTGTGTCTTCTGAATAGCAGACAAAAATACACTTCTGTCCCTTCTTGTCTAGCTTCCTTCTCAGCTCATTTGGAATATGAGCATATGCAACACAACCAAAAACTTTTAAATGGGAAACACTATGATTCATAACTGTCCATGCTTCTTGGGGAAATTTGTTCTTCACACTCTTTGTTGGACATCAGTTCATAATGTATATAGCAGTTGCGACTGCTTCAGCCCAATACTCATTTGGCAAATGCTTGGCTACCAACATGCTGCGTGCCATCTCCATGATGGTTCTGTTCTTTCTTTCAGCTATGTCGTTCTGCAGAGGTGTATACCGTGCAGTGAATTGTTTCTGTATGCCATGGGTCTTGCAAAAATTCAGAAATTCATTTGAAACATATTCACCTCCTCTGTCGGTCCTTAAGATCTTGATGTGGTGACCACTCTGGTTCTCCACGAGTGCCTTGAACTACTGAAAATAACCAAATGCATCAGATTTGTGTTTAAAGAAATATACCCATGTCTTGAGTAATCATCAATAAGGTTAGAAAATACTTGCAGCCACCAATGCATGATGTCTGCATTGGACCACAGATGTCAGAGTGCACAATTTCAAGTGGTGTGCGTGCTCTATAGGAATTTCTGACTGGAAATGTCTCTCTGTGCTGCTTGCCAAAAATGCAGCCTTCACAAACCCTCTCTGGTTTGTCGATCAATGGTAATCCGTTCACCATATTCTTTGTGTGCAGTAACTTTAGCCCACCAAAATTCAGATGTCCAAATCTGAAATGCCACAACCAGGATTCATCCTGAACTTCTGTCTAAAATGCAGCTTGCAAATTAGCACTGCAATTTTCTCTCTTGTTGAGGATCTCGACTGTTTCTTCACTTTCTGCCTTGAATGCAGCTCCTGTCTTTGTCTTCCCTTTTATGTCGGGAACTATCCTCAATGGAAACAAGCGGTTGCTTGTCATTGGCACTTTTGCTATCAGCTGGTCGCTTGGACGCCTGTCTTTGATCACATAGTGTTCATCTTCCATGTAGACTCTGTAGCCTTTTTGTAACAACTGTCCAATGCTTAACAGATTATGTTTCAGACCTTCGACATGATAGATATCAGGGATATACTTACTCTCCCCCTGTTTGGTTAGAATATCAACAGTGCCTTTTCCTAAGACAGTAACTTGGACATTGTTTCCAAGTGTAACATCAGTTTTAATTGAAGTGTCTAGACTGTACAATAGATTTAAATTACCAGTCATGTGGTTGCTACAGCCTGAATCTAAGTACCATATTTCATGTGGAATTTCTTGAATAGCATTGCATTCAAGTGGAGATGCCGGTGCCATTAACATTGCACCTGTCGAAGTGCTGGTGCTGGTCGACTGACTTGGGCTTTGTCTTCCTTGGTCATATTGATTCTTCCTGCATTCATATGCATAATGACCAAAATTCTTACAGTAATGACATTGAATTCTTGATTTATCAAACCTATGGCCACTTGGCTGACTTGGGTTCTGGTTATCTCCTCTGCCATCGACATTTGCAGGACTTCTGCCTCATCCTCCTCTTGAAGAACTTCTTCCTCTACCTCTGAAGTTGTTTCTCCCCCTGCCTCTACCACGGCTTATGGATGACTGTGCTACAAATGCACCTTCCAATGATGTCTGTGATCTACTGATTCTGTGTTCATGATTGATGAGTGAAGCTTGCAGCTCATCAATGCTAAATGTCGATATGTTTGTGTGTTCCTCTAAGGTCACAACCAAATTTTCAAATCTTGGGGGAATACTTCTGAGAATTTTTTCAACAACCCTTTGGTCTGATACGGGTTCTCCATGAGATTTCAATTGGTTTATCAACCCAACAACTCTGGTGTAGAATGTGTCTACATTCTCTAAATCTTTCATGCACAGAGATTCAAAATCTTTTCTCAGAATCTGCAGCTTGGATGTCTTTACCTTATCCAAACCTTGATAGGCATTCTCCAATGTATTCCATGCTTCCTTGGTATTAGTCGATGCTGCTATTCTTGGGAGTATGCTCTCATGCATAGCTTGATGTATGAAAAACAGAGCTTTTCCATCTTTCTTCCTCTGTTCTCTCAAGACATCTTTCTCAGCCTATGTGAGATTGTTATATGCTACTATGTCTGCTGGTTCTGCATAACCATGCTGGACTATCTCCCAGACATCTTGAACTCTGAATAAAGCCTTCATTGTTAAAGACCAATATTCATAATTCTTTCCTGTAAAACTTGGAGGTTGCAATGAACCAGATGTGGAAGCCATTTTTTAATTTTTAATTAACTTTCCTTAGAAAATTAATTTCCACTTTTTAAGACAAGATTTCTTTCCTAAAATCTTGGGCTGATATAAACCTTGCTATGATATAACCTTGCTCTGATATAAACTAGCTCTGATACCAGATAGCCAAAACCGAGCCGACTAAACTTGGGTTTAGGGCTTAGTCGATATTCAAATTTTCACTTTTACTTTTCATGCCGACCACTTTACTTTTTCACCAGTCGGGTGAAACTTGTCTATGTCCGACTAGACAATTTTACAAATTTTAGTCGGTCCTTCACTTGACCAAAATTACTTCGACTTACTTGTCCGACAGATTTTTACCGCGACCACTTTTACTCCGACCAAGTCGGCTCTTCGACCAAGTCGGACCTTCGACCAAGTCAGCTGACTCACCGACCACTCTAATCGGCTCCGACCACTCTAGTCGGCTCGACCACTCTAGTCAGCTCACTTTGGTCGAAATCTACAGAATATGTTTCTTAGTCTAAAGACTTAAGAAATTACAAATGATTTTCACCTGTGAGTAAGATGGAGTAAAATAGACACATTTACAAATCCAAATAACTTATGAGAAACATATGCCCAAATATGTAGGAAGACTTGAGTCGACCAATGTGCCGTAAAACTTGGAACTTTCACGCAGTGAGATTTTTATGGGTTCTTGTTCTTTTACTTATCAGTAATTGTAAAAGACTTTTACAGAAGTAAATCTGGAAATATGTGCAGCCAAATAATCATGCATTCAACCACAAACTATTTCATATATTAACTATGCTGAAATAACAAAGTACTACAAACTTGTCGGTCACAAAATGGTCGGTCCAGACTCGTCAGTTTACAGAGCTTCAGCTCTTTGAATAAATCACATGCACAAAATCTTGAGCTTCGACTTCTATTTCTCACCCGGAGTTCCTTCAGTGTATATTGTTTCTCTTGTGTCTATGTAAACTGATTTACAAAATGCTTCTTCTATTTATAGGCAACCTGAAGATTGCTACAGCATGGGCCGACTAAATTTCCATTAAAGACTGTAATAACTATCTGCCTAACAACTTAGCTTCTGAAATAAATTTGACTGGACTATGTTTCCTACTCGTGGACTTTTCCTTCTTGTCAAACTGACAGACAAGATCTCGACTTGTATAGACTCTGACAAAGTCGTCTAGAAGTCAAGTACAGATCTGCGAGTAATTACATTTTTCCAACAGTTCAATCATTATTTTGGTGCAAAATTATTCTGCAGTTGGAATAACATTCCTATCAAATATAACATATGATTTTACATTTGATGCCATGAACTTCACAAGTCGCCCTATACTCAACGCTTTGGAGTGTTACTCTTTAATCGATACATATCAGGAAACATAACCAAACGTGCACTAACCAAACATGTCCCAATGAAGTTATTATAATTATTATAGTTAATGTATAAGCAATTGTTTAATTTTAACTGCAGTTGAAGCTCTTGACGCTATCAAAAGCGCCTTTGATATAAAAAAAATTGGATCTTCGATCCTTGCTTTTTGATGGAGTGGGAAGGAATTGGGTGTGATCAAAGTTGTTCCGCAATTAGAGTTTCAAAAATGTAAGATTAATTCTTTTATTTATTTACAGTTCTGTAATTAGCTTGAATAACGAGATCGAAATCAAATACCAATCACTTCTAACGAGACTGAAATCTAAGACTCTCGTGTTTAACAAACATAATTTTGTTACTCTTCATTTATTCATTTGTTTCATAATAGTGTCCTTCACAGGCTCAGATCTCTTTTCATCAGCATCTTGTGGGTTTTGTTCTCCAACTACAGTACCCAAAGAATAATTAATAGTTCATCACATCTGAAAAAATTAGTAGTAAGGAAGGAATCAGACTCATATTGCTATGAAAACAGCAAGGCAATTGCGCCTAAAAAATCCTAAAGCGAGGGAAATGAAAGGCCGAAGATAACTTTGATATGTTTCAAAAATGAGAGAAAGTTGTGTGTATCAAAGTTTACATCTTGTTTTGCATGAGAGATATGTTTCGATCAAAATTTATTTTTAGTTGATGCGTTATTCAGTCTATGCATATACAGGACTCATGTGTCTCTTGCTTGCGAGTTGTATCACCAAACCGTGAGGGATCCCTTCCCTTGTCTACTTTCTAAATCTTGGGATTACCCACTACCCAACATTCAAATCTCTGCTAGTGACTGACTGAACCAACTGGTCAAGTTTAGGGAGATGAGAAAATCACTACGAAAAAGGCATGGAAGCATGCGATGACCACCTCCCTCTTCATTCCAATGACAAATTTCTATTGGTGTTTAATCCTTTCTTTACCCACAAGAATACGACGTTGAACATGTCGTCCACGGTGGTAGATTCCCTCGAATATTTTCATACATGAATCACATTCGATCGGAAAATCCAGGTTTGCAAGCTCGTCCTCTGGCATAAGACGGAACCATAGATAGTTAAAGAATATATCGACGCTTGGGATCACAGCTCTTGGATCAAGTTGTAGACAATGGTCGAAAATGGATACAAATCCCATCTCAATCTCCATGAAACATAACACACAATGCAAAACCATAGAATTACACAATTAATATAGAACGACAAAATCCAATACCTGTCACTCGTTCGGAACACAACTCTAGCATTTTCAAGAAGAATTTTCAACAACTCCAATGCCGCTGTCTTACCCTGCATAAGCAGTGGATCCGAGGAATCTTCTTGAGGTACACTCTTCATTGACAGCTTGCAAAGTTCCCTGAAAACCAAAAATGCATCTCGTCGAAACTTATTACTGATTAAATTCCAAATCTCCATCTTGCTCCAAAGCCTCCCCATCAACCAACTCTCCCTTTCTTCCTTCTAAAACGGTTTTGTATGTTAGCCAAAACCAAGCCGACTTGTCGGGTGAAACTTGTCTATCTCCCGACTAGACAAGTCTATCAACTTTGGTCAGCTTTTAGACCAGACTGAATTACTTCGACTTACTTGTCAGTTCTATCGACTGATTTTACCTCGACCACTTGTCACTTCGAAGTCGGTTGACTTCGACTTGTAAGTCAGCTCACCTCTTTAACCTCTCAAGTCGGCTGACCTCTTCGACCTCTCAAGTTGGCCTACTCAACCGACCTTGTTGGTTCACTTTGGTCGAAATCTACCAAGTATTTTTCTTAGTCTAAGAGACTTAAGAAATTACAAATGCTTTTCACCTATGAGTAAGATAGAGTAAAATGGACACATTAACAAATCCAAATATCTTATAAAAACATATGCCCAAATATGTAGGAAGACTTGAGTCGACCAAAGTGTCGTAAAACTTGGAACTTTCAAGTCGTGAGAAATTTATGGGTTCTTTGATCTTTCACTCAACCGTAATGGTAAAAGACATTTACATAAGTAAATATGGAAAATATTGTGCAACCAAATAAACATGCATTCAACCATAAACTATTTCATATATATAACTATGCGAAAATAACAAAGGTATTACAAACTTGTCTATCCAGACTTGTCCTTTTACAGAGCTTCGACTCTTCGACTGAATCACTTACACATAAGCTTGAGCTTCAACTTATCTTTCTCTCCTTTCTCAGCCTGAGCTCCTCTGACTTGTGTCTTGTGACTAACTTAAATTACAATTTGCTTCTTCTATTTATAGGCAACCTGAAGATTGCTTCTACATGGATTGACTGACTCTCCATTAAATACTGTAATAACTATCTACCTAACAACTTAGCTTCAGAAATAAATTCGTCTGGTTTACATTACTGAATCATGGACTCTTCCCTCTTGTTAGATTGACCGACAAGATCTTGACTGATACAGACTCTGGCAGAGTCGGCTGAGAGTCCAATGCTTAACAAATTATGTTTCAGACCTTTGACATGATAGACATTAGGGATATACTTACTCCCCCCCTATTTGTTTAGAATATCAACAGTGCCTTTTCCTAAAACGGTAACTTGGACATTGTTTCCAAGTGTAACATCAGTTTGAACTGAATTGTCTAGACTGGAAAACAAATTTAAATTACTAGTCATGTGGTTGCTGCATCCTGAATCTAAGTACCATATTTCATGTGGAATTTCTTGAACAGCATTGCATTCGAGTGGAGATATCAATTCCATTAACATTACGCTTGTCGAAGTGATGGTGTTGGTTGACTGAATTGGGATTTGCCTTCCTTGGTCATATTGCTTCTTCTTGCATTCATATGCATAATGACCAAATTTCTTACAATAATGACATTGGATTTTTTATTTATCAAACCTCTGGCCACTTGGCTGACTTGGGTTTTGATTATCTCCTCTACCACCGACATTTACAGGACTTCTGCCTCGTCCTCCTCTTGAATAACTTCTTCCTCTAACACATATTTCATTAAATTTGGAAATATTCTATTACAAGGACTTCATCCACATTGATTTTTTTTGGAAATCTCTAAATACGTATTCTATTAAATCTAGAAAAATCAACTCAAAGAACTATTCCATTAAATTTGGAATAATTAATCCAATGAACTACTTTCTCAATTAATATTTTTTATTTATTTCAAGTAAAACTTTAGTATTGAACTATTCAAAAGGAAATATTACATCTCAATTAGAACTAGAGGAAATATTACATCTCAATTACAACTAGATGGGTTAGATCTAAAATTTAGAACTTTTGTTAGATTGAGTTCCTTCAAAATGAGGAAAGTCATAGCCTTTGAATCCTACATAATTTATATTAATATTATTTATAGGTTGTATTAGATGTTAAGTTGATTAAATTATTTAATGACATAATATCAACATTGTATTTGTTACTACAACAATTATAAATATTGTCATAGTAATTATTTTTGTCTTTGTTATTTATGTTGTTTTATTTTTGGAAATTGGCACTACTTATAATCAAAATAAAAAAATATGTTATGACTTTAAAGTCTAAGTTTTATCCTTGTAATGATTAAAGTAAATTATGAATTAAAATAGCAACATAATTTAGTATTATTGTTGTTGGCAGTGGTAGTGTATTAGAAACTAAGTTGATGAATGCTTACTTTATGAATAATAGATTAACTTGAGAAATTTCTTACCTATAAATTTATTTAATGATATTGATGTTAGTAAAGCCTCCCTTATTTATTAATATTAGATGTTTTAATAAGAAAAATCAATTATGAACTAGAATAGCATTAGCGCAATACAATTTGATTTTTTTCATATACAAGAGGAAAGGGGAAAAACCAACTAAACTAATTATTACAAGTGTTCATTATTTATTTATGAAGCATTTGAACAATGTGTTTAATTGAAAAGAGCATATTTATAATGAAAATATATATACCGTACAATATTTATATTATCATTACAATTGTATATCATCTATTAATTTATGTTAGGGCACGGAGGAATCGAACCACCATCGTCCTGCTTGTAATGCAGGTGCTCTTCCATTGAGCTAGCACCATTTACAACATGAGGGGAGAGGGGACTGTGTTAACACCTAGATTACACATTTCTAATCCTCCGTGATAGATCAAAATGATGACAGTCTTAGACTTTAATTCTTTCAAAATGATGAAATTCTTAGAGTTTGTTTCCTTACATAATTTCTATTAATATTATCTATAGTTTGTATTAAATGGTAAGTTGATTAAGTTTATGTAATGACATCAATATTGTATATATTACTATGATTAAGAAATTGAATTATAATTTGATATGGTAAGTAGTACATTGTTGGTGTTGAGTTCCTATACTAGTAGAAGGTTGGCACAATTTTAGAATGGCCCATTTAAAAACTATTTAATGTAAAGGTTTGATACCCAATATTGTTCTAAAATTTTCCCTTGTATTTCCCTGAACTAGGCTTCCATCAATCAACCTTTACATGAAGAGTCTCACTTTCATCATTCTGGAAGATATATGAGGTGGTGTTTGTCATCCAAATCATCTCTCCTTCATCATCATCTCATGATCTAACTAGCAACATATTTCCTTTCTCAAATTAGATCATAGGATTGAATCTTGGCTTTAGCTTGTTGCACTTGGGTCCAACATATACCCATTCATCTGTCACATTATCAAAATCTCCATCCATAATACTTATATTCCATGCAGTGCATTATGATCAGCATTAAATCTCACATGGATTAAATTGTCTTTATACTAGCAATGTATTTGATGATAATGTCTAACATGAATTAAAGCTAACATGATGCTACTACTTAATGATTGATTTTCTGGATTAAATTATGTGAAATCTTTTCAGTCCACAATGAGTTTTTCATGGTTCCCATAACAAGCATGGGTGGAGTGTCCACTCAAAACATTGGCTTGAAAAACGTTCACACAGTTTAATCCAGAAAATCAATCACAATGATGACAAACTGATAAAACCGGCACACTCAAAATGTTAGTACTATATTTATTGAGTACAAGTTAATATACTAGTACAAAGTTGGCACCACTTTAAAGTCTACATGAGAAAATATAGTTATGAATGTGAATGCAACATAGTAGTACAATCATAATTTATATCAACTATAATAATGAATAATAGGGAAAACTCACTTCAAACCTTATTGCAAGTTCCTTACATTTACTCACAAAACAAGTCTATAAGATGTTTTTAGGTTCATTCGCATAAAGTATCATCACATGAATTAACATGAAGTTGAACCAAAATTTTCATATATGTAGCAAATAATATAAAATTCCTCAAAAGGTAGCTTAACGAGAAAATTTGATATACTACAAACATTGACATATTTTTCTTCATGTATATTAATTAGTCATTCAAAAAGCAAAATTACATTCATTAATCATCTCCACCTAATCTCCTTATATTTTCTCAAGCATATCAAGTACAACTTGAGGATGAATATTTCCACAGTTAATCATAATGACAAAGAGAGTTTACGGAATTAAATTGTGTATCGAAACATCCCTACGTTTCGAGTGGACACTCCACCAATCATCAGGGGAACAAAATGAAAAGCTCAAAGTGGTATTGAAGAGAGTGAGCAAAAGCTAATAATAAATAAGGTAAGGGTTTTGTACATGCATTAATGAATATAGGTATGCACATTTGATATAGTGACATGTTGTGTTGATCTAAAAGACAAATTGAAAAGTTAAAATTTGAATGGTGTTAGCTAGTTCGCATAAAGTATCATCACATGAATTAACATTGAACTTGAAGTGAAATTTTCATATATGCAATAAATAATATAAAATTCCTCAAAAAGTAGCTTGAAGAGTATTTATTATACTACAAACATTGAAAAATGTTTCTTCATGTATACTAAAATTCATTCAAAAAGAAAAATTACATTCATGAATCATGTCCACCTAATCTCCTTATATCCACTCAAGCAAATCAAGTACAACTTGTACATCACATTTATTTATCTTCATCTTCCTGCAATATTCTTTCTTTGGCATCCATGCCCAAACTATGGTATTAATTGGAATAGATCAAAGTTCTATGTCATCAAGATTTGGTACCGAATATTGTTCTAAAATATTTCCTTGTATTTCCCTAAACTAGGCTGCCACCAATCAATCTTTACATGAAGGGTCTCACTGTCATCATCCTGGAAGATATCTGAGGTGGATTTTTCCATCCAAATCATTTCTCCTTCATCCTCATTACCTGATCTAACAAGAAACAGCTTCCTTTTCTCTACATCGGTTCTAGGATCGAATGTTGGCTTTGGCTTGTTACACTTGGGTCCAACATATACCAGTTCATCTGTCACATTATCAAAATCCACATCCATAATACTTGATATTGCATGGAGTACATTACCATCAACGTTAACATTTTTTCTCGTCTTGGGACAAAAATCACCAGAAGAAGAATCACTTTCATCCAAGGGTGTATGGTCATTATAGATTCCATCTAATGCATCAAGAACTCTTTCCCAATAATATATTTTTTTATCCCATTCCTCTATAACAATTGGTGAATTCTCATTGCCAATAGTCTCTTTCCACATTTTTATGTATGATGTTATTCCTTCCTTTAGTTCTTTTAAATAAACATCAATGTCTTTGGGACGTAAGAAAGATGGCTTCCATGTGGGCAATATAGGTCGACCTTCATCATCTATATTCAACAACTCACTATGGTTCCGACCACTTAATGTGTCTGATGGATTCTTTATACCTCATAACTGGAACATCATTGAGTACAAGAAATTGGAAGTACTGGACATTAAGATGTCCAACTAGTGCATTTTTCCCCTCCTTGATGTACCCATTAAGGAAACTTTTGAAGTCATACACTTTGCCAATAAGTTTAGGTGGAAACGCCTAGTTTTCTTCTATTGTGCAATATGTATACATCATCTCAGATAAAAATATATATCTGTGCTTTTCAATTTGGAAGACATTCTTCTGTAGGTTCCATCTATGTCTTCATGGGTGTGCCCCACAAGCAAGAACCCAACCTCAATAGTGATGAAGACACCAAGTGCAGTTAATAGTGATAGAAACATGAAAACATAACGATTCTTATTATCACTAGCTACATTGTCCAATTGTAACAATAAATGTGGAGGAAGAAGTTTAAAATCAAGATTTTGTTTTTTTGATCTTCCACTTAAAGATAGGAAATCTTCCTTGTACACTCTACATTTTGAGTAAATAGAGTTTTGAAGTAATGCATTTGAAAGTGGGTTTCTTGAACTTCCACTCTCATCAAGCAAATCACCATACATATCAAGGTGTGGGTATTCAAGGTCCCCAATCACTTTGCAAGAGATGTACTGGTAAATTGTGATCCCATGTGTACAAATGGTAGGGATAAATGACCAAAACCTCATGTGTTATTCCCATGTTTTAGAACACCTAAAAACGACAAACCCAAGTTTGTTCCTGCAACAGATTTTGATTTGACATGTAATCTTGGGATTGAAGTCTTTGTTTTGTCCATTTTATCATGGATAATGCTCAAGTGTTCCTTTGGATACCGCTCTGACATAATTCTATGGGCATAGTAGCAATATCTTCCACACATAACAATCTTGTTATGTTTCTTCAGTCTAGCTCATGCCTTTTCTTCCAGCTCTTTTGTAGTCATTGTCATCATCTGTGCTTTCAACACGATACATTCACTACATTTACTGAAGTTAGTGTTCTTTGAGAATGCCATATATGGAAAATGAGTATTCCAAATCTTGCTCATTGTTTGTTGTGATATTGATGGAAAATTGAGCTCTTGAAGAGCCTCATTGATCTCTTTTAACAAAGAAATTTGGGTGTACGTTGATGGCAGTAGAATTAAAGGAGCATACGTTCCATCTTATTCAACTTGTTGTGTTTGGTTCAGTGAAAAATCTAAATTATCCATGACAATTTTGTGCAATATTTATATGGTTGCCACAGTATGTGCACGTGGTTTGCATTTGTTGGTGTTACCGTGAATTCCTTTGATAGGTCCTTATTGGAAGTTATGTTGGTAAGTATAGAAGGTGCTTTGAGGAATATTATGTATCTTGTACCATGCTTTCTTACAAATAATATCTCCATTAAACCTCATGTCCTTTACTTTCCTAATAGTAGGAGGTAGGCCATGGCCATGGCTCTTTGACATGATTGTGTTGGAAAGGAGTGAATTCAAGGAAAATTCCCTAATGTCATTTTTTTAAGAGTTACATACCCCTTCTAGAAGCTGCAATGGCTTTCCTATCCACATGTTGAAGACAATCTTGTTTGCAACATTCATCTGCTACCAAAAGTCAGTTTCTTTCTCTTCATCTCTTTGTATTTGAAAGTTTCCAACTTTTTTTGTAGCCACAACTCATTTAATCCTTTTATATGGCCTCGTTGCGTGCATAGAAATTGAGGCTGGATCTTTTTCATTATAAAGATCACCATCCTGTGTGTTTAAGGGACTTGTGTCCTCTATAAGATCACATACCACCATTTCATTGGGCGCCTTCTTGAAATTTTAATTCACCCTTGTAATCTCACCTTCATTGTCCACCAACTCATTTATTGACCATCTAACCAAACAATGTATAGACTTATCTCCAATCCTACATCTTTCACAATTTCTTTCTATGTCTTCCACAAAAACACCGAATTGCTTTTCACCTAACCTTTCACCCTCAACCATGTCATTCTCATAGACATTAACTATGATCCCTTTGACAATGCACATGCTTGTTCCCGTGCACTCATGTGTAAGAGAAAAAAAAATTCATGTCAATGTAAGCCTATCTTAGGGAGCATTTACTTGATGATCATGACAATGAGGTTCCAAATCTGATTCTGGCAAAATCTCATAAGATCCCAATGGACCCCTAGTGTATTTTCAAATCCTGTTGGATGTGGCAAAAGAGCATCATGTTTTAACACCTTCTTAATGTTAACCAGTATGGATCCTTTACTTACCATACTTCCATGCACCTTATGACAAATCTTTGTATTGAATATGGAGCCTTCACCCACCGTCACTCCACATTGCAAAAGATATACCTTGTCTCCAATAGCAAATGCAGAAGAGACATTTCCAAATATACAACAAATTAGACAAACTTAGTATTTGCTCAAAAATAATAAGCAATGTACTATAAAAAACACTTAACATGTGCTTCTAGATTTTAATTTACCTTTGTTATGCCTCAAATCTATGATCTTCCATGGATGTAAGTCCCCTTCATCAATATATCCCACAATCAAATGTGGTTCAATAACATCAATTATCAAAACCATAACATATCCTACATTAATCCTTTCTCCACCATAATGAGTTGTAGTATCTGTAGATTCAACCCTTCCTAATCCAATAACTTGACCATTAATTAGGAGGTCAACATAGTCCCTCTTATCAAAATTATATTTTCCATTGTAACTCCTCCCAATATCTATAATACATTTGAATTGTAGTTTGTAATTAAAGTTAAACCATATGAAGTGTATGTTTAAAAAGGTAATATAGTTGCAATAATTCAAAACAATAGGGTATCGCTTTTGTATGCCATGAAACATTGTTCCCCTACATCTTGTGCGCGCTAGCAAAAGGGAATTTACATATAAATTACATAAAATATATATGAAGAGATAACAATAAGAGTTCCAAGAAGAATTAGAGAATGACAAATATCAACTTAGATAAAACCACCAAGTTCCTATTTGACTTTGGACATAGCATTTATATTATTGATGTATGTGTATGAATGTAATGGAAATCTAGCTAGAGTTAGCTTCCGTTCTTAAAACGTTGCACGATAAATAAAAGTTAATGTGTGTTATTTTTCATACTGTAGTTTTCCATCTAACAGAACCACATTGTCATCAATCACATTACACCATGATGGAAATCTAGTTGATGTTAGTTTCCATTCATAAAACATTGCATGGTTACTAAAAGCTAATCTATGTTAGTTTTCATAAAGTAGTTTGTCATCTAACACACCCACATTGTCATCAAATACATTACACCATAATGAAAATCTAGTGGAGTTAACTTCCTTCTAACAACATGGCATAGTGAGTGAAACCTAACCTGCCATAGCTTTCATAAGGAAGGTTTCCATCTAACATAACTACATTGTCATCAATCACATTGCACCACGATGGAAATCTAGATGGAGTTAGTTTTCATTCTTAAAACATTGCACAGTTAGTGAAAGCTAAAGTGTGTTACTTTTTCATGAGGTAGTTTTTCATCTGACACAACCACATTGCACCATGATGAAAATCTAGCTTGAGTTGGCTTTCGTTCTTAAAACATTGCATTGTGAGTGAAAGGTGATGTGTGTTAGTTTTCATAAGGTAGCTTTCTATATAAAACAACCACATTGTCATCAACTATATCACACCATGATGGAAATCTAGCTAGAGTTAGTTTTACTTTTAACAACATGGCATGATGAGATAAAGTTAATGTGTGTTAGCTTTCATAAGGTAGTTTTTCATCTACCACAACCACATTTTCATCAATCACATTGCACCACAATGGAAATCTACTTGGAGTTAGCTTTCGTCCTTAAATCGTTGCACGGTGAGTGAAATCTAATGTGTGTTAGCTTTCATAATGTAGTTTTCCATCTAGCACAACCACATTGTCATCAATCACAATTCACCATGATGAAAATCTATTTGGAGTTACCTTTCATTCTTAAGACATTGCACGGTGAGTAAAAGCTAATTTGTTAGCTGTCATAAGTTAGTTTTCCATCTAACACAGCCACATTGTTCTACATTATACCATGATGGAAATTTAGCTGGAATTGGCTTTCCTTCTAACAACATGCCATGATGAGTGAAAGCTAATGTGTGTTAGTTCATTACACCATGATGAAAAGTTAGTTGGAGTTAGCTTTTGATCTTAAAACATTGTACGTTGAGTGAAAGTTAATGTGTGTTAGTTTTCATAAGGTAGTTTTCTATCTAAAACAAACACATTGTTATCAAATACATAACAAGATGATGAAAATTTAGCTACAATTAGCTTAACTTTTAACAACGTGTTAGTTGTCGTTCTTAAAGCATTGTACGATGAGTGAAAGAAAATGTGTGTTAGCTCATTACACCAAGATGGAAATCTAGCTCGAGTTAGCTTTTGTTTTTAAAACATTGCACGGTGAGTGAAAGTTAATGTGTGTTAGAATTCATAAGGTAGTTTTCTATTTAAAAGAGTCACGTTGTAATCAAATACATAACACCATCAAATACATAACACCATGACGAAAATCTAGTTGAAGTTAGCTTTATTCCTTAAATCATTGCACGATGAGTGAAATCTAATGTGTTAGCTTTCATAATGTAGTTTCCATCTAACACAACCACGTTGTCATCAATCACAATGCACCATGATGGAAATGTAGTTGGAGTTAGATTTCATAAGATAGTTTTCTATCTAACACAACCAAATTGTCATCAAATACATTACACCATGATGGAAATCTAGTTGGAGTTAGTTTTCTTCCTAACAACATGACACAATGAGTGAAAGCTCATGTGTGTTAGCTCATTACACCATGATACAAATCTAGCTCGAATTAGTTTTTTATCTAACACAACCACATTGTCACATTGCACCGTGAGGGAAATCTAGTTGGAGTTAGATTTCGACCTTAAATCGTTGTACGGTGAGTGAAATCTAATGTATGTTATCTTTCATAATGTAGTTTTCCATTTAGCAAAACCACATTGTCATCAATCAACATGCACTATGTTGGAAATATAGCTAGAGTTAGCTTTCGTTCTTAAAACGTTGCACGATGAGTAATAGATAATGTGTGTTAGCTTTCGTAAGGTAGTTTTTCATCTAACACAGCCACATTGTCATCAAATACATTACACCATGATGCAAATCTAGCTAGAGTTAGCTTTCCTTCTAACAACATGGCACAATGAATGAAAGCTAATGTGTGTTAGCTTTCATAAGGTAGTTTTTCATCTAACACAACCACATTGTCATCGATCGCATTGATCTGTGATGGAAATATAACTGGAGTTAGCTTTCATCCTTAAATCATTGCATAGTGAGTGAAATATAATGTGTTTTATCTTTCATAATGTAGTTTTCCATCTAGCATAACCACATTGTCATCAATCACAATACACCATGATGGAAATCTAGCTAGAGTTAGCTTTCGTTCTTAAAACATTGCACGGTGAGTAAAGCTAATGTATGTTAACTTTCATACGGTGGTTTTCCATCTAAAACGGTCATATTGTTATCAAATACATTACACCATGATGAAAATCTTGCTGGAGTTAGCTTTCCTTCTAACAACATGGCACTATAAGAGAAAGCTTATGTGTGTTACCTCATTACACCATGATGGAAATCTAGCTGGAGTTAGCTTGTTTTTCAACAACATGGCACGATGAGTGAAAGTTAATGTGTGTAATCTTTCATAAGGTAGTTTTCCATGGAACATAACCACATTGTCATAAATCACATTGCACCATGTTGGAAATTTAGTTGGAGTTAGTTTTTATACTTAAATCATTGCACGATGAGTAAAATCTAATGTGTGTAAGATTTCATAGTGTGGTTGTCCATTTAGCACAACCACATTGTCATCAATCACAATGCACCATGATGGAAATCTAGTTGGATTTAGCTTTCGTTCTTAAAACATTGCACGATGAGTAAAGTTAATGTCTATTAGCTTTCATAAGGTAGTTTTCCATCAAACACAGCCACATTGTCATCAAATACATTACACCATGATGGAAATCTAGTTGGATTTAGCTTTCGTTCTTAAAACATTGCACAGTCAGTAAAACTAATGTCTGTTAGCTTTCATAAGGTAGTTTTCCATCTAACACAGCCACATTGTTATCAAAAACATTGCACCATGATGAAAATCTAGCTGGAGTTAGTTTTTCTTCTAACAACATGGCACTACAATGGACACGGGGGCTTCACTTGTTGACCAATATCCTATCACGTTAGTTCATATTGTGGGTTTTAAAATTATCAAAAATCGAACCAATATATTGCAGGTATTGGGGGATGAGGGGTTTAAGGTGGGGGTGGGTAAGGTGGTTTATAAGGATTGAGGTATAAAAAGGGGTGGGGAGGAGGTTTTAAGTATTGGGAGGGGGTTTCAACAAAAAGAGTTTGGGTCAATATCTCTCGAAATTAAGGGTATTCTTTAATATCCCATGATCACACGTGCTATGTGAAAGGTTCACTAAGTGAAGTCCCCGTGACAACGGAAAAATTATGTGTGTTAGCTCATTACACCATGATGAAAATTTAGCTGGAGTTATCTTTCCTTTTAACATGGCACGATGAGTGAAAGCTATTGTGTGTTAGATTTTATAAGGTAGTTTTCCATGTAACACAACCACATTGTTATCAAGCACATTGCACCGTGTTGAAAATCTAGTTGGAGTAAGTTTTCATCCTTAAATCGTTGCACGGTGAGTGAAATCTAATGTGTGTAAGTTTTCATAGTGTATTTTTTGTTCTAGCACAACCACATTGTCATCAATCACAATGCACCATGATGGAAATCTAGCTGGAGTTAACTTTCATTCTTAAAACATTGCACGGTGAGGAAAGCTAATGTCTGTTAGCCTTTATAAAGTAGTTTTTCATCTGACATATCGACATTGTCATCAAATACATTCCACCATGATGGAAATCTAGCTGGAGTTGGCTTTCCTTCTAACAACATGGCACTATAAGGGAAAGCTTATGTGTGTTAGCTTATTACACCATGATGGAAATCTAGTTGGAGTTAGCTTTCCTTTTAACAACATGGCACGATGAGTGAAAGCTAATGTGTGTTAGCTTTCATAACGTAGTTTTTCATGTAACACAACCACATTGTCATCAATCACATTGTGCAGTGTTGAAAATTTACCTGAAGTTAGCTTTCATCCTTAAATCGTTACACGATGAGTGAAATATAATGTGTGTAAGCTTTCATAGTGTAGTTTTTTATTTAACATAGCCACATTGTCATCAATCACAATGCACCATGATGGAAATCTATCTGGAGTTAGTTTTCATTCTTAAAAAATTTCACGGTGAGTAAAAGCTAATGTGTCTTATATTTCGTAAGGTAGTTTTCCATCCAACACTACCACATTGTCATCAAATACATTACACCATGATGGAAATCTAGCTGAAGTTAGCTTTCCTTCTAACATGGCACTATGAGTGAAAGCTTATATGTGTTAGTTCATTACACCATTATGAAAATCTAGCTGGAGTTGGCTTTCTTTTTAACAACATGGCACAATGAGTGAAAGCTAATTTGTGTTATCTTTCATAAGGTAGTTTTTTATTTAACACAACATCATTGTCACATTGCACTGTCATGGAAATCTAGCTGGAGTTAGCTTTAAACCTTAAATCGTTGCACGGTGAGTGAAATCCAATGTGTGTTAGCTTTCATAATGTAATTTTTCATTTAGCACAACCACATTGTCATCAATCAAAATGCACCATGTTGGAAATCTAGCTATAGTTAGCTTTCGTTCTTTAAACGTTGCGCGGTGAGTAATAGCTAATGTGTGTTAGCTTTCATAAGGTAGCTTTTCGTCCAACATAGCCACATTGTCATCAAATACATTACAACATGATGCAAATCTAGCTGGAGTTAGCTTTCATTCTAACAACATGGCATGATGAGTGAAAGATAATGTGTGTTAGCTTTCATAAGGTAGTTTTCCATCAACACAACCACATCGTCATTGATCACATAGCACCGTGATGAAAATATAGCTAGAGTTAGCTTTTGTCCTTGAATCATTGCACAGTGAGTGAATTCTAATGTGTGTTGGCTTTCATAATGTAGTTTTCCATCTAGCACAACCACATTGTCATCAATTACAATGCACCATGATGGAAATCTAGCTAGAGTTAGATTTCTTCCTTAAAACATTGCACAGTCAATAAAGTTAATGTCGGTTAGTTTTCATAAGGTAGTTTTCCATCTAACACAGCCACATTTTTATCAAATACATTACATCATGATGGAAATCTAGCTGGAGTTAGCTTTTCTTCTAACAACATGGCACTATAAGGGAAATATTTTATTTGTTAGCTCATTACACCATTATGGAAATCTAGCTGGAGTTAGCTTTCCTTTTAACAACATGGCACGATGAGTGACAACTAATGTGTATTATTTTTCATAAGGTAGTTTTCCAATTAACACAATCACATTGTCATCAAGCACATTGCACCGTGTTGAAAATCTAGCTGGAGTTAGCTTTCATCCTTAAATCGTTGCATGGTGAGTGAAATCTAATGTGTGTAAGCTTTCATAGGATATTTTTCCATCTAGCACAACCACATTGTTATCAATCACAATGCACCATGATGTAAATCTAGCTAGAGTTGGTTTCCATTCTTAAAACATTGCACGATGAGTAAAGCTAATGTATGTTAGTCTTCATAAGGTAGTTTTTCATCTAACACACCCACATTGTCATCAAATACATTACACCATGATGGAAATCTAGCTGGAGTTAGCTTTACTTCTAACAACATGGCACTATAAGGGAAAGCTTATGTGAGTTAGCTCATTACACCATGATAGAAATCTAGCTGGAGTTAGCTTTCATTTTAACAACATGGCACGATGAGTGAAAACTAATGTGTGTTAGTTTTCATAAGGTAGTTTTCCATGTAACACAACCACATTGTCATCAATCACATTAGGTTGTGTTGGTAATCTAGCTGAAGTTAGCTTTCATTCTTAAATTGTTGCACGGTGAGTGAAATCTAATGTGTGTAAACTTTCATAGTGTAGTTTTTCATCTAGCACAACCACATTGTCATCAATGACAATGCACCATGATGGAAATCTAACTGGAGTTAGCTTTCGTTATTAAAACATTGCACGGTGAGTAAAAGATAATGTGTGTTAGTTCTCATAAAATAGTTTTCCATCTAACACTACCACATTTTCATCAAATACATTACACCATGATGAAGAGGAGTTAGCTTTCCTTCTAACATGGCACTATGAGTGAAAGCTTATATGTTAGCTCATTACACCATTATGAAAATCTAGTTGGAGTTAGCTTTCTTTTTAACAACATGGCATGATGAGTGAACTTATCATTACCAAGTGGTTTTGTCATTATGTCAATATTTGCTTTGTTGTAGGACAATAATAAAGGCAAATGTCTTGATTGTCAACCAACTATCTGATGTAATTGTGATGAAATTCAATATGCTTAGTTATGGCATGATAGACTGAATTTTTTGCCATTTTGAAAGCACTCTAATTGTCATAGAAAAGTGAGGTTATCACTGCTTGGTCAAGTCGAAGATCGACCAATATTCTTCGTAACCACATTGCCTCACAACCTGTACTGAATTCTGCCTTGTATTTTTTGTCAATGGAGGATAAGGCAACTGTAGCTTGTAGATTACTTTGCCATGAAATTACCTTCCTAAACTAAGAGTGAACACATAACCTGTTTCTAACTTCCTTGTATCAACTGATCCAGCGTAATTGAAATCAATATGCTCTGCTAGCATGGAGTCAACATATCTCTGATATAGAATGCCAAAGTCAAGGGTCCCTTTGAATATTGACGAACTCATTTAGCAACTTGCCAATGTAACTCTTCAAGATTAGACATGAATTGAGAAAGAGAGAAATCACTAAAAAAATAGATCTGATTGGGTGGTAGTAAGATAAATCAAACTACCAACCAATTTCCAATACAATGACTCGTTGACTAGTGGTGAGTCCGTGTAAGTTGAGAGTTTTATGCCAACTTCCATAGGTGTAGATGTAGGATTACATTCAGTAATTCTAAAATTTTTGAAGAGTGCTTTGGCATACTTGACTTGTGATAAAAAGATAGCATGCTTAGATTGCAAAAATTCTACACCTAAACAATAATGAAGTAGGCTTTAATCGGTAATTTCAAAAATAGATCAAATATCAAAGTTCAACTGTTGAATCTTGTTGGCACTACTTTTGGTGATGGGAAGACCATAAACATAGACAAAATAAGATCAATATATCATCGTCACTGTTTTTGACGTAGTAAGTGGGTTCATAATAGGTTTTTCTAACTCTAGAATCTCTAAGGTATTGATCAAGTTTGAAATACCAGGCTTGAGGAGCCTGCTTGAGTCCATACAAGGACTTTACCATCCATACAAGGACTTTACCAACCAACAAACCAAATGTTTCTTTCCAAAAAAATGAAACCCTTACGGTTACATCAAGGCACTTTTAACATCCATATGTATATCTTCCATCCAAATTGAGCAGAAATGGAGATAACTAGTCGAAAAGTTACCATTTTCGTTGTGGGGGCAAAGATTTCTTCACAGTAAACCCCTTCATCTTGTGCATATCCTTTGGCAACAAGACAAGCTTTGTATTTTTCTTAAGAACCATCTAGTTTATATTTGACTTTTAAAATCCATTTACAACCAAGTGCTTTCTTCCCTAGAGGAAATGTGGACAAGACCCAAGTCTTTCTTTTCATCTATGCATCATATTTCACTTTCATGGCAGCCTCTGATTCAAATTTTCCTTTGGATTCTTCAAATGTGCTAGGTTCAAATACCTGGCACAAAAAAACAGAAGTTAGAGAAAAATTTATCTGCTCACTGCCTTGCACAATTTGTTTCCTCAATCATGTAGTCTTTCCTTCTAGTGCCTTTGGCAACTCATCTTCTCAATATCCTTCCATCATGGTATAATACCATTTCCATTTCCTTTGTTGTCCCTCTTGGTCTTGCTGTGAAGATCAAGAATCCCTCTCTGTTGTGAAGATTGAGAATCCCCCTCTTCTTCACCAAACTCCTCCTTGGAACTTTACTCCTATGATGTTTCCGGCTCTGAGTCCTATTTGATTTCAACACCAAAACTTGTTCTTGAATGAGCAATAATTTCCCATACACTACTTAGTACTATCCATAGATTTACCATCATCACAGAAGAATGATATTTTCTCATCTACAACATCTCTATTAATCACAATTTTGTTCATAGAAACATCTAGTTATTCATTAGGAACGTTTTTCCTTGGGAATATTTGCAAAAGCAATACAACTGAAAATACGAAAATCTCTTACAAAAGTTTTTCTACCTAACCATGAATCCTCAGGAGTGATATCCTACAAATATTTACAAGGAGTTTTGTTAAGGATGTAAACCACAACATTCACTGGTTTTTCCCAGTATGGCTATGGTACATTCTGGCTATGCACCATGCACTTTGCCATCTCCACAACTATCTTATTCCTCCTTTACATGACTCCATTTTGTTGTGGAGTGTATGGAGTGGTATACCGCCTATGTATACCTTCCCTTTTGCAAGATTCTTTGAACTAAGTTGAAACAAACTCACCTCCATTATCATATCCTAAAGCTTTCAGTTGTTTACTTGTTTGTTTCTCTACCAAAGCTTTTCATGTTACAAAATTTGAACAACAACTTGACTTATTATTCATAAAATAAACCCTAATTTTCCTTGAAGAGTCATCAACCAGTAATAGGAATTACTTATCTCCATATATTGTAAGTGTTTTCATTGGACCATGCAAATCAACATGTACTAGGTCCAAAACTCATTTGGCTTGCCATGTTTTATTGTCAGTATCAAATGAAAGCCAATGTTGTTTTCATAACTGACAGCTTGCACGTATCTCTAACAATCCTACACATACCTCTAACAATCCTGAATGGATGGAAGACCATCCACCATATTAGTCTTATTAAGTACAAATAAATATTGATAACTTAGGTGTCCATACCTTTAATGCCAGAGTACATTTGTATTCTCTACCACAGCTGGTGCATGTGCCTTTGTTGTTTTTAGAATCAACCAGTGTATACAACCCTTTTTCACCAATACAAACTATAGTCACCTTGTTATCATGAGAGTAGTGACCATATATTTGCTTCCTTGAAAATTTACAAAAATATTAGGGTTCCTAGTTTTCTCATTAATAGACGAGATTTTTGCTCATGTTAGGAACATATAGAACGTTTTTGAAAGTATAAGTTAAAGTATTGTTCAATATGACATGAACAACCTCACATCCTCTAACATAGTGAGTCCATCCATCACCCAAAGCAATAGATTCACTATTACTCTTATCTTTAATGAAATTTACATACCAGTTTCTATGACACTTGTATTGGTGAGATGCACCTGAGTCGAATACCAGGCTATAGACTTAGTTGATTGATTATGTAATGCCACAAATGCAAAATCAACCATTGCTTCTTCCTCACCTCTTTCGGCAACATTTTCATGCCTTGATTTCATTTGACCTCGTGCCAAGTCATATTGTTTTTTTGGCAATATCTCTCGAAGTGTCTAGTCTTATTGCAGTAATAACATCTGAATTTGTTCTCTTTGATACATTGCTAGCATTTTTTTTTGTCTTTGCCTTTGAAATCTGCACTTAATGCACTCATTATAGTGGATGGATTTGACGCTTCTATCTGATCTAGCCTCATTTCCTTTTGTACAAAAAAGTGTTAATAACTTCTCAAATGTAAGTTGTTGGTTCTCCCCAAGTAGATGTAAGGACTCGAAAAATGAATCAAAGGACAGCGGAAAACTTCACATCAACAAAGCAACCATATCCTCATCATCCATTGGCTTATTAATAGAAAAAAATTGATCATTAAGATCCTTCAAGTGCAATAAATATTTAGAGACTGGTCCTCCTTCCTGTAACTTGGTGGAAACATTAAAACAAAAGATTTTTAAAATACAATGACCACCCAACTTATGATGCTTGATACTTATTTTGGAGATTTGTCCACAACATAGGTGCTACAATGGAATTTCTTCCTTCTGGAACTAATGTAACTGCGACTGACAGTTTGAGAAGCATAAGTGCCTCTTTATGTCTTTTATCATAGTTTTTGGGATAATTTGTTGGTCTGTATTCTTTACCTAAGATCATAGTGGAAAAAATCACAATTTTTCTTGGCTGTCAATTTTTCGGCCCGAAAAAATCCTGATTTTTCAAAAAATCGAACATCGAGAAAATCAGAAGAAAAAAAATAGGGAAAATCAGCAAAAATCGGCAAAAAATGGGAGAATCGAGGAAAAAATCGGCAAAAAGTCAAGAAAATCGGGAAAGATCAGGGAAAAACGGGAAAATTTGGCAAATAGGGGAAATCGGTAAGCTAATTTTGACCCTATTGAAGTACAAAATTTGCATTTTTTAATGCTTGTCGCGGTTTGTCGATTTTTTCGCCGATGTTGCCGAGAAGATGTTTTCTAGACCCTCGCTGATTTTTTGTTGATGCCGATTTTTTCCACTATGCCTAAGTTGGTTTGTTCAAGATCTCTAAATTCAATAATGGTTAGTATCTTATGACTCCATAAACTGTAATTCTTTCCAATCAATTTTTCACACTTCGAAAAGAGTAAATGATGCTAACTAGCCATTACTACCACAAATCGAAGAGTGAAGACTACAATTTAGCATAGGCTTACTACCATTGAGAGTACTCCATCCAATCAGTTTAGTAAACCTCCTTCGTGTCGATAGTAGCTTTGAATTTCCACGCAGTGGTTGGGCAATACTTCTACTCTCCAATTCGTAGCATGTCATCATTCCTTCACACAATAGTTTCATGGTCAATACCAAGGTGGTGGCTGATCCTCGATGAGCTTACTTTTATCATGCGGATACACCACAAGATCACAGCTGTTGGCCCAATGAAAACTCCTCAATTTAGCAGCATATCAGGTCGCAACAGGTATGAATGTCTACTTTCCAATATCGATATTACAGTAAGCATATTTTGTAAAGTTCAAAGTCTACCATCAATAGTAGAAATTCCAGAAAAACGCAGAACATGGTCAAGATTTACCCATGCTTTCATAGATTTTAATATGCACCATCAGAGTCATACACCAGTTTCATACATGCAATAATATTTAACCACGATTCCAGTGACTACAGGTGCCATGATCTCTTGGCAGATCATGTAAATTGCATCACAGAGATCTAATCACATATAGAGACCATAAAAAAGGAGATAAAATTAATTTGATCTAAGAATGACTTTGGCAGGGTAGGCAGGTCTCGTTACAATACTAAGGGGATTTTGAGAAAACAGATCTCACCGTAGCCTGGCTTCTCGAGTTTATTTCTACATTATCACTGTAGACAGACATAAAAGAAAGAAAGCCAAGAAATAGTACAGGTTCAACATCAAATTTTGTAAAAGGGACAAGGTTATGAGGGCAAGATGGCACTGTGAAAGGAAGGAAAACCAGATGGCATTGAATATGCTAGGTGGTATTGTACAACAAGTTTAATATTTCTAGAATTAAATGGTGTTTTTGGGACAAATGATAATAAGCTAGGAAACATGAACGCCCTCTAGAAAGTCTATGTTTCTTTGTGACACGTACCTGTGATTTTGAAGTTAGTGTTTTTTGTTAGAGATGATCCTCTAGGAATAGAATGATTTTCAGAACAGAAGTATTTATTGAAACTTGATTAGCAAGTGATTGTGTGTACGACAGAAGTTGTTTTTGCTCTAAGGAATTTCAAAATAGTCAAATTTAGAGTGTGTTGTTGTTATCTAAATTGTTACAGTAGTAAGGTTGTCAATTACCAAGTCTTAGCAATAAGTAGTAAAATCAGATGCCCTTAATCCCAAGATGACCATAGAAAACAATGCTCAAGAGATATAGCACAATGAGCTGTTCAAACAAATAAATCATGCAAATGCCAGCCTCAACCACGGACAACCAACAGATAACCAACAATTCTGCCTACTGTGCATTAACAGCTCGCAGTCTGGACTCCTAGCCATGCAAAGGGTCGAGGGATTAAACATCAACATCAAACCCTGCAAACAGACCGGAAAAAGAACAACTTGGCCTCATACATTAGTGACCAAACAAGTGAAAGCAACAATAACAAAACAGTGATAGAGCTCAAATGTAACAAAGGACAAGAAAAACACAAGGCAGAGTCACTCAACCAAACAACAATTCCTACCCATCAACCAAAAACAATGCACCAAAAAGGAAACATAGAGGAAGGTATGAGTCTACCTTTATCCAAACATAGTTGAACACACAATTTGGATGCAGTTCCAAACTTTTCAATAGCCAACAGTCAGTCAACAAAAGCACTTACAACCTAGGCTAACAGTCATGGCCAAGAAAGCACTTAACTGAATGTGCAAAGGGTCGAGCTCTCAACTCCTCAAAACCAAAATGCAAGAAGATGCTACAAGGGAGAGAGAAGTCTAGATTATGAAAAGCACTTATCAAAAATCAACCATCAGATCTCTCACCAACAGACATGATCAAACATAGTACACCCACTTCCTCCATGCAACGTTAAATGCTATTCACTAGGGCCAGTACAGAGGTGGACAAGTGGTAATCCCAAACACCAATATCCAAACACCCAAATCCCAAGGATGGCTTGGCAGGGCTAATCATGTCCAAGATCAAACTTCCAAAACCTAGTTTCTCAAAGCCAGTCATTCCAATGATTTTTATAATTTCCATGGGGTTAACACTCGTTAGGAACCTACAAGAGCACACATAAGACAAGATATCAGCTATACACTGTAGATTTAAATGAGATGAGTGCCAATTTGACATTATTCATTGTATATCTAAATCATACTTGTCATCCTAAAGTAATTAATTGCAGAGCTCTGAACTGATTTTAAAGATTAGAGCAAGAATATCTTGCATATATAGGTGAACACAACAAAATGTATATATATATCGATTTTATTCATTCCTTAATTAGTGCTAGGTAAGCTACTGCATAAAACCAACTTATTGTTACAAAAATTGCAGAAAATAATCAACAACGCAGGGACTAGGGAAAATCGATGGAAATTTTACAGAAATAGAAATTTGTATAACACACGAAGAAAACAAAAGTAGATATAGGCACCTGCAGTAGTGCTCCAACATCCGGCTTCTCCTTTAAACCATCGAGAATATCAGTTAGTTGTGACCTAAATCACCATACAGTATAAAAATATGTCGTGTGAAATTAGTTACAATTCAAAAATGAAGAATAATATTGCATTTTAAGAAGAAACATGAGCAAAATATGACATGTTATGCTTTAGTGCAAATTTTTACTTCCGTTTACAGTATTTCACTAATCTGTATTGGATGTTGCAGGTTATGGTAACAATGGCCTTATAGCTAGTTGTTACCGAGCAAACTAGCAAGGTATCCCAGTAAGCATGTAAGAAGGATGTGACCCAAATTCCAATGAAAACACCAAATTCCAATGAAATTCCTGAATATGCATACTCCTTTAGGACGAATGAATGACTAGGTTGAAATCATAAATTGGTGGACCATTTACAAATTCATCCTATCCATTTATGATTTTCCACCCTTTGGAAAACCACCTACCTATGACGACGAATGAATAGGTTGAATTCATGAACGAGTAAAAGTATCAATGAGTAGGTGACAATTCTAAGAGGTTGGAGCATTTACAAATCCAGTTGCTTACATATGATTCCAACAAAATAGTAGTATGAGTCTTTCAAGGAGACAAATGTTTTCAGCATCCAAATCTATCTCCAGCAAGATGGTAAAAAGCCTATTATTACTTAGCTAAGAAAAGTAAGTTGTCGAGAGAACTAAACTGCAGTATGAAATCTTACTAGGTAGCAATAGAATGAGATTAAGATATACCAGGTATTTGAAACAAAAATGGAAAACACATTTTTTAGAGAACACATCATTGCAGTTAATTGCAACTACTTCAACTGAATTTTGAAGAAGTAAACATATGAATATTGTACATTTTTTTGACAGATCTAGTAACTTTGGCCATTCCAATATCACCTGGTAAGAAATCGCTTTTACATTCATTAATTTTTCAAATAAGAAAACTATATTGAGTCGTATTTACCCTGAGAACTTTGCTAAAGGTCGTTTCTCCTTTTTCAACCATCTGAGACCCAACCCAAAAGATGATTGCATATACTTAGAACAATAGGAAATTTCCTATCCCAAGACCAATTCCGCTTATAATTCCCTGAAGAATTCCACTTTTCAAGGGAGTAGAGCATTTATCATTGTAGAGGCCCGTCACCTTGTCCTCTGCAGAAAAGGAGGCAACAGTTCGAATGCTTCCAACAACATCATTTGCAACCTGACTGGCTTCCTCATACATCACCTGGAATATGACCCCTTTCAATTAGTAATGACGTTTCAAAATAATTAAATATCTTTAAGAAATGGAGAATCCTCCTTGTCTACAGTTGAGAGCCTGACTTGCATTAAACTATAAACCACAATTCATAAAATTGTCTAATTATACATGTTATGATATAATTTGTTAACCATGACTAGCAATATGCAGCATGTACATTGTTCTTCAAGTGAATGATATTACTAACCTTTGCATCAGCAGAAAAACCCTGTAGGAACTTTGTTTCAACCCAACCTTGAACACCAAGCAGAGGCACGAGAGCTAATATCAAAAAAGCCAACTTCCAGTTCGCTGAAAAAGCTATAAAAATACCAGCAATGATTGTTGCAATATTCTGAACAACAAGCGCCAAAGCATCTCCCACCATGCTACGCACAGTTGCAGCATCTGTTGATAATATTGCACTTATTGCACCACTGAAAATAGAAATTTGGAGTTAGAAGGAATATCTAATGTCTACCCAAAAAAACACTATTTAGTTTTTACCCTTAAGAGTGTTTTCCTCCTATTACCAAAACAGCAAGAGGTTTGTCCATCTACTGACCTTGAATTTTCACTATCATCAAACCATCCAATCTCATGGTATACAAATTTGTTAAATGTCAATGATCGAATACGTCACACAAGCCTGCCTCCAGCAACAACAAAACAGTACATCTGTGTTGGTCCAACGATGAGGCATGTAGCTGTCAAAACTAAATACATGAGTGCCCAGAAACTGGCATCTTTTCGAAGATTATGTGGAGATTCATAGAAACTCGCAATAACACTTGAGAGCAAGAGACCAAAAATAGGAAATATAACCCCATTGACAACTGCTGCAATGGATCCCAATATGAACACTGGAACCTCTGGCATGTTAAGAGATGCTAGGCGTAAAACAGGAACATCTTTTAAAACTTTTGACTGGCCATCTTCCACATCTCCTTGGTTTTTGGGCAAAAACCAATTCATGAAGCCCTTCTTTGGCTTGCTTTCATCTACTTGAACATCTTCATGGAGACCAACTCCACCAGGAAAGGAAAATGAAATAGAATTATGACTACCACCAACTCCTGATGATACACTACTTATAGACCGTCTAAGATATGACTTTCGACTAATAACCCTACCAATGGTCTTGGAATCATGCAAATGTATTTCCATTTGATCAGGATCATTTGCATATTGTTCTTTTGATTGATGCATTTCCTGCAGACGTATAAGCTGGGAGTATTCCCCAGAAGGGTTCATAATGAGCTGAGAGTGTGAACCTGAAAATTGCATTTCTCAGATACATTAATATATCGCCACAGGTAACAAAGAAGAGACATTTCACAAAGCTTGTTGCAAAAGACATTAAAATTTGTAGCATGAAGAATGGAGAACATGTTTACAAATTTCATAGCTAAACACTTGTTAATATCAACGGCACAAGAAATGGGGAAAAACTATTTTAGTTATAATCAAGTGATTCCCATTAAATTTTGATTTCTTTGTTGTTCGTTGGTAAAGAATCAAAATTACTGTAAAAATTTACCCTTTTCAACGATGGAACCACGCTGTACCACAGCAATCATATCAGCATTTCTGACAATAGTTAGACGATGTGCAACAATAACTGTTGTTCTATTTATCATAATTCTATCAAGGGCTTCTTGAACCACTTTTTCAGACTTTGTATCCAAGGCACTAGTAGCTTCATCAAGGAGGAGAATTCGGGGATATTTTAAAATAGCCCTGGCAATTGCAATCCTTTGCTTTTGGCCTCCAGATAATTGGGTACCATGCTCTCCGACCATTGTATCAAAATCCTGGAAATATAAACCATGATTGTAAGCATACACAAAATCCATGTGCAAAAGAAAGCATTTTCACACTGAGGATTATTAGCAATTGCCAATAATCAAGATCTATTGCTACAAACCTGAGGCATATTTCTAATAAATATTTCTACATTAGCAAGTGCTGCAACAGCCTGTATTTTCTCTGAAGTAGCCCCATCTTTACCATATGCAATATTCTCCTTAATAGTGGTCGCAAAGAGGGCTGGTTCCTGGCTTACAAGTCCAATTTTTTGCCTTATCCATTT
>LPNX011114249.1:706339-718365 GCA_001517045.1 Pseudotsuga menziesii
AGGGTCATTATGAGGATTTATGTTTTCCAAAGTTCCATTTCTAGACTGTTTAGGGGTCAAGGTATGCTTAGAAGAGTCCTAGTGGTGCCCTGATCTCAATTTTAAGCTTCTTACTGCTGTCTCATGCTGGTTGTTTATCCACGGGGATCTAGAAATGATGAAATTTCCACCCAGAATCACTGATTGGCCATAGATCTGTATATAAAATGCTCAGGATGTTGAAAATTTCCTTTCTTCATGCTCAGAAAAAATAAGAATCAGGCCAGCATTCCTCTGAAAAATAAGGTGAACACCCTATGCAAATAGGGGGTAACAGTTAGACTAAAGGAGCATTGCCTAGACATCATATATGATAGAGCCAAAAAATCAGTAGCAGTGGAGCATTCTCAAAATATAAAATGATCATATGTGTGGGGGATGTGAAAATAATTGCTATGGAAGAAGATTACAACAGTAGATGCATCCATGAAGTAGTGGAAATAGAAAAATATCCATAGAATTTTGTAGAGATGATGAATTGGTCTTGAGTGCATCTTGGAATCCACTTATTGATAGCTTCAGGAGTATTACCATAAATAACCATAGTTAACCCTTGCTTCCATTGCACGCTAACACTCTTGGATTGGTACTAAATAAGATTCTTAATCAACTGAGTTGGCTACCCTCATCTTTGATGGTACTAGCTTGGGATTAATTATATTTATTGGTCAACAATTTCTCATATTCCATTGAGATTACTTTTTCCTGATGATGGACTCAGCTACATAGTCTGAAGACTGAAATATACATTCAGTACAAAGACACACATAGGTTTCCATGTTAATCTCTACAGATATGTTTTCAACCAGTGAAAACCTAAATGAAAGCTCTAAAAATCCTAAGTCAAGGAAGCCCTACCTTGTGCTGGAAGAGAACCAGCCTAAGGAACACGAAAGAGTTGTTTTGGTGACAGTGGACAGCCTTCCTAGGTTCCCTTGAAGTTGTAATTTGTGATTTAGGGCTACCACATTTGAGTGCAGGTTCAAGAGGTAAATGGTCCAACTTGCAACATGGAATTTTATGATGAGTTTGATAGGTAAGATGAAATGTGAGTGGGCTAATAATAATATTTAATTTGTAGCTTCTGCATTAGATAATGTGATGAAGAGCTCATTAGGAAAGCTACTGAATTGTACTAATAATATATAATGTTTAATGCTAACTTATTGAAAAGCAATAATAGACTCTTTGAAGTGAATGGAAATTGTGTGGGTACAATTTGAGTCTTATTTACTTATTTTTGTATTTTTATAGGGCACTTTGAAAGCGAGTGGGCGCAGTTTGAGTCAATGGCTTCACATTGGGGGTGTCAAAGCATTTCTGGATGGATCACTAGGTTCAAATAGTGCACTTTTCTATGAGGTGGTATGTTTCATTCGATGTTATCAATATGGTAATGATTTGCATCCAATGCAGATTATTTCCATATGCCTAACAACATATTGATAACAGTGCTATATAAATTTTGCAGCTTTTATCTAGAATTAAAATATTTTATATTTTAAATTTTTTTACATCCATTTTTAAACTATCATTTCTTTATGAATTAGTTAAAGAAAAAGTTTCTAAAATATTCACCATGTATCCATGGTTTCTTACTATCATTTATGTTTTGTTTACAAATGAATTTGATATTGCTTTTTGTTCATAGTCGTGTATTGCTAATCCTGTTGTTAAAGAATTCAATGTTCATTAATAAAACAAGTATAAATGCTTAATATTTATCTTTCTTTGACTTTATAGTTATTTTTAGTAGATAATATAATTTTATTAAAGTCCAACACACGATCACAAAAGTAGGTCAATGGGACTGTTAGGTACCAAGATGCCAATACAAAGTGGCTGCACTAAGGCGGCTCCTAGAAAATGAAATGTAGAAAGAAAAACATACGAAAACCTAGATATCAAACCCAGATGGAGAGCCAATGTAATATCCCCCAAAATGAGTTATTATTTACTTAGTTAAAATTCAGATTATGCTTTTGAACATAAACATTTTATTATGTTAAAACTAAAAAGTGCGCAAGAAAATTCTTGACTCTAGTCTTTGGGTAAGGACTATTGTAATATCAAATTTGGGTGCATTGTGTACCCTAGTCCAGCAAGGAGAAGCCTTAAAACTCACTTCTGGGCACATTTGGAGAAATTTTGGGCACTTTGGGACCTCTGAAAGCCTTGGACAGCAGGTCTGTGCAGTTGGTGGAGGTAGATCAGTTATAACAGAGGCCTTAAATCAGCATGAAATTCCGTTCTGAGCATAAGCAGCAGCAACTAAGCCATATTTTGATGAGGTCTGGGTACATAAGCAGCCCTAAATCATCAGCGAATCTGAGCCATGAATCAACAACAAAACCATGTGTGGTCATTTCTGGACAATTTGGGAAGTATGGAATCCATTGAAGAAGCAATCCTAGAGCAGTCTCGGCATGTTTAGGGAAGTTCTATAGTATATTCCAACTTTAAACAACAAGCATTTACAGATCTGGGCGGTTCTAGGTAATGATGTGGATGAAAGCAACCCCAAAACCTCATCTCTGTGCCCAAGAACAACAGTACAAAAAATTCTGGGCAGTCAAGAAAGCCTGAACAACAATCAATCCCTGTCCCCAAGCAATCTGGGCATGTTTTAGCAGTAACCAGCCATGAACAGTCCCCTCATCATCTAAACAACAGGCAGAACTAAAGGTTTTCAGCCCCTTGGGGCTAGTCTTTGTTGCAACACTCAGCTATTAGGAGGATCTTCTCATTACTTGGAGAATTTATACCTTAGTCTATTGATGCAACCCCTCTTGGAGACCATGTGATGATTTATTGGTTATGACATCCTTCTACTATGAACTTCTATTGAAGTTTTTCCCTCCTTGAAGGACGTTTTTGCATCATGGGAGATTTTTAGACTCTTTGTTGATTGTTATGTGGACACATCTATAATGGAGAGGCCCTCTTGGTGAAGCATTAGCATTTGGAGATTTTCTTTGAATGAGGACGTCCCTCTTCTAGGGACTTTCCTTTGATTTTGTGCCCACTTTTGGAGGACATTTTTTCATTTGAAGGATATCTTGGTCCAACTTGGTTAGTATGTGGACATATTCTTGTGAAGTAATCTTCCTTGGAGATTGAGAATTTGTTGCTAAGTGGATATTCCTTGGAAACTTCCCTCTTTCTTGGGGCTTTATTGGATAATTGTGGACATGTCTTATTGGAGAAGTCTTCTTTGAAGAGAATTTGGATGCTACCGCTATGTAGAATCATCACTTGACAAGACCTCTATGAAAATATGTGATATAGTCATATCTCCTATATATCACATTGAGTTCAAATAATAAAGCATTTGTATCTTCGATAGTTGTTCTATGGAAATTAGGAATAGTTGATAATGAAATGGGATTCATAGGTGCACCTCCATGAGTATCATGACCTAGGATAATTGGGAATGTCCATAATATTTGTGAGATTGCATAGTTAATAGGAATAGCCTCCACGTCTGTTCATGGAGGGCGTCCCCTGGGTAGAATTCCATTACTTACCACCCTAGTGAACACTTCTGGGTTTTCCTAGGCCAAAAAACATCAGTTGTAGTCACTAAACATGTTCACCTATGTCTTTGGGTAAAGGAAGATGGGACAAGGAATCTTGTCTCTGCACCTGCAAAATTTCAAGTTTGCGAGTTCCATGCTTGGTGTATGTTCAACATTCTGGGTACATGAGTCTTTCATTTGAGGGTAAATTCTTCTCAACTCCTTGTCCTGTAAAAGCAGGCCAAATACCACTCACTTAATACCATGTACTTGAGAACCAAAGACCAAATACTGAATAAAAATCACTCTTTTTAAAACCAGACATCGTCCACCCCAGTGGGAGAGAGCCACAATGGCCAATTGCAAACGGGTCTGGAGCAATCACAAAAAACCCAGGACAATAAATCAGAGTAAGCTTTTCCCATTGCTTATTTATCTTGCATATGATTTCAACTTAAAGTATATCTTGGATATCATGCTTGCATGCTTTTGTGTGTGTGTATAAATAGATATATTTGTTTTTCTGAAAAAATATTGTTTATATTACTCAGAAATCAATATGTACAAACAAAGGATAATATGAACAAAAAAGGGATATCATAGTATGTATGAGTGGGGAAGAATATGCAATCACCCACATCTCTAGTTTATCATCAATGAAAAACTCAGCTGATGGTGTGTGATACGGTCCATGCAAATTGATGGTAGAACTAGAAAGGTGTCTTCCATGTTGCAATGAAGTCTCAACATATTCAAGAGTTGTTTGCTTTGGTCTCATTTCAGGCTCAATAGGAGAAACGATTCCTTGTTATGTTGTATTAACCCATTTGACAAAGCATTTTGGAACCAAATCCTACTTGGGAAAACTGCTTACGAGTATCCAACAGTGCATGGGAGGAATTGGTATCAAGTTAAGATTGAATATTCTTTTGCACGGTGTCAATTATCTCTTCCTTCTTCCTTAGTTATATCATAAATCCTTGACAGAGAAAATCTGTTTTTATATCAGTCTCCTTAATATGTATAGTCCAATGAGCCTCAATGACTCTGAGCCATTATAGAGTAACACCATCGACTACCAAAATCATGATCCAGATTCCAAACTAGACAAAAATCATCAATCATATGGAGAAGGCACATGGCATAGCACTGGAGCACATCTGACACCAACTCCATCAAATTAAGTCATCCCGATCTGTCAGTTGAACGATGCTAGAAGTGTATCTGATGCAAACATCCATCACTCTCCTTTGTGGAACTACTGTTTGTGATAAAAATCATAAGCGCAAGAACCATTTGGTCACCCCTACAAAATATGGGGTAACAAAGCCAACCTAGTGAATAAGGATTAATTGTGTGGGCCCATAACTCCTCTTGGGGAAAGTAGTACTCTTATTTATATTTCACATAAAGTGATCATTTTCTTTATTTTTTTCTTTATTCACATAATTAGCCTATGGGCACCTTTACATATTGTGCTCTCTTTTATTCTTTGTTGTTATGGTTGTGATCTTCTCTCTCTAGCATACTCATGGTTCAGCGCTAACACACTTGTTATGGTTTTTATGCTGCGTTTCCTTAGTGTTGTTTCCTCTTTTGTTTATTACAATATTTAGGGTTCGATCCTTCTCTTTTTTAAATCTCAACATATAGTTCAATGTTTGTATGTTTTTTTGGCTCATCCATTAATCATACTCTGTAGATACACCTGAGCTAAACATATCACAAAACTGTCTCAAGGCTGCCTTCAAGTGGGATTTTATCCTAGCTTTTCAACCTCAATCCTATCAATTGCACAAGAGGATTTGTGGTTACCAGAATGAAGCATAGGGAATGCCATATAGTAGATGTTTAAACTTTAAGGTCCATTTTCTATTTTAAACTACTCATATCTAATATCCAAGATTCCCTATTACAAATCTTGTACAGGTAACTTGGCTTTGAGTCATTCTGACCTTGTGGTCTCAGTAATTCTTGCATCTTACTATTGTTTGCCTTCTCTGTATTTTTGGTTACCCCTGGTACCTGCACTTTTTGTGTTAAAAAATCTCTTGGTTCACATATAGATTTTAGCCTCAAGCATACTATTGAAGCCAATATTTTTCTCCATAAAAGGGTAGGAAATGTAATTACCGTGGAGAAATATATATAGTTGTGAAGTGTAGGTAAGATCACAGAATCTATGCCTAATAATGCTATCACATGGTTGTTTCCTTTCTGAGTGTACAAGGCTGTGTTGGAACACTTATTGAATAACATTTGTTGATTTCCCTTGGTTTCACTTGTGACAGTTACGTAGGGATCAAGAATTTGGTTTTTGGTGGAAAGCATTGGGGAAAGTGGAAGGAAGGCTCAAATTCTGTCGAAGCAGGCCAAATACCACTCACTTAATACCATGTACTTGAGAACCAAAGACCAAATACTGAATAAAAATCACTCTTTTTAAAACCAGACATCATCCACCCCAGTGGGAGAGAGCCACAATGGCCAATTGCAAAAGGGTCTGGAGCAATCACAAAAAACCCAAGCTGACCACTAATTTTCAACCAAATGTTTCGTCTCCTCTGTCAATTGAACACAAAAAGGAAGCTGTGGTATAAAATTATGGCCATTAATTCCTCCCAGGCTTAAGTTGCAGACTAGCTAAAGCCACATTCATTCATCGCCACCATTGTACCCTCCTTTAATTCTCACATCAGTGAGTTGAAGAAGGAAACAAAGGAGGGATGTTTCTAGGTTTGCAGACTCAGTCTTGGGTTAGCAGTCTGCGCAGAGAAATTAGTTTATGAAGCCTACAGTTATTGCACTCAATATGCAATTGGCAGTAGTCATAAGATTTGTGAGATTGCACAGTTAATAGGGATAGCCTCCATGTCTGTTCACTTAGGGTGTACCCTGGGTAGAATTCCATTACTTACCACCCTAGTGAACACTTCTGGGTTTTCCTGGGCCAAAAAACATCAGTTGCAGTCACTAAACATGTTCACCTATGTCTTTGGGTAAAGGAAGATGGGACAAGGAATCTTGTCTCTGCACCTGCAAAATTTCAAGTTTGTGAGTTCCATGCTTGGTGTATGTTCAACATTCTGGGTACATGAGTATTGCATTTGAGGGTAAGGCCTTCTCAACTCCTTGGTTGCAAAGAATTTAGTTTTCTTTTGGTGTACAGGGATAGAGTGAGTGTCTTTAAGAGGAATTAAAATCCATTTCTGCTGAGCAATATGGACAGTCATAATACCCTCTCTTTTCAGATAGACATATAAGAAATTCATAGGTTTTTACGATGCCAAGAGGATCTTATCACTGGGAACATAACCTCAATTTTCTCCATCAACCAAAGCCCGTGAATTAGAACAACAGAAGGTCTCATAGAATGTAGTCATAATGGATATCTTGGTTCAATAGAAGAGGAAAACTTAGGACTTAGAGGAGGAATGTGTAACATTGAAAGCCATGGTCATAAACTTAGTAATGGTTCTTTCTCCTTAGCTCCAAATGTGAATATTTCAGTGGGCTCTTTCCCTGTGGATTTCAAGGAAGACAAAAATAGTTTATCAGCTGCAGGACGACATGAAAGTAGACAAGCATGAATCTGATCCCTCCAATCATACCTAGGATGATGCCATGAACATATATGCTTTCTTAACTTTGTAATCGTCAATGTACTGTAAATTTGTCTTATTTCTTGGAGTCATTTTTAGAGGTTACTCTAGTGGTACTCCTTTGTTTGGTGTTGTAAGCAATGCTACAGAACACTATAGGCTATATTCTGCTGTCAGGACTTAGATCAGAGCATATGTTTTTTGGACCTGAACATGGTCAACTTTGTATTGTCTCGATGTCCAGCTTGGTTGGAGCCCCTTTTAATGCAAAAATTAAACTGTTTATGTTAAAACAATGACTTTAAATCTTATCCAACAAAATATGCGGAGTTTCTTAGCCATAAGTCATCAAATGAAAAATCTGATATTGTAAAGGTGTTTGAAATTTGACCCTCTCTTGTACTCAATCTAAGGGATTCACCCAATTAAAAAAAAAGGGACTCACAATCTTGCTGAAACAGTGGATACTCCTTCGTCAACAGAATGTTCAATTGTTTATCATGATAAGGATTCTGGTCCTCAAAGAAACTGGAAATTATCTCTGCAATCGTCAACAACCAAGGAGAGGAGTATTCTTGCAATTGATTTTTCAAAGTGAAAAATGCAGGTTCAAGTTCAAATTTGAATTTATTCAAGTAATTTGGGGTTGAAATGTAAGAATCTTGTGTATTCCCTTCAACGGCTGAAGGAGAAATCACAGAATCTGTCATTTATGGTGGAAGTACTGTTGAATCAAGTATTCCTGGAAAACTAATTCTTCCGTCAACAACTTCCATAGGTACAGAGACAACATTATCTTCTACAAGACTTCATTATTACAGAATCAAGAACAAGAATGTCTTGTTGAATATTCTCCAATATTTGTCTAGATTATAGTTCTGAGATTCAATTTTTGTATCATTGCTTGTTTGTCATTTTAATTTCCCTTATCATAAAGATTAACTGTAGGGATAGAATTCAAATTATTTGAATTTTAAATTAAATTCTAGTTCTTCATGAGACAATAATATTTATCTTCTTTCAATAAGATTTAATTTTCTCATCTGTTTGTTAGAAAATGTAAAAGCATCAACAAAATCACCCAAGTCTGATATACACTCTGCATTTTTGATACAAAATTTTCCCAAGAGTGATCATAATCCACCAACAAACCTAAGTCTTTAGTTGATAGCCATCCTTATTTCCATATTGAAGTGGTAATAGGGTTCCCAAATTGATTCAAGGTGAATTTACCAATACCTTGAAAGCACTAAATAAACTCTTCTGGAACAAAAAAAACATTATTACTGGCCATTGTAGCACCTACCCCTATCCTTACATGTGATCCATAATAATGTAAGGCTTCCCCTTATAGATGGTTGTTGCATGATTTGCTACAAAGAAAAACCCAATAACCATGCTATACATCACTGCAAAGTTAGCAAAGATTTCTCGGCATGAATTGCTGTTGAATACACAATTCTCCATCATTGGCTTCAATGAAAAGGGATCATTTTTTGGGAAAGATGGGACAGTCAAGATCAGAGGCTCATTTTCAGAATGCAACTTTTGACAGGGAAAATATTCTATGTCATTTGGTTGATATCACAATGTTTAGACCGAAGGCAACAGTCCAGAATACAGCTAAGTTACTTTAAGATAGATGTAAAGTGTCTCGAAGTTGGGGACAAAGCTAATGAGATTCATTAAGACACTTTTCCAACTTGCTCTGCACACACTACTACCCAGGATGCTTTAACAAGCAAGGATATCTAGCAATAGATCTTTCATCAAGAGCCAAAACTGAAATTATAGCCACCTCAGAGACAGGTAAATACATAAAAAATGTCGTCCATATATGTTAGTTATTGCCTATAAAGCAAAGATTCCTTCAAAACTCTTGGTAGGATACAAACCTCAGTCATTAGTCTGTTTTTCCCACCACCCTCAGAAGCAATTGCTTGCAGTGACCCAAAAGGAACACCTACCATTCCATCACCATGGAATTCCATCAATAACGCTGATCGAACATACTGTGGGAACTGCAAACCAGTGATTGGTGGCACAGGCATATTTGACGATGAAGAGGAATGAGTAGATCACGAAGGATGAAAATGACTACCTTATGCAGGCCTGGAAACAGAGGATGCTAAGCCCTATCCTTGAGAAACACCACCACTCCTCCTAGGTGCTTGTGTGAAAGGAACATGTTGTGAACCCCAAGGCATACTTGGTAGTGGATGTAGCATTGAAGAAGCAATTTCCCTAGGTCCATTTGAATTTCAGTTCATTGGAACCCAGCTTCCAGATTCATGGTTGGTTGCTCTGTTCTCTGAACCTGCATCAAACCAGGTATTGCTAGGAATACCCATCATCATGTTTATTGAAGTAGCTTCTTCTTTCTGAGAAGATGAGTGCTCCCTTACACCAGCATTAGAGCTGGAAGCATTGCCAAGTCTAGGCATAGAACTTTCATTCCATCCAACTGAATGCAAACTCCTCTGTATACTAGTAGGTGGCACATGAAACATACTGGACTGGCGCAGTTGGGCACTAGTGCTTACACCTGCTGGGCCTGTGTCTGCAGACTGATCACCTGAAAACAGTCTTCTGGAATGTGAAGAATTTAGCTGCAAGTAAGGAATATACCTTCCATCATTTCTAGATGGCCACATGTGAGGTAAACTTGGTTCTTGTTGATGAGGAGGGTTGTGCCTTACTTGAACGCCTTACATTGTTATGTAGACATGGTGCAAAGAATGGGCTGATAACCAATTGACATTAAAACTAGATCTATTAGCACTATGAGGCCCAATAAAGCAAAGACCAAAAGGATCATCCACAAACCAAATGAAACGACATCCTCTTAAGGGGTGATATGGATAGTTGTAAATGTACTCTCTAACTTCCACCTTTTAAAGATTCATGGAAATTCCATTGTCTTAAGTATTGACAGAAGATCAAAACTTAGGAGACAACGTATTACATAGGCAACAGACATACTTGGGATCTCCACTTTAGCACACCTCTATAAGGAGATGTGATATACAAGTCAAGAGGTTCAGTTTTATTAAGTTCCATTGATCAGATCTCACAGAAGTAGCACTTGATGATGATACAACTGCCACTAAAACTGACGTATTTGGCTGCGGATGTAAATTAATTGAGTGGCCATATGATCCTGCTGGTATTACTGAGTTGGAATTTAGTTTGTGAGGACTGTTGAAAGCCATAGGCACACCGAATTGTGGAGGCTTATAAGTTGAATATATTCCTGACAAAGTATTAGTGTCAAAAGTTAGTTTAACAGTCCCGGTATCTATGTGGTAATCCAGCTTTGTGCCCTTTGGACCAAATTTCAACTCTTCATGAGTCTCAGGAAGCTAGCAGTGGCTACAACACTGGAAAGGTAGTCCAACATATGGTTAATGTACAGGTAAGGACACTTGAGTTCACGTATGTTGAATTCATGATATTATCGCAGGTTCAAACACTGACCCGTCACCAAGGATTAAAAGTTGTTTAACAAGTCCCCCTCACAAATAAGGTACCTGAAAAACAATTGATATTGGATATTAAATGCTACAAATAGGAGGACTATGAGAAAAAATCTCCCAAAAGAGATTGCTAATTAAATTTTAAAAATTGCTATTCCTTTAAGGCATTGGATGACTCCCTGAACAATGTGTTATGGGAAAACAGAGGCTGCCAGATAAGAGGCAACAATTAGAATCTTGCCGAATAACCTAGAAGCATTGAAATAGTAGCTTAGAACTGGAGAAAACTACAAGGGTTGGACTCATCAAGAAAAGTATGAGCAGAGGCGGTTGGACAAGAGACAAGAATTAGGAGATTACAGAATAACCAGGCAGCATTGAAGTAGTTAGTAAGGCTGAGGGTAAACTATGGAGGTTGGGTACAAATTCATCAAAAAAATGAGCTACTTTCCAGAAAGCCTAGCATTACCGGTAAATGATCTCTGAGGAGTGTGGGCATAAACTTCTACTATCTAATGGAATTCTGATCCATAGTGATCTAATACAAATTCCTCCAAAGGATGGATCTAAAGAGTAAAATATCTTGGGGAGAAAACAGATATCATACAAGAATACTTTAAATTTATTGGTTGGAAATCTTGAAAAATGACAAGCAGGAACACATGGTTGGGTAAATCCAGGAGATCTATTGACACGAGAAATTGTATCAAGAGATGCTAACTAGCATCCCATTGGCACACCCGTAATCACTAAAGAAGCATGCCAACTGTCACCAAACTTTTATCACAAAATAAGCATGTACTTTTAAATAAAAGGATAAGATGTGAGTTTGTCAAACAACTGGACTTCATCAATAGTTGTGTAATAACTAAAAGGTCGTTCCAACAGCTGGCTGATTAGCTGTCAATTCAGCCTAGGCCAGGTGGTGGAGAGTAGGAGTGTTATGCTCAATTCAAGTTTCTCACAACATTTTACTAATCAGAAAGATTGGTATATTGATTTTGTCGAGGACAAATCCAACTCTAATTCTGTATTCGAGTGGTGGAGAAAATGTAGAGTTGAGAAGTGGGAAAGTTCAGATGAGAGGTAAGAGGTTGTTATTTATGATGATGTCCCTGGTTCACAGAAAAAAATTATTTTCTGTTAGTTGGATAATGAAGCATATCCCACAGTTCAATGTTTTCCTTCAATAATAATCAAATTTTAATTGTTGACAAGAAGTGCAAGAAGATGATTTATAAGTGCCAAAGATCAGGGTTTGTTTCACTTGGTGGATGGTAAAAAAAAATTGGCAGTCAACAGATTCATTATGCTTTGTCTGTTCATTTTCATGAAAGAGAGAAAGACACTTAAGGAGGGTGAATAGGAGGCAATGAAGTAAAATGGTGCTT
>LPNX011114249.1:736966-762894 GCA_001517045.1 Pseudotsuga menziesii
AAATGGTTCTAGCTCAATGGAAGAGCACCTACATTCCAAGCAGGACGATGGTGGTTCGATTCCTCTGTGCCCTAACATAAATTAAGACATGATTTAAATCTTATTGATAATATAAATATTGTAAGATATCTATATTTTCAATAAAAATATGCTCTTTTCAATTAAACACATTGTTCAAATACTTCATAAATAAATAATGAATACTTGCAATAATTAGTTAAGTTGGTTTTCCCCCTTTCCTCTTGTATATTAAAAAAATCAAACCCTATTGGACTAATGCTATTCTAGTTCATAATTAATTTTGATTGTTAAAACAAATAATATTAATAAATAAGGGAGGCTTTACTAACATCAATATCATTAAATAAAATTATAGGTAAGAAATTTCTCACGTTAATCTATAATTCATAAAGTAAACATTCATCAACTTAGTTTTTAATACACTACCACTACCACTACCAACAACAACAACAACAACAAATTATGCTGCTATTTTAATTCATAATTTATTTTAGTCATTACAAGGGTAAAACTTAGACTTTAAAGTCATAAAATATTTTCCTGTTTTGATTATAAGTGGTGCGAACTTCCAAAAATAAAACAACATACTCATCAAAGACACGAATAATTACTACGACAATATTTCTAATTGTTGTAGTGACAAATACAATGTTGGTATTATGTCATAAAATAATTTAATCAACTTAACATTAAATACAAACTATAAATAATATTACTAGACATTATGTAAGGATTCAAAGTCTATGACTTTCCTCATTTTGAAAGAACTCAATCTAGTGGAAGTTCTAAATTCTAGATCAACTAAATAATTACAAATTTAATGAAATATGTGTTCTCTGCCTCTGAAGTTGTTTCTCCACCTGCCTCTAACACAGCTTATGGATGACTGTGCTACGAATGCACCTTCCAATGATGTCAGTGTTCTGCTGAGTCTGTGTTCATGATTGATGAGTGAATTTTATAGCTCATCAATGGTAAATGTCGACATGTCTGTGTGTTCTTCTAAGGTCACAACCAAGTTTTCAAATCTTGGGGGAAGACTTGTGAGAGTTTTTTCAACAACCCTTCGTTCTTCTATGGCTTCTCCATGAGATTTTAGTTGGTTTATCAAACCAACAACTCTGGTGTAAAATGTGTCTACATTCTCTAAATCTTTCATGGACAGAGATTCAAAATCTCTTCTCAGAATCTATAGCTTGGATGTCCTTACCTTATCAAAACCTTGATAGGAAGTCTCCAATGTATCCCATGCCTGCTTAGCATTAGTTTTTGCTGCTACTCTTGGGAGTATGCTCTCATGCATAGATTGATGTATGTAAAACAAAGCTTTTCCATCTTTCTTCCTCTGTTCTCTCAAGACATCTTTCTCAGCCTGTGTGAGATTGTTATATGTTGTCGTGTCTGTTGGTTCTGCATAACGATGCTAGACTATCTCCCAGACATGTTGATCTATGAATAAAGCCTTCATTGTTAAAGACCAATATTCATAATTCTTTCCTGTAAAAATTGGAGTTTGCAATGAACCAGAAGTGGAAGCCATTTTTAATTTTTAATTAACTTTCCTTAGAAAATTAATTTCCACCTTTTAAGACAAGATTTCTTTCCTAAAACTTGCTCTGATATAAACCTTGCTCTGATACCAGTTAGCCAAAACCAAGCTGACTAAACTTGAGTTTACCGCTCAGTTAATATTAAAATTTAATTTTTACTTTTTCACACCGACCTATTTTCTCTTTCACTTATCGGGTGAAACTTGTCTATCTCCCGACTAGACAAGTCTATCAACTTTGGTCGACCTTTAGACCCAACTGAATTACTTCGACTTATTTGTTGGTTCTACCGAATTATTTTACCTCGACCACTTGTCACTTTGAAGTCGGCTGACTTTGACTTGTAAGTCGGCTCACCTCTTCGACCTCTCAAGTCGGCTGACCTCTTCAACCTCTCAAGTCGGCCTACTCAACCAACCTTGTCGGTTCACTTTGGTCGAAATCTATAGAGTATTTTTCTTAGTCTAAGAGACTTAAGAAATTACAAATGCTTTTGACCTGTGAGTAAGATAGAGTAAAATGGACACACTAACAAATCCAAATATCTTATAAAAACATATGCCCAAATATGTAGGAAGACTTGAGTCGACCAATGTGCCGTAAAATTTGGAACTTTCACGCGGTGAGAAATTTATGGGTTCTTTGATATTTCACTCAACCGTAATGGTAAAAGACATTTAGACAAGTAAATATGGAAATATTGTGCAGCCAAATAAACATGCATTCAACCATAAACTATTTCATATATATAACTATGCGGAAATAACAAAGGTATTACAAACTTGTCGGTCCAGACTTGTCCTTTTACAGAGCTTCGGCTCTTCGACTGAATCACTTACACAGAAGCTTGAGCTTCAACTTATCTTTCTCTCCTTTGTCACCTTGAGTTCCTCTGACTTGTGTCTTGTGACTAACTTAAATTACAATTTGCTTCTTCTATTTATAGGCAACCTGAAGATTGCTTCTACATGGATCGACTGACTCTCCATTAAAGACTGTAATAACTATCTACCTAACAACTTAGATTTAGAAATAAATTCGACTGGTTTACATTGCCGAATCGTGGACTCTTCCCTCTTGTCAGACTGACTGACAAGATATTGACTGATACAGACTCTGACAGAGTCGGTTGAGAGTCAGGTACGGATCTACGAGTGATTAATATTTCCAACATTGTACATACTTATCTCCCAATACTTGGCATCCATCATATTCTTATCAGTTGAATCAAGCAGATCAATTGGATTAGTTTCCCCCAAAACAGTAGAATCAAATGCACCATCGCGACCCCTGATCGATTTCAACAGAGAAGGATTCAAAAGTACATCGATACCCTGCATGATTTTAGTAATAAAATTATGTAGAAATAGGGTATTATTAACATCAGAACTGGATTTATCAGCAGGCTCCATGAGGTCATCTACAACAATGGGATGCAAGGGGATGGTCGATGAATCAACCTCCATGTGGCGAAACACTATGATGAGCATTTCTGTAAGAGAGGCCTTAGCAGCGGTCTGATTAACCACGTTTTTGCTGCCCAGGTAAAAATTATGACAAGTCCTCACGGCTTGCAACAGGAAATATTCATGAATCCTTAACATCATAGATGTAACCACCGAAAGTATGATTTTGAGTACCATGAGTTCAATGTTCTCATCCCCCAAATCGTGGCACTTGCAGACTGATTCCATGAGTTGAAATAGAAGCTTTCTCTTGGGGCCATCACTTGTATCAGCCTTGCACCCGATGTAACCAATCCAGTGTGGGTTCCATAATTTTTCAGGAAACCTGAATCGTAGGCCACAATTAGAGGCTGCGGTATGATTTCTACATCGGCTAGGCTGAAAGAAACGGGCCCATCGACAAGAGGGATGACTGAATAACTTTCTTTCTGTTGTTCTTACTGCTTCAAGAAATAAAGTATATAATCCAATAACATGATGCAACCATTTCCAATTGGTAAATGAAAATTTGTATTAAGAACGAGGTAACGAGAAGGATGATCATTTCTATGGACGCAAATTGCAAGCGAGGAGATGACTACAGAAGCCCTGATAAATTGAGGGTATGTTGCAATGAAGAATGAGATGAGATGGTTTGCAGAGTTTATATAAGCATTAGATCTATGAGATGATTTGCATAGTTCATATAAACATCAAATCTGTGAGAATTAGACAAAATAAAAAGTGATGATATCCAGAGACATCCGTTAAACCCTCCACTCCTTGTTTATGGACACTTATATACCTGTCATCCACTAACCCGGTCAGTTGATCAAGTTTATGGACGCTAATACACTTTTCACCCTCTACCCCTCTTTGTCAATTATGTTTATGGATACTTATGCACCTGTAACACACTACCCCTGTGTGTCAATCATGTTTCTACTCCTTTATCTTCAAGTAGTAGTGGCCAACCATTAACAACACCAAGAACGTCTATTGAGGCAAGCTTGAAAGGTGGTCCACCATGAACATGAGTTGGATTTCTTATGAATATTTAGGTTACTGGGTTTTTAACTTGGGCTTTTGTATATGAATGATTTCAGCAAGTTTCCAATGACTCTATAATGCTAACTAACCTAACCTTAAACATCAAACAAACTCGTTATAAATATAGATAAAGCCTTATGTTTTGCAAATTCAATCTCATAATCTCATAAATGCCTACATAAATTATGTGACTCTATAACACTAACTAAACTAACCTTAAACACCAAACAAAAACGTTATAAAGATAGATAAATCCTTAAGTTTTGCAAAGTCAATCTCATAAATGTTGACATAAATTATGCGTGGGAGTACACTAAAATGGTGTACATAAATTTCTAATACTTTCCAGAAAATAATATTAGAACATTATATATGAGAAGAATTAATTTAAGAGTTTGGAAAAGAAATTGTCAAAGCTCGAATCTTACACAATTTTCTTTATTTTCAGTGAACATATTCATCACAATTTGAAGAACAAATTATCAATGACTAAATGGATACGGGGATTTGTCTAGTGGGTAACTACAATCAATTGTGCAAAGCCACCATTATTTATTTATTTTGCTTGGGTATAAGAACCTGAAAACATAGACAACGTGGTGAATAATAGAAGAAAATTGACATGTAATGGCATAAATGATATAGACCACGTGGTGAATAGCAGAAGAAAGTTGACCCCAGGATTCCTCTATAATTTATATTTTCTGGCATTTTTGTTTATGGATTCTTGTTCTAGGAGTCACTTAAGAATTTGAAGGTTGAAGAAATACTTATGGGAGTCTAATGAGCGGTCATATTTCTATTAGTTATTTTGTAAAGAAATGTAACAATAATAAAATGACTTTGTGTTCGTTTGATTGTAATTTTCAGTTTCATATATCAAAGCTTACTACTCAGAGGGCCTCCACATTCCATCGTAATGGTTTTGGGATGCACAAGGAGAAAAGGGCACCATGCCTTTTCCTTTACATGTAGTGAAGATAAAAGGTAAAAATAAATTCAATGGAATTGTTACGTCTATCAAAACTTGTGCCCCTTGAGCTACAATATGTGCACGGAATGGGGTTGGCTTCTGCATCCATTATGTCATGAAAATTGGAGTTACAAGCTACTAAAGGACATCATAACTATATACTATCGATATTCAATATGAAGATTGACTTGGGATATTAAAAACTTGAAAAACAATATTTTCTTCACCTGTGAACCTTATTTGGCCATTCAATGATCTTCAATACATGAGATTATAAGAGGACCCACGCGAATGGTCGACTGGAAAAATGGTGTCGCTCGTGCAAATTATGATGTGTAGAAATTTTGATGTCTTGCATAGTTCAAGTTTCAATTTCAAAGGTATAGTCTCTCCAAGTCGAGGTCAAGTCTCACTTTCAAAGGTATAGTTCCTCTACGTCCAGGGGTTTCTAAAGCTACCTAAAACTTGGAAAACTCCTATAACTATGCCCCTTGGATTTTTGGACATTTTTGCTTTGTAAGATTTCATTGGCATAGGTGAATACATTGACTTTTTTTTTTTTTCAGAAAGAAAAAAGCCTGTCCTTGTTATTCATATTGAATCAAAGGGCATCTGCTGGGCCCACTCAATAAATGGGCTACATTCATAGGGAAGTACAAAAGAGGAGGCATAATGCCTGACTTCAAGAAGAGACACAACTCAAATGGTTCTGTAAGGGAGTGGGATCAGTTCTAAACCATAGAAAGATACCCATCAGTAATAAATACTGTCCATTCTAACCCATATCTACCATGTACAAAAAGAGCAACAGAGCTGCAATCTAAAGGAGCCAGCTCCAAAACTTAAAACAATACAAGGTGCTAAAGGAAAAATAATGGAGTACATGCTCCAAGCACCAGATCAGATGAGCTTGAGAGTATCTTGAGTGATCAAATGACCATCAAAAAATTCAGAGAAAGTGCACAATCCCGGAGCCAAAGAAAGAGCAGTTTTAGATAGTCGGTATGCTTGTTGATTATGTTCACGGTAGATATGACTAAATGACAGTTCTAGAAAGTGTGAAAAGAGCTTTCTAGTCTCCCTACACCAGTAGTGCAACTCAGGAGGAGAGAGGGCGGAAGTACCCTTTGCCCAGTTTATGATGACTAATGAGTCATCAAAAACCCTGAGATTGGGAATCCCCATCATTTGGGTAATAAGCAAAAGGGCCCAAATCCCGACCAGTTCTGCTTTTGTATTGGTGCATTGACTTGTCCCCACAGCAAACTCAAATGAGTGTGTTTCATTCAAGTACAAGCAGATACCAACACCTCCACTATTATTTGCATATGCTCCATCGAAAAAACCACAAGGATATACAAGATTAGGCCTAGGTCCCAATACTCTATTTTTTTTCGTCTTCTTAACAGGTGGACCATACATCTATGAAAGGTACCCAATATTTTGAATAATACTGAGAATAGATACCGTTTTCCCTTCGAATATATAGAGATTCCTAGCTTTCCATATGATCCACATGGAGAAGAAGGGAAGATAACAGTCAACTGTGTGCTCCGAGAATCTATCAGTCCATGAATCTAAAAAATCCCAGAGATTATCAGACTGAACGTGGGGTACAATATGGTGTTGATCACATAAAATATTGAGCACATTCTTCCATATCAGACAGTGAAGGAATAAATGTTGGATATTTTCATCATTTACATAACAGAGAAGGCAAATACTCGGCCATTTACATAGGTGAATACATTGACTTAATCACCTAATGTTTTTAAATTTAAAAACTTTATATACAAAAGCCTTTTGGAGAAAACTTATTTTCACTTAAGTGACGATTTAGAAGTCTGATGTAACTTATTGTCACTTATTTTCTTAACCTTGCTTTCATCACATAAACTTATATTATCTACACACAACTTTTTCTCATTTTTAAAACAGTAATCTAATCATTTTATTATTCAAAATCTATTTTTTTATAAAAATAAATAAAAACCATCCTATATTAATATATTAATATATTAATATTACATGCAGATTGCTTAGTCAACAACTTATATTTGCTTTAAAAAAAATGAAAAAAAAAACAAAAAAAATTCAAAATACTAACTTCTTTATATGACTCTTTTTTTTTCAGAAAGAAAAAAGCCTGCCTTGTTATTCATGTGTAGAATCAAAGGACATCATATCATTCTCCCGATATACAGGTTACATCATACATCAGCATAGAGTAATCGCCAGGGGGAAAGGCATAACATCAATGAGTGTGTTCCCATCAGATGATTGTCTCATCATAAAGAGAGACCTGTCTATAATATCCACATCTACCGAGCATCAACAGGAGCTGAACAGCAGTCCAAAAGAGTTCTCTCTAACAATACAAAATCAGATATAAAAGAGAAAGCATTCTCTATTTCATACTCAGAAAAGCTGAAGAGTATCCTGAGAGACCAAATGGTTCTCAAAAAATTCCTTGTAACTACTGCAAAAGCCCTGTGGAAGAGAGAGCCCAGTTTTAGAGAGGCGGTCAACCAACCAATTGTGCTCTCGGTAGATGTGGGATAAAGACAGGTTCTTAAAGCTAACCAAGAGATCTTTTGTCTCGCTACACCAATGAGTGAGCTCTGGTGGGGAGATTGCAATCGAACCTCTAGCCCAGCTGATGATTATAAGTGAATCACCGAAGACATGAGCAAGAGGTATGCCCATCATTTGGGAGGTGAGGAGAAGAGCCCACAAACTGAGCAATTCAGCCTTGGTGTTAGTGCCATATCCAACCCCCAGTGAGAACTCCAAGTAATGTGACTCATTTTAAAAAATACAGAAACCTGCACCAACAATCATACAGTTTGAGGCACCGTCCATAAAACCACAAGGATAGAGCAAGACCGGGGCCCTACCAATTTTCCTTTCACGACGCTTCTTCGTAACAACACAAGAAGAAAAAGCTTTGACAGTAGATATAACTTGCTGGATCAAACTGAAAACAGTCCTTTTTTCTCCTTCAAATATCGTTCGATTGCGAGCTTTCCAAAAAATCCACATCATATGAAGAGGTAGAGAAAGCAGATATGAGTTTCTTGGAAGGTTTGAAATCCAGTTACTGATCATTTCAACAATCGAAACTACTGATGAAAAAGCATTAATGTTAAGGAGATCGCAAACATGTACAGCAATTGTTCTCCATACACAGCAATTAACAAATAAATGTTCCACTGTCTCCTCATTCGAACAGCAGAGAACGCAGATGCCAAGACCTTGAACACCTCTTTTCTGAAGATTCTCCCACGTAAGGATCCTATTTCGGATGGTGAGCCATATGAAACAAGAAATTTTGCTGGGTATATTTCTGTTCCACAGAAAGGAATCATCAATAGATACAACCGGTGGAGTGTAAGAGCCAACAATACTGTCATATGCTGCTTTGGCAGAAAGAGAACCCTGACATTTATTAAAAGACCATAACAGAGTATTAGGGCAGTCAGTAAGGCGAATTCCTGCACCCTTAAGTTCTTTAATACAATCATCCCAAATATAATGATAAGAGCCCCCAAGATCTAAATCATCAGCAGATAACCAGTAATTCTTCGCTGGGATAACAGTGTTCCTAGCCTGAGAAAGCATGCAAATATTCAGATCTTCCAAATAAGTTCTCAAACCCTCACACAGACAGAGCGGGGACTGAATACCAACAATAGGGTCTATTCCGAGGAGGATATTTTTTCCATCTCCCACCTGCCATGTCAAACAGGATCCCAACCAAGGAAGGATCTGCACAAACCCTCTCCAGAAGATAGAAGCACGGCACGTATTGAAATGCTTATTTCTGAGCCAATCTATAACCAGAGAACATTTCAAATATTTGATGTGAATGACATGAGACCACAGACCTTTAGAATGCAGTAATCTCCAAAGATTTTTGAGGCGTAATGAAATGTTAAACTAGAGAATATTTTTAATACCCCAGCCCCCAGATTTTTTAGGCCATGAAAGGTCATTCCAACAAACCAAATGGTACTTTCTGTTGTTGACTGAGGAGCCCCAGAGAAAGTTGAACATAATACTTCTGAGCTTTTGTAGGATGGTTGCTGGGAGAGGAGAAAGACTCATCCAATATACTGGTATGCTAGATAAGACAGAGTTTACAAGAACCAATCGACCCCCGGGGAGAGGTACTGGAAAGTCCAGTGGCTGATCCTTTTTTCTAACTTTTGTAAAATCCAAAGCCAGTCATTGACCCGATACCCAAGAGGTTTTAAAAAGAAACCAAGATAAGTGAAACCCGAGTGGAAAGGTTTCATCCTGTAAGGTAAAGCACCAGCTAGGGAATTCAAGCAGGCTTCATTAAGATTGCAGTGAAGAAAGCAAGACTTATCCACATTAATTACCATACCTGAAGCTTTGCAAAAAGTGTCCAGTATCACCTCAAAAGCTGCCCAATCAAGGAGGGTACCAATGCCCATCAAGATCACATCATCAACAAAAAGGAGGTGTGAAAGAGCAAGAGAGGGCGAGATATGTATGCCTCTGATTAGACCATTGGATCTCGCATCCTGAATAAGTAGACTAAGGCCCTCTATAACAAGGATGAAGAGGAGGGGGGATAAGGGGCAGCCCTGGCGAATACCACGGAAGCGGGGAAGAAAGAGGAGGGAGTTCCATTGACCAGGATTGCAAAATTGATAGTAGAGAGGCATCCCATAATCCAGTTCACAGTGAGAAGAGGTACTCCTATTTGAATTAGAATCAGTTTGACATATGTCCAGTCCACCCGGTCAAAGGCCTTAGAAAGATCAAGCTTAAGAACAAAGGCACAGAGATTCTTTGACTTAACAGAATGTAGCACCTCTTGAAGAATACCAATAGGATCAGAGATATGACGATCCTTAAGGAAGCCAAATTGCTCCTATGAGATGACTAGGTCAAGGAAGGGCTTGAGTCTCCTAGCAATAACTTTAGCAATGAGTTTGTAAAGAAGATTGCATAGGGATATGGGTCTAAAATCGGCAAAAGACCGGGGTTTGTCCTTCTTGGGGATAAGAGCCAGGAAAGTCAAGTTAAGGCAAGGGGGAAAAAACCCAGAGATCCTTGTAAGGTCAACAACCTTAAGTAGTGAAGAGCCCAAGAAATCGAAGAAATGCAAATAGAATTCAACGAGCCAACCATCCGGTCCTGGACTACGGTCTTTTTTAAAGGCTTTAAGAGAGTGCTCAACTTCCAGTATACTCACAGGCCGAGATAGGAGAGGCGAGTGTTCAACAGGGATAAGCCGAGGAAAGAGAGAGATGACTTTAAGTTGATGTTCAAGACTAGCAGAACCATCATCTTTAAAAATGGCAGCGAAGTGAGTTTGACCTAGAACCTTGAGAGAAACCTTATCCTCAATCAGATTGCCATCTGGGCCTTCAAGTGACCAAATCGAATTTTGTATCCTTTTTCCTGAGGCAACAACATGGAATAACTTAGTATTTGCATCTCCTTGCTCAGCCCATTGATTCTGCTTTTTAATTGCCATGTGAGTTGGAAGTGTTCCAGTATCCTCTTCCTTTCAGTATTCAAGTGAGACAAATGAACCATTTGATCATAAGTAAGAATTCCCTTAGAAGGGCCAGCCAGAATGGATTCAATGGCAGCTTCCAAAATAGAGGATTCAGAGTCCATTCTAATCGATTTTTCCTTTGTCCACTTTTTGGTAGCAACTTTAAGCCTTCTAAGAGTGTGACACAGGTCTTCGATGTCACCTATAGCATCAGTATTGAAAGAGGAGGACCATCCTTGCTTAAACCAATCGATGAAATCCAGGTCCTCTAGCCATGATCGATTGAATTTGAAGGGATAATCAAAGGATCCTTTCATGTTTTCCCACTCAAAGCAAATAGGAAAGTGATCAGAGAGGTCCACACATTTGATCCAAGTCTTGTAAGCCCCCAAAGAGGGTAGGAGAGCACTGGAAATAAGAAATCTGTCTAAGCGCTTACTTATACCGTCTCTGTCAGCTCTACCATTGCGCCAAGTAGGTCTAGACTTTAGTGGGGCCACATCCACTAGTCCAATAGACTCAAAGAGGGTGAGAAAGTGGTTGGAAAGAGGGTCCAAAGAGGCCTTTGCCCCCTAGATTTCAGAAGATCTAAGGGTGAGGTTGAGGTCCCCCCAATCACAAGATGAGATAAGTTGAGTAAGCCACCTCTGAGGGCATTATCCCAAAAAAGTTCACGATCCCTATAAGGACCATAAACATTAAGAATGTGAAGAGGGTCAAGCATTCATAACTAACTAACTAACCTTGAAACTAACTAACCTTGAAAGCGAGAATTTCCCAAAGGAGGTATCTCGGAGACTAGCCAATAATAATAAAAATGTGTGGCTACACTAAACTTTAATGGTGACGACATATAAAGACGTGTGTGAATGGCATGGGTGTTAAAATTTAAGTGCATCTACCATGAACAAAATAGGATTGCAGACCGTCTCTCTAAAACTGCTCTCTCATTGTCTCCGAGTTTTGGTTGTTTTTCTGAGTTTATGGATGACCATTTGGTCACATATGATACCTTTCAGCTCATTTGAGTCATGCTTCGGGGAGATTACTCCTCTATTGGATTTTTGTATTGCTGCTCATTGAGTGGCATCTTTTAGATTGCTAATCTGACCCCTTTGGTTTACGGTAGATGGGTTATGATGAGATTGATCCCCTACATGATGAGACAGATAACTGATGGGAATCTTCACTCTATTGTATGCCTTTCCCGGCTGCGACTGGATGTGACTTTCTCCTTATGAGCTGTATTCTCTCCGTGATGTTAACCCTTTCAGGGACATTGCTATTGTGCCCTTTGATTCTTAATAAAAATAAGAAGAACCACCTTTTTTCTTCTTAAAAAAAAAATAGGCTACACATTCAACCGTCAATACATGCCGTGCCCAACCTTCTTCCTTTGCGTTGCTGTCACCAAATGATTTCTTTTTCTTTGCCAGCTTGTTCTTACAAGTTACAACGCATTTACATAGCGTCCATATTTTTATATTATTTCTGTGGAACACGTCAATTGTCCGTTTGATCCAGACGACTATTAATACGCGCGCCTCTCAATTCTCTCATTGTGAGAAATCTCTGTTCTAACATCTTCTGTCCAAAATCTCTGCTCTAACATCTTCTGGTCGAGTGTTCGAATCTCAAACAAGTTTTTCTCGGCAGGAGTTGTGTTCACGGTTTGGGCTTTTCCGCATAAACTAGCTGTAACAGGCGTTACAAGCGAGAATGGCAGGCGCAGGCAGCTATCCATCTGAAGCTATCTTGGCCGTTGTGATAACTATGGTGGGAGCAGGAACGGTTGCAGCAGCAGATGTGACTGCACCCTCTCCCAGTCCGACAATGGAGCCAGGCGCTGCTTCAATGCCATTCGTTCCTTCCCTGTTCGCCGCCCTTATCGCCTCGTTCATCCCCTTCTTGGCTTCTCGGTTTTACTGAGAACTCTTGCGTTTTCTTTTTGATCCATTTTTTATGACCAGGGAAGCAGCTATTTATGACATGTATACGACATTATAGCTCTTGGTTTTGTGGATGTTATTCTTTTCTGGACGAGGGCCAGAATATTTTCTAGCCGGTACACACGGTTTTCTTGCTTCATTGTTTAGCCATTGAGGAAATAAAGGGGATCTCTTCAAGGTCCGCATAAAAATTGTTTGATAATATTGAAATGAGCAGATTACAATGGCGTGGAAGATTTAGGGTTTCTCTGTTGTTTTAGCGTTATTTATGGATTTCTTTGCACAGTATGGTGTTTTTTGTGGAGAGTACTTTACATTTCGATGAATGCAAATATGCTATTCGGTTTAGAAGCATTGCTTGGCATGAAATCATTTGCAACATTGGCATGAAATCGTTTGCAACATGGTGTCGGCTTGATTCGCTTGATTTTAGTGTAGTGATTGTCCATAGTCCGAAATTGTTTTGGTATTGCTCTACAATATGAGTCTAAGTGAGAGCCTATACAGTTGAGTGATCCGCTGAGTTTTACTGTATAAATTAAATTCCATAACGTTTGAATTGAATTGAATCAATTCAATAATCGACCAGAATTATTCAACCACATTCCGACTGAACGAATTCCTCTTCAAGGGATATTTTCAAGTGTAAGAGCGGCAACTTCAGCTGTGCTGGATATCTGTATATTTGGCCCTGTCCTCAACAAACGACTCTTTGATTTTACAGTGACAGAGAATAAACTAAACCGGAAAGAGCCCAGATCTGATGCCGCAAATAAAGTATCACTGCCGTGTAATTTCATACTTCATTGAAGATGAATTTATCTTCCGGTATTCAATATATTCATATTCTCGAGTATGGTACATTATATGCCCTCACAACCCAACCCATACCTATATATGCCACATAAATCATTTGAGATACATTCTTGTTAATCTTGTTGTAATATTTCCGGTCAAAATTTGGTGATCTATCTATAACTCTGATAGATTTTTCTCAGTCCGTCATATCAAAGTTGAATCCATATGTAACTTTGATCGATTTTTCTGAGCATATGAGTGGATTTAAAATTTGAGCAAACACCTGAAATGATGAAATACATAAAAATACCCCTGAAATTTTAGCTAAATTTAACAACATTTGTTTTGTAAGATTAGCCTACTCCTATTTGTTCTGCCTCGCCTGTATTTGGTGATTTATTTATAACTCTGATAGATTTTTCTGCGTCCAACATATCAAAGTTGAATCCATATGTAACTTTGATCGATTTTTCTGAACATCATGATCGATTTTTCTGAGCACATGGGTGGATTTAAAATTGAGCAAACCCCTGAAATGATGAAATACATGAAACTACCCGTCATTTTAGTTAAATTTAACGACATTTGTTTTGTAAAATTAGCGTACTCCTATTTGTGCTGCCTGCCCTGTATTTCGTGATCTATCTTTAACTCTTGACAGATTTTTCAGAGTCCAGCATATCAAAGTTGAAACTATATCTAACTTGATAGATTTTCCGCGTGGATTTAAAATCTAGCAAACCCTGAAATGATGAAATACATGAAACTACCCCTGAAATTTTAGCTAAATTTAACAACTTCTTTTGTTTGCAAAATTATCCTACACTTATTTGTTTTGCCTTGCCTTGAATTGATTTCTTCAGTTTTTGTACCAATTAAATTTAAATACAACGAATCGTAATATTTTTCTAAGTGTGTATGCCCAGTGTGCAGGGTCGTTCCCTAACATGCTACGGCAAAACCGTGCAAATCGTTTTACAGCCCCCACAAAAATGTGGCATACAACAACAGTGGTCATAATCTAATCAACAAGCCATAATATGGCAAAGAAACAAATAGAATAACTAGCTAAACGTGAAATGTTCACTGGCATAAGGTTTTTGATATTAACACTAGATATATCAAGAATGGATCAAATATCTTGAGGCTTAAATTTTTAAAACATTATATTTTGAGGTTTAAATTTTTTCTTAATGTATAAAAAATTTAAGATAAAAATAATTTACATTTTATAAAAAATTGGATCCTTCTAGGTGCTTTATAGATTTGGGTTTAAGATGGATCTATGATGGTTTATTATGTTATTACGGAGTGATAATTTGCATAATTCCCAATCCCCATGTCAAAAGGATCCTTATCATGGGGCTGCAAGTTCACCTCCCTCATTGTCTTATCTTGATTACTCCATAGAAATGGATATGACTTGAACTCACACAACTTTAAGCATCTAAAGGGACTTGACATAATGTAAGGATCTACCCTTTAATGTTGCAAAAGCCTTTGAAGATGTCCTTGTTCAAGATCCACCTTCTTGCCTTTGGATCCACTTGTCTAGGTTTGTGAATATAGATTTTCCATAAATCTAGGGAAATATGGATCAATGCTTAGCTTTTTTTTAAATAAAATTAATTTGTCTTTTCCAAATAAAATAGATTTTTTTCTTTTAACAAGTTGTCATGTTATTGCAATGAATACTAAACTTCCAAGGAATAATTGTGGGAAGAAACTAACAACACAAGCTCGAGTCCCATTCTATGTTTTAGAGTCCCTTCCTTGTGACCAAAGAGACAATTGGGTTGAGTCACTCCGAAATACTAAAGAGTTGGTCAACAGTAAAGTTGTCCAAAATCAATGGTCAAGCAAAAATGGTTTCATCAATTTAATGTAAATCATCCATGCAGTTTAGAGTGGATACAACTAGGTAGTTTGCTTAGAGGTAAGTCTTCATATGTACTCAACCACTGATGATTATTAATAGGTAAATATGTTTTGAACCCTTCCAAGCAAGTCCACCTTTAATCCTGCCACCAAATTGTTGGGGATTAGATTCAAATTTTGAGGAACAAATTTCTATCAATAAAATCTTTAACCAATATCTCAATAATCAACTTATAAGTGCCCACCTAAGTGAATTCAACATTTTTAATATTCTTAGATCTACACTTAAAAAATCAAAACCTAAACGCTTGAAAACATAAAATTAATGAATGTTAAATTCTTTAAACACATAACAATAAAAAAAAGTGATATTGAGTACATAAATCTAAACTTTCAACCCTACATTTGTGTTAGTTACAATGTTATAACTCAGAAACTCAAATTATTTAACCATAATAGTGGAAGACCCTGTGGCTCCTGTCGAATTTATTAAACCCTCCATGTTTGAACGCATGTTTTATGAAATAATTAACTCAACTGGTTCAATGCTCTTTAATACATCCAAGGCGTTATATAAGGGGACGGTTCCTCTGGCCATTTCGCCGTCTGACGATGTCCTATGAGGAGACGCCCCCTGTCATTAGAGATATCAATAGTAAACTATCATTAAATAACAATCCAACAACTGCTTCTGTTACGGGGACCTCTGCGTCTGGACATTATATTCCACGGTTCCACCAGCTACACATGTTCGGCATATCCCTAAAGATGCGCAACTTTGTAACGTCTCCGCGGTTCAATTTCACAACAGGACACAAACTAAAATGATTTGGAGTCCATCTTCGGAAAGAGCAGCAAATCTTTGTACATAGATCCATGGTAACCTCGGATCCTCTACAACATTAATATGGCTTCTTTTAGTGAAATGAAACTCCTCTTTACCCTGGCGATACGCCTGCAGCAACATCATATATATATATAAATATCTCTTCCATTACAGTTATAATTACAACACGAGTATGGAAAGTTGTCGTAAGCTCAATTCATGTAGGTCGTGGCTCATGAGATGATTATGAGGACTCTGCAATCTGGATCGCAATACATGCAAAATATGAATGACTCGACTGTGAATTATATCAATACTGTTATTGTGGAGAAGTGGTCTGAAGTAGGAATAGTATCTTGAAAGCTTAGTGCAAATATATGTTAAACACCTGGAGGGAAGAATCCATAGCATAAGTGAAATGATTGCAACACTCAGATCCAACATCCTTGATCCCTTCTCCTCCGGCTCGACATATAATGAAGATTAACGAGCAACAAATAATGGATAAAGTGTCAACCTAATCTACTGGAAATCAGATTAGTTCTTAGGTCAGAAATCATATTCTTTTTTCTTTGTCACTAATCTCACCAGAATCCTATGAAAATTTTCTCCTCCTAGAGGAGAGAGCATGAAAAAAAATCCAATTCTCTTTAGGTCATCAATCTGATAAGAGTCCTATAATTTTAAATGTTTGATGCAACATTCTCGATCCCTCTTATTCAAGACAGCGTGATGAATGAGCAAAAAGTAATTGATTCATAGGGTAGACAATGAAGATGAATGGGCAGCAAGCAATTGGTCAAGAGCAAATTGCTCTGGTGGCAATCCGATTTTTCTTTTGATCACAAATCTGATAAAAATACTCTGTTTATAAAAGTTGGATGCAACATTTTCGATCGCTCTTTCTTCCAGCACGGTAAACCATGAAAATAAATAAACAGAAAAAAATGATTAAGAATCAATCAAAACATCATTTTAACCATGAATCTCATTCTAATTTTTTCTACAAGTTTTATATTAATCTTTTTAAAAAAATTTCTACAAGTTTTATAATAATCTTTTTAAAATTTCAAATTTTTTCTACAAGTTACATAAAAATCTTTTTAAAATTTTAATTTTTTATATTTCAAAACTTTTCTTTATATAATGTAATTTAAAAAAAAATAGGCATAAAATTATAGTCCGTGATTGAAATTATATATTTAAATGGTCTATCCAGAAAGCTGAAATCATTTCTCCCATCAAAATGATTTTTTTGATAATTTAACATAACTCCAACATGTTACCCTGGAGAACTCAGATTTGAAAAATGGGAGGGACCCTCCGATCACAAACTCTAAGCTCGACATACAGTAACACAGTCGGCCATGGCGGCTGTAGAAGCTTCGACAATCTTGGCGTCTTAATACCGGTGAGGTCACAGGTTTGAATCAGAGCAGAAAGGTTGAGAATTTTCATGTTGGTCCACGAGGAATGAGACAAAGAGAGTCCAATGTCTAACTACTTTTTCAAGAAATTGTTTGGAATGTTCTTTTAAATAACTAACTACTCAAAAAAAAACATGTAACTAACTACTCAAAATACATGTAGCTTTAAACTCCACTCCAAATTTTGAAGTTCCTTCAAATAAGAGTACTCAGAAAACTTGTAGCTTTAAACTCCACTCCAAACTTTGAAGTTCCTCTATAAATGCATAAGTGTTAGTCTAAATTTAGGGACAACAAACAAAAAGACAAACATAACACTGCCAATAGTCCCTATATTTATATAGGGAAAAGCAAAGCAGCACACCAGCAAAATATTTATTCACCATGAAAGCTAGCCACCGAAAACGACCCAAGGAATGTGAAATGATATATACATGATCTCAAGATATGAAAAGATAAAAGTAAACTTTTCTGTTTTTTTGAGGGTCCTCGCCGAGTAGCCACGCGGCTTTGTGATCAAAGAGTTTGGAATTTATAGATATGGGGGTTCGAAAAAACTGAAGTTTAACTTGTCAGTAAATGCCAACCAGCGTGAGATAAACTGGCAGAGGGCAAGTATCATGTTTTTATAAAGTTTTATTTTGAATTCGGCGAGTTATCTTTTCAATATATATGTTCCACATAGAACGTGGATGGCTAATAAAAAGTATTTAATGTTTTTCTTGGGGAGATTTACTGTGAACAAAGGTTATAATTAGAGATTTAGAGAAGTATATATTATTAAAATTATTTAGACAAGTACTTGGTGATTAACAATTAAATTTTTAAAATATTTTTTAAAGCTAAATTATTTTTAATAGATATATAGTTACTTTGTAGGATTATAAAAGAGGTAGGATGCATAAACAAAACATTATAAGAAAAGTGTAATTCAATGGAAAAGTCAATTAGAGTCATCTAAATATAAAAGTTAAGAAGACTATGAAGAATAAAATAAAATTGTGTAAAGCAATCATGACATAAGGGCATTTAAAACTCTACACAATAAGATAGGACTTTTATATGCAACATTGACCTTAGGGCTGGTGCAATGGAATTATGACGCGTTCGTTGCAATGGACTTCTAGAAAAACAAAAATCTGAACGTCAAAAGGCAATATTAGAGGTACCTACACAACATTTTGGAATACGGTATAAGAACATGAAACGTGGATAATCGGATCATATTCCGGAATATATAACTTTTATTTATGAAAACTAAGTATAAATCCCAAAAAAGGAGGTTCTTCTAAGGTTGGTATGTTATTTTTTCCCAAAAAATAATGAATATGTTTGTGTTGGTCCACTCGTTTGGTATGCAAATGGTGGAATTTTGTAAAAAAAATTATACAGAGATGTAGATAACAGGTGTGTCTATTGCAACGTTATTTTTCCATATTTATTTATGTTATATATATATATATATTAAATTAAGGAAGTCAGTGACGCCCTAAAATGACAAGGTCGAGCGTTGGTCCACGACATCTTGGTCTTAACATAGTCAATGAACAATTTTTTTTTTAGGATGTAGCTCTTTTTGTCTTCTTATGCGGGTTCTTTTTCGTTTTTTAAAAGGTGAGCCAATCAAAAGTTATAGCCGAAGCAAATAGCCTACCTTTTGTGTTAGATTGGCGTTAGCCCATTTAAAATTAAATAAAAAATAGAAAAAGATAAAGATTTAAATAAAAATTACACATTCAAAATCTACAGATAGAGTTACACAAGTGTGTGAATTTTCATTAGCAATGGACAAGCGTGGCATATGCAAAATCATGCACGAAATATGAGAAGTGGTACAAAACATGTTTTCTATCATAAGATAGTCCAAACCACTTGGTTTGTAAACCTGAACCTAAAACCAAAGCAACCAAGTCATCCACTATGTAGGTTGGAAAAAAGGTGGCTGCCAAAATTCTAAATTTAAATCACACGTGTGCATAGTTTAAAATGTAACGCACATGCACTAGAAGCGCGACTAGGCTTCTAGGTGCATACGCGTTAAACACGCGTGCGCGCATATGTTAAGTTAAAACTTTGTTTTGATTTTATTTTCAAGCATTTGCAATGGAATGATGATGATGAGGAGGAGGATGATGACAATGATGATGATAAGGATGATGACTATGATGATGATGATGATGAGGATGATGATGATGATGATGATGATAATGATGATGATGATGGCGATGGCGACGATGATGAACAATGATGGTGATGATGATGATGATGATGATGATCACGATGACTATGACTATGATGACAATGACTATGATGATGATGATGATGATTACAATGATGAGGATGATGATGTTTATGATGATGACCATGACGATGATGATGAACAATGATGACGATGATGATGACGACGATAACAACAACGATGATGATGATGATGATCATGAATAGTATGACTATGATGACGATGATTATGATGATGATTACGATGAGGAGGATGATGATGACTATGATGGTGATGATAATGATGATGATGACTATGACAATGATGATGAAGATGATGACTATGATGATGAGGATGATGATGAGGATGAGGATGATGATGACTATGATGATGATGATGATGATGATGAGGATGAACAGTGATGGTGATGATGAGGATGAGGATGATGACAATGATGATGACTATGATGATGATCATCATGATCATGTATATATGGGAATTTTTCCAGGTGCAGTGGGTTTGGTCTTTTGAACCGTTGCATTCATGGAAGCGATGAGCATCAATTTGGTAGTATGAGCGTGGAGAAGCAGAGATTCAATTACATAACATATCAATCAGATAGTGCAAAGGAAAGTAAAAATATTGCATTGGTGAAGTCACATGTGCAAATGATTATTGCATGTTTTTGCTCTTACATGTTCAGTTTCTACATATACATTCTTTAAAGGTCACATTCTAATACGACCCTTGTTTTCATGGGAACATGTACGATTATGTGATTTTTTTACGGAGTTCTACAAGAAAACCAAGCAGTATGTTCAACATGTACATGTAGCGCGATGGCAGGATGAGCAGTACAGAAAATGTAGGGACAAATTTCCCATTGGGACCATATTGTCAATTGTGGATTTTGCAGAAAACTACACCCTTCAGCCACAAAATGAAATTCAGAGTCAATACTACCATTCTGACCAAGTCAACATAATGGTACATATTATGTATAGGCATGGCCCTAAGAGCAACATTAACGATAGGATAATATAGAAGGATAATTTATTTTACATAAGTGATGGATGATAGATGCCATGATTTGCATTATGTGCAACATTGTTTTAGAATTTTCTATGATAAGCTAAAGGAGGGATACATACAAATGGATCAGCATTGGATATGGTCAGATGGTTGTGCAAGCCAGTTCAAAAATTCCCAAGTCTTCCAATGGATGAGTATGTTACATAAGACTTACAATGTGCTGCATATATGGAACTACTTTAAGACTGGGCACGACAAAGGTGAGCATGATGGGGCCAGTGCATGCATTAAGACCACACTACAAAGGGAGGAGATGAGGTTTACCATAAACCCCCATATCAAAGATGCATAATCCATAGTTCAATGGTGCTTTGCAACAATGTCAGACCGAACTAAAGTGAAACATACAACAACAGGGGTAGGAAGGCTAGTCATGAATTTTTGGCATGTGGTTGACATAGATCAATCACGTTCCTATAGTTTCGACATAGTACAAGGAACACGTGGATTTCATTCGGTTCGAAGCTCAAACAACCCCCTATTTGAAATATGGACGCAAAAACTTGCTTTCTTTTGTAGCCCTTGTAGCAGTGGTGAGTGGGATGAATGCGAATGCATGGATTGGGTTGATGGTTGGGATTGTGTGTCACTTGCAGTAGACCCATGTGTAGTTGTTTAAAAAATCCACTCAGAGGAGGGCCAGTCAACGATTTAGACAGACTACGAGCATATCTTAGATCTTGTACAACCAGGACACATATATGTAGTTGTTTCCCTGAAAGACAATGAATGGGGCACATATTATTGGTTGAAATGATGCATTCGAGGTAAGCAAATCCTGAATGGATCATTGATTGATGATGAAGGAAATGAATTTCCTATTGGCTCAATGGTGGTTGAGGGTGAATATCTTACACTAGATGGGAAATCAAGAAGAACTAGTGGGCATGTATTCTTGGATTACAGACCAGTTTCTGTGGTCTATCACTTCACAAAATTGATTGTTGGCACGAACATCCATCTACAGACAATGTCAAACAAGAACTCAACCAAGGTACGTTACTTCTTGCCACATTCAGAGCACGAGATATTGATGGAGGAAATTAGCAACATAGAGGATCCAGATGGCTATATTGAATGAGATTGGGTAATTACACTTACACTCCACTTGGGAGAAACCCTAGCTTGCATAATCTATCCTGGAGGCATTCCTGGGCCATGCAGAGTCAGGGGAGAGGCCACCCTGGCCATAATCCCATGCCACGATCCCAACTAAACCGTCGGTTTGTCCATCATATCCTTGGCCAACGTTCTATGGCGAGTTACAGTAGGCTTGCAAAAGCCATTCAGGGACGATTAGGCTAATTCAAGGTCAGGGTCCAAAAACAAAACCGTGCGATTTCCAAATATGTCAGCTCCTGAAGGTGTGTTTGGGCATGGATTCCATGGGAACGCCACCCCCGACCGCTCAACACAGGGTTTTGTAGGGTCAGTGAACCATTTCCAGGGTTGCATGGATCCCACCTGGGCAAAACCCTAGTTTTCAAAATCTGGCCTAGAGGCATGCCCGGGTAATGCAGAGTTGGGTGAGAGGAAACCCTGGCCATAATCCTGTGCCACGATCCCAACAAAATCGATGGTTCATCCATCAGATCCCCGGTTAAATTTCTATGGTCAGTCGTAGTAGGCTTGGAAAAGCCATTGAGGGACGCTTAGGCCAATTCAAGGTCGGGGTCCAAAAACCAAACCAGGCAGCGATTTTCAAATCCGTCGGCTCCTGCAGGTTTGTCTGGGCATGGACTCCATAGGAAATCCACCCTTGGCCACCTGAAACAGGGTTTTGTAGGGTCGATGCATTGTTTCTAGGGTTTCATGGACCCCATTGGGGCAAAACCCTAGTTTTTAAAATTTGGCTTAGAGGCATGCCCGGGCCATGCGAATTCAGGTGGGAGGCCACCCTGTCTATAATCCCATGCCATGATCCTAACAGAACTGATGGTTCATCCATTTAATTCCTGGTAAATGTTATATGGAGAGTTGCAGTAGGCCTGCAAAAGCCATTCAGGGACGCTTGGGCCAATTTAAGGTCGGGGTCCAAAAACCAAACCAGGCAATGATTTACAAATATGTCGACTCCTACAGGTATGTTTTGGAATGGCTGCCATGGGAATGCCACCACCAGCCGACCAACGTAGGTTTTTGCAGGGCCAGTGCACTGTTTCCAGGGTTGCATGGACCCCACTGGGGAGAAACCCTAGTTTTCAAAATATGGTCTAGAGGCATGCCCAGTTTGTGCGGAGTTGGGTGGGAGGCCACCTTGGTCATAATCCCATTCCATGATCCTAATAGAACTAACAGTTCATCCATCGGATCCCTAGTCAATGTTCTATGGCAAGTTGCAATAGGATTGCAAAAGCCGTTTAGGGACGCCTGGCCAATTCAAGGTCGAGGTCCAAAAACCAAACCAGGAAATGATTTTTGATTCCATAGGCTCTTGCAGGTGTGTTTTGGGATGGATTCCATGGGAAATCCACACCCAACCATTGGACACAGGGTTTTGCAGGGCCGGTGCACCATTGCCAGGGTTGCATGGACCCCATTTTCATGCGACTTTCAACTCGACATAACTCAGAAACCAGAGGTTGGATCAACAAACCGTCGAATTCGTTGGTCTCCTGGAATGCCATTACCTCTAGTGGGCCCTATCCACCTTGTTTTCATGGCCCAGTGACTTCATTGTGCATCAGTTTCATAAACTAGGGTTTTGCTTAGTTTCCTTCAATGCAACTCTCGCATTGGTGGGTCAACTTTGCAAAACCCTCCACTGTGCCAGTCTTGGTAGTGTTCCCATATCGCCATTACCCATACAGACTTGTCAGAGCCAATAGTATGCAATCTTGCTTATCCATTTGGTTTTTTGTTCCCAAATCGAGAGTCACCAAGTGTCCCTGAACGACATTTTCATGCGACTTTCAACTCGACATAACTCGACAACCAGAGTTAGGATCGATGAGTCGTTGACTCCATTGGTCTCCTGAAATCCCATTACCTTTATTGGTCCCTCTCCACCACGTTTGCATGGTCCAGTGACTTCATTGTTCATCGGTTTCGTAAACTAGGGGTTTGCTCAGTTTCCTTCAATGTAACTCTCGCATTGGTTGGTCAACTCTGCAAAACCCTCCACCATCCCAATCTTGGTAGTGTTCCCATATCGACATTTCCCATACACACTTTTCAGAGCCAACGACATGCAATCTTACTGCTCAGTTTGGTTTTTCGTTTTCGAACCAAGACTCACCAAGTGTCCCTGAATGACATTTTCATGTGACTTTCAACTCGACATAACTCAGCAACTGGAGTTCAGATAGATGAACCATCAACTCCGTCGGTCTCCTAGCATGACATTAACTAGAAACCAATAAACCATATACCTAGAATCTATGTACCTACACTACAACAAAGAAACTAGAGTTTCATGAATTACAAGTAGAAACACATAATTGTATGAATTAGAAGTAAAAACTCATACATGAATTACAAGTATATAGCCAATTAGGGTTTCATGGATTGAAATAAATTCCCATACATAGAGATGTTGTGTTGTTTTAGTTTCTCTTATGTAGAACCACTTAGACCATATACCTAAGCTACAAGAGAAAATAACAAAAAAACTAGGGTTTCATGAATTACAAACCATAAACCTAAAAACTAGGGTTTATAAATTTACACATATAACTACAGACTAGGGTTTTATAAAGTAGAAATTCACATACATAGAGATCATGTGCTATGTTAGTCTCACTTATGTATAAATACTTAAACCACCTACCTTAGCTACATTCATAAATAGAAAAAATAACTAGGGTTTCATGAACTACAAACCATAAACCTAAAAAATAAGGATTACAAATTTACACATGCATCTACAAACTAGGACCATATACTTATGTAAATAAACTTAGACCATATACCTAATCTATAAGAACACATGTTAATAAATCTAGGGTTTCTTGAACTAGAAACCACAAACTTAAAAGCTAGGGTACACATATTTAGACATTGAACTACAAACTAGGGTTTATGAACTCGTTAGATATATATCATTATATTTGTTAGTCTCACTTAACTAGAAACTAGTAGACCATATACCTAGAAGATATGTACCTACACTACAACATATCTAGGGTTTCATGAATTACATTGGATGTAATTTTCCTTTCAATTATGCATGTGGTTGAAGCATCTTAGTGGTGTTGATGGAACATTATCATCATATCGTACAAATTCAACCTTTTTTGCAACCGACATAAATTGACATAGACCCCAATCAATCCACTTTTCATGAAGATAGGATTGTCAAACTAAGAATGATTTCCATCCAAGTCAAAATGATTATTGTTGGTAATAACTCCCGATTCAATTCTATTCATGGCCAAAAACATTAATTTATACATTACAATGAGGCGGTTGAGAACCAGCCTTTTCACTTTCCCATGCAACTATTCAAATTCCTATTTATTTATTTATTTACAATAATCCTGACGGATTATATTCTAACAATCCCCCTCTTAATACGAAGGGGTGTTCGTAAGTCTGAGCATGTTTCTGAATCTTTCAAACTTTTCTCGTCCAAGCGCTTTGGTGAAGATGTCTGCAACTTGATCATTTGTGGAACAATGTCGAAGATGGACTGTCTTGGCCTCTACATGATGTCGAATCAAATGATACTTTGTGTTGATGTGTTTGGTTCGATCATGGAATCTAGGATTCTTAGCCAGCTTGATTGTAGAAGTATTGTCGACCAACAATGGAGTGGAGTTCTCTTGTTTTTCTTGTAAATCTTCAAGTATCTTCCTGAGCCATACTATTTCTTTCGTTGCTTCAGCTGCAGCCACATATTCCTCTTCTGTTGTTGAATCTGCTGGAACTGACTGTTTGCGTGATATCCATGAAACAGCTGCTGATCCAAGACTCATAGTGTATCCAGAAGTTGATACTCCTATCTCCTTATCGCCATCAAAATCTGAGTCTGAGTACCCAATAAGTTTGAAGTCATCCACTTTAGAGTACTTGAGTCCAACGTCTTGAGTCCCCTTAAAGTAGCTTAGAACCCTCTTTGCAGCTGGCCAGTGTCCTTCACAAGGTTTATGCATGAACTTTGAAAGTATGCCAACAACATAAGAAATATCTGGTCTAGTTGTTGTAAGGTAGATAAGACTTCCTAC
>LPNX011114249.1:767117-800795 GCA_001517045.1 Pseudotsuga menziesii
TTGCCAAGCATACAGGCTGCCAGGACTGAAATTTAACAGTAGGAGTTATGGCAGGAACCCGGTCTGATACCACTTGTTGGTAATAACTCCCGATTCAATTCTATTCATGGCCAAAAACATTAATTTATACATTACAATGAGGCGGTTGAGAACCATCCTTTTCACCTTCCCATGTAACTATTCAAATTCCTATTTATTTATTTATTTACAATAATCCTGAAAGATTATATTCTAACAATTATGACAGTCCAAAACACTAATTTCCAGCTTTCCAAATGAGTGTACAATCCCAAATGAAAGTACTAATGATAAACAAGAGTTGAAATGGCACTTTGAATTAGTGAAAGGTACTATCAAAACAAAAGTATTTCCATCCAACCATTTAGCATTATGACAGTCATATATTTCACTTTTCAGCTTGTCAAGACAAAGGTACAATCTTTTAAGTAAACATCAGTGATAAACAATTTTATAAGTGCTAAGTTTCCAAGCCAATGGGACTCTTAAACCAAATCAAATTTCCAGTCAAGTAAAATGTCTTATGATAGTACAAGATGTAATTTCCAGTCAACTAGGAATGATAACAAGTATATTCACTTGGCTTTTGACGACACAATGACTTGCAAGCAATTCAAGGCATTTTCTTGTATTTTGCCAAGTTATGGATGTTTATATACCACTATCAAATTTTTTTAAGTATGGCTGGGAATGATTGTTTAGAGATAGTCCCTTTAGGGTGTCTTTGTGCCACTTTAAATTAGGGTTTGGACAAATTTGAGGTGAGGCATTAGTGAGTGGGTAAGATAGGAAGGCAAGGAAGTGACCTTAGGCTAGGATAGGTGGGCAAGAAGGCTATTAGGGCTTCCCTAAATAGGATATTACAGTCAAGAATTAGGCAAGCTGAGAGGAATTTAAAGGACAAAATAGTGACGAAGTTAGCCTTAGGCAAGGGTTAGACTAGAATAGCATGGTGTAGGTGTGTGTTATGGCTGCCTAATAGGTAGTATTATAGTCTAGTTTTATAGATAGTCATAGGGTTAGTAAAGGTTATAAAATGGAGTAGAAGGCCTATTGATATGGACAAGGTAAGTCCAAAAAACATGTAATAAATTTTTAGCTTCTTTTCACTATGATGCTTGCATGGTAACTATGGTCTAAATCTAGGGTTGATACTCTCTATGCATTCCTTTCCCATTCTTTCCTTCATTCCTTCATATATTGCATGTTAATTTATTATTATCAACTATAGGCATAAGCCTATTATAGAGCCTCTTTCTCTCATTATTTTTTAATGTATGAGTTGTGGAAGATGAGCTATGCTTTACTTATTTCACTATGGTTTATAAAAGGAGTGCTCATGAAGCTCTAACGCTAGCTTATGTGAAGTAATCCATGCTTAATCTTTGAAGTATTTCATTTGATTAGTCTATAAAGAATATGTGACATATGACTTAAATCCTAGGCATGCTCATATACAAACAAAAAGGTACTTTATAAGAGGCCACAATAGATGGTTAGGTAGGGTTGGTGTTAGCGTTTCCCTCCTAGGTTTAGGGTTTCATCATTGATTCTAAACCCTAGGTTATGCATGCTAACCAAAAAACATCATTTGGGTTAGAGTTTCCTCATTGATTATAAAGCCTATTTATGCATGCTAACCTTTAAACTTCAGTTAGGGTTAGGCTTTCCTCGTTGATTCTAAACCCTAGGTTATGCATGCTAACCGTTAAGTCATTAAAATTGCAACAAGTACAATATATCATTAAAATTGAAAGTGTTCAACAATATCATAACAAATATGTATGTATTCAATGAGAGTAAGCAATTTCAACTTCGTATTTAAATGATATGAATTTCCAAATTTATCAAAATCAATGTTTTCCAAGTAGATGTAACAAATGCAAGCCAACAACAGTCATGTTCAATATGATTCTCACCTCATCAATACTATTAAATTTCCAGTCAATCAAATGGTAAGAGAAGATCATTCCAATATCAATTTCTAGCCTTGAAAAATGAGACAATAAGTACTATGCAAATACCAAAGGCAAACAGGTGCTTTCTATTGCAATTTGGACAATGAATAAGACTGTCAAACCAATGATAACCCTCAGCCAATAAGTGGACTACAAGTATTTTCAATTCCAACTTGGTCAATGAATGGGACTGCCAAACTAAATGTATTTTCCAACCAAGACAAATTTTACTATGACTGTCCCAAATAGTAATTGCCAGTTAAGCCAAGAGTGCCAACAAGTACATATATGATAGTCCTCAACAAAGATGGTATCTTGTACATGTTTTTTAGAGATCTTTTTGGTATTTTCGTAGAGCAAATGTACTTGTAGATCATTGTCAAAACTTCTTATATATGGCTAGAAATGTCAATGATATACACAGTCCTCTAGGACTTTGTATCTCTCACAAAGGAAGGTAACATTGAGGAGGGAGAGAGTAGGTGTTAGTATGTTGGTTCAATTGGAGTTAGGGTTCAATAGGTGGTAGGGTTCAACAAAGGGCTAGATGACATTCTTCATGAAATTCACCTTAAGGAGAGAAGAAAGTATTTAACTTTGTAGCTTTTGTGAGAGAAGAAGGCTAGGGATTGTGGCATTTGAGAAACCCTAAGGTTACTTGGTGTGCTTGTTTTAATGATTCTTATTAGAATGAGTGGCCAAATTTAGTTAGAATTCATTCTTATCTAGGAGTTGTTGGTAGCTAGGGTTTCAGAGAGATTGACTTGTAGAGTCCTAGGAGGAATGCTAAGGCTAGAGAAGGGGTTTTGAAAGGGGGACAAGGTCTGATACTATAGGTCAAGGATAGGAGTATGAGATTCCAAGATTAGGTTTAGGAAATGGGAGAGGAGAGGTGGACAGGTAAGCGAGTAGGTTAGGAGATGGAGAAGGGAGGAAAGGTTTAGAAGGGTAGAAAGCTAGAGTTTTAGGTTAGGTGTCTAGTTAGTTCTAGGTACTTAGGGTTTAGGTATGAAAAGCCGAGACAAAAAATGAAAGGGCCGAGGGGTGAAGGGAGGATTGGAAAACTAGAAAAAGTTCTCAATAAAATTATTTGGTAGCAAGAAGAATACTTCATGGAAAAATTTGCTAGATTGAAAATTTATTTTCACTATGATTTACAAGATCAGGTATTTGGTATTTAAAATTATCATTGTTATTGTACACGTTTATGTAGTTGTGTATTTTTTTGTTAACTAACCTACAGTGTTAAATTTTTTATGCATTTTATTGTGAACATACATACTTTATTTCTTTGTCAACAATAAGTATTGCAAGCGCATCAACTATAAACTACTACTGCATTTGACATAATGTATGAAAATCTATAATAAAAGGAAAAGTAATATAAAGAAGTGCAAAATGATATATTAATATACACAAATTTCCAATCATATATTAGTAGTAGTGAAAAATGGAACATCGTTCCCAAATTTTATACAATGGAAACTCGTGCCCTATACAAAATATGACAACTCATGCCCTATACAAAATATGGAAACTCATGCCAAAATTCCACATCATGGCTAGTGTACATAGGAGTGTTTCTCTCAATCTTCCTGCCCACCCTTGAAGCTCCCAGGTGCACCTCCAAAATCGATCTTCCTCTTCTTCAAGCTAGAGGAAGCTCAGTCCTTCTTGAGACTTCAACCACCTCCCCTTGGGCTCTAAAACGACAACAATCAAATGTCAATTCCTACAAGAAATTATACAATTATAAACCACAATTTAAAAATAAAAATTAAGTTTTTAAATCTTAAATAGCTCACCTCAGAAAAGAACGCAAGTGGTGAGCGGGGTACCCTCCTCCGCGATCCAAGTCTCTCGTCAATGCCACCCTGCAACATTTAAAAAGTGAGATAACTCCTATAATTTACTGCCGATGTTAATTTTCATTAATATTGCACGAGATTTTAATAAACTAATCAATCTCACCATGAACACAACAGGATGGTCCTCGGGGCTGGCAAGTGGAGTAGTGGGCTGGACAACTTGCTCTGATGCTAGGGTGGATGTAGCTACATCGATGTTGGCTACAAAACTAGGGGTCACGGTGAGAGAGGGCATGGACAAGAGTGGGCGAAGTGGTGATGTAGGTCTATAAACCCCAATTTGCTATAGAATTGAAGAGGCCACCTTGGAAGGGGAAACAAGGGTGGTGGGGGAATATGGGGGAGGGGGCTGAGGTCTGAGATGGGGTGGAGGGATGGGTGAATGTGGATGGATGGTGTATTTTGGTTGGAGGGGGGAGGGTGGAAACATGGGAAATTGCNGGCAAGGGATGGATAGAACGGGGTGGGAATGGATGTAGGGAAAGGGACATGTATTCCAGGGGATACACCTGGAATATATGGTGGGAAAAAGGAAGTCGGTGGAGAGATAGTGACACCGATGTTCCTATGTGCTCGGACCTACATACATATTCATGGCTTCATATATTAGTACATAAAAAATATAAATATACAAAGTTAAGCCATCAAAACTAAAATTAAATTTATACTTTATTACATGATATCTGTACACCAGGGGATCTGCTGATCCCCAGCAGGGATGGCTGGTCACTCACTCCTGTGGACACCTGTGCAAACACAAAAATATTTAGATTCAATTACTAAATATTAACTCCATTGGACGACAATATTAAATACTAACATTACATTTAATTACTGAAAGAAAACTACCTGTGTGTATGGTGCCACAATGTCCTCTATAGTTGCCATGGCTCCATTTAGGTTGAAGGAACCAACGTCCTCCCACCCGAGTGTTGGAGACTCAACACTGAATAGCTGTACATTAAAACAAATCAAGCCATCAACATTTGATTATAAGTTAAATTTATTAGAAATTATGATATTGCATAATGAACAATCAATACTTGAACATTAAATAAAACAACAGCTAACCTGATGTAAGTAGCTCTATGTGGCATTCTCCTGCATGGAAACATGGCATGGATTCCCACAACAAGAACAATGATGCGGCACTGGTCTGATCAAGCTGGATGGATCATCCTGGATACCACCTATAGCTGCTCCCCCTCGCCCACCACTAGTAGAACGTGCAGAAGTGTGTATTTCAGGGTGGTCCTACTCACTCTGTGATGACAAAGCCACAAATGTGGTATGCCTGAGAAGGTGTCATGTGGCACATCTAATGGACTCATGGATCTCATCTAGCCCGCTACCTAACCCATGGGTTTGAGGAAGTGGGTTTGGATCTCGCCTAGGTGTAGGAGGTCCTTTGAGTGGGTTCCGGTGGGCATGAGGTCAATCTTGGGCTGAGCCAAAACCGATGCCCTAAAACTCGGTGATGCTAAAGTAGTTCACATGGAACCCTAACAAAAACTATGCCCACATTTTCCTGAGAAAATACTATGGGACCTTGACATTGTTGCATAGAGGCTTGTAAAAAACCTTGAACCATCTCTTCCTCCAGTTTTCTCTTCATGGATGGTAATTACACCAGCCCATGCAAACTCACCTCTTCCTCACATATGGAGGTTGTCCTATTCTCGAATCTGTAAGTTTTCTCTATAGTTGGGATTTTGTGATATTCAGGTTTTTATATCTTCTTTGGATATATCGGTGCCATAATGTTCTCTCATTCAAGCCTTATATTGGCTCAAATTGGTTATCTCACTGTGGGCAATGTTGATAGAATATATTATGTTTTGTAGTGATGTGGCGAGGGAAACTTGAAAGGGTTCCTTTGTTCTTCAATTCATCACTCAATATTCTTAATTGTTTTAAATCCCCATGTAATTCATCTTCGGGGTTTTTTGGTGGTTCAACAAATCCATCTTCAGGGTTTTCTGGTGGTTCACCAAATCCATCTTCAGAGTTTTCTTCGTTTAATTCAGGGTTTATTGGGTACTCCGATTGGTTTGTTTCACTCCTTTGTTGGGATGGTTCACTGGTATTTGTCATTATGTTTAGGTAATTTGTATCTGCAATATCAAACTTTTTCATTTCAATTCATTTGCAATTTTTTTTTAATTTTATATTTTATTTGAAAAACAAAACAAAAAACATTAAAAAAACAAAAAAATGTAAATGCTACTCCATCTACCTTACTCCAATGCCGTGGGTGTCATTTTAGGCTACTTGGACACTTCTTTTGGGTTTCGTGGGTGTCATTTTGGATTCCTTGCATGTCTTTTTCGGTAGAGAGCATGCTCACAGGTCGTTTGTGAATGAAACAAAATTGTTCACTATTTCTTTTAACACAAGGATGCACGTGCGTCCCTGTATACATACACACAAAACACGCACACGCATCCAGGGAGGTGTGCACACCCATACACGCGTGCACGTCATTAGGGGCACGTGCGTGTTCCTGTTTTCCACATTGGCAATCTGACATGGAGGTTCACCATTGATGAAGCAGAAATGTGTGTGCGCATCCAAGGGTGCATGCGTGTTCCTATTTTTTTTTTTGCTAGCATGATCCCATTGCATCATAATTGGGTAGAAACTTCTTGCGATCACCCCTTAATATGATTACATTATTAAAAGAGGAAAGAGATTATATGTTGCAGAGAAATATTGAATAAAGAGACTTCAAGAGACCACAATGTATACTAAACAACAACCTCTTTTGCATTTTCCAACAAGTACTCTTCAATACCATGACCATCCACATTCTTCTCAATCTTTCTACAAATAGATTAATGCATAGATGTACTACTTGTATGGAATCATATCGTAGCATTTCTACTCATCCCTCTCTCAATGGACACATTTGCAATCAATTCCATAAAGAAATTGATGGTCATCGATTCTCAAAATGGAATAATATGGACCACAGTGACAAACCCATTGTACTATCCATATTAAAATTGAAGAAAAGGCTCATTCCTCATGTTAGCTCAATTTTCCAGGTTAGGAATGCTCATGGTGGACAATATAGTAGTCACACTATTAATTCCCCCAAACAAATTGTTCAAATTGCAAATTTCCTTCCATGCCACCTTTCAAACTACCGATTTCTGCAAACTTTTGACCCCAAAAAACATTGGTTAATCCCTCAAATGGTTCTCAAAAGGATCTGGACCCCAAAACTGGAACATAAGACCTACCTCTAAAATGTTACCTACAACCCCATTCATCCAATTTTGCCAACTACAAAGCACCAAAATAGATGAAAAAATATATAATTATCCAATCCAGATCGTTTAGGTTCAAAGGATCGCCATTGTTTGTATTTTATTACTCATATTATACAATGATGACAACCCATTGAATTAACCCCTTAAACGCATAGAATCATATTGGCTACTTACACACAACTTTGTTTCATTTTTACAATATAGTAAAGTTCTTCTTGGCGTTTCACTTCCCCTGCTTTGCGGGTATGCTAGTTATTATATGTAGCCCAATGATTTTAGCTCACCCTCTCATCACTTTGAGTAAAAGGATCGGGTATACTATTTATATCACCATCCAATCAGTAAGCAAAAGCTATGAGTTATGTCTGGCAATACAATATGGAAGTGAATCAGCATTAGAGGAAATTTCAACCCAAAATGGGCCTTTTAACCCTCATTCAAATTCCATGTCATCATGTGTTAGCCAATGAAATTTTTAAATTTGAAATACCGTATAGGTCTTAAACACCTTTTTAATATAAATTTGGGGATAGGTATCATAATAAAACTACTTTTTTTGTTCGTATTTTTGACATATCTCCATGTGTTTTTACTCAAATTTCGATCGAGAGAGCTTGTTGGATGTGGAATTAAATTATTCATCCAACGAGTACCCACTCGAAATACTTTTGATGGACCTCGCTACCTCAAAAACAAGAAATACCTAGAAAAACGTGATGATGATGTCATCATCACGCTTTTCCAGGTATTTCTTGTTTTTGGGGTAGCGGGTTCCGTCAAAAGTATGCCAAGTGGGTATTTTTTGGATGTGAAATTTAATTCCACATCCAACGAGCTCTCTTGATCAAAATTTGAGTAAAAACACAGGGAGATATGTCGAAAATACTAAAGACAAAGTAGTTTTTTTCTTATCTTCCTCCAAAATTAATAAATATTATTTTATTATTTTAACTATTATTTTATTGTTTTCCTTAGGAGGCCCATTTTGAGTTGAAATTTCCTCTAATGACCGTAGACAACCTCTACTTTTATTTGAGTTCGACAGGGAAAATCCCTACACTGTTGTTTAAACTTTGGAAAGGGGAAAGGGGAGTATGTTTGTCTGAGAGGCTCTTATGACACTCTCACACTGCAAACAAAAGTAACATATGGGAACAAAAATCTCTAGGCAACCAACCACGTACAACAATAATTTCCAGGTGTCAATTTATTTGAATCATCTAATTTACATCAAAAATTATTTCAATTCCAAAAGTATTGTCTCCTATTTCTCTCAGTAGCGCGATTCTTCACTCATCATAGCCGAGTTCGCATCGCAAACATTCAGGAAGAAGGGCACTATATGATTTAATGATATTCTTTGTAATGTGTGGCATTCAAAATTATCACCGTGATAGAAGACATTAGAGGAAATTTGGGGTCTAAAATGGACTTCATAATCAAAGAGTCAACCAAAATGGGCCTCATAAAAAAAAGATCCAACTAATAGAATTTCAAGAAAAGAATCAACCATATTTTTTTTACTTCGTATTTTCAACATATCTCTCTTTAGTTTTACTTACATTTCAAGTGGGAGTACCCATTTGGATGCAAAATTCAATTATGTATCGAACGAGTATCCACAATGCATATTTTTGATAGACACCATCCCACGAAAAACAAGAAATACATTTGAAAAATGTGTTATTGCATACTTTTGATGGACCCCGCCCCATGAAAAGCGAGAAATACATTTAAAAAATGTATTACTTTAAATGTATTTCTCGTTTTTCGTGGGGCAAGGTCCATCAAAAGTATGCAGTGTGGGTACTCATTAGATGCGGAATTGAATTTTGCATCCAACGCATGCTCCTATTTTAAATTTGAGTAAACATGGGGAAATATGTTGAAAATATGAATAACAAAAAAACAATGTTTTCTCTCTTCTTCCAAAATTTACAAATATTATTTTATCATGTTAACTATTATTTTATTATTTTCTTTAGAAGGCCCATTTTAGACCCCAAATTTCTTCTAATGACAATTGGACAAACAAATGAGTATACAAATAAACTAAATAGTGTTTTTTTGGGCATCCTTGAGACTAGGTGGACCTCGTCAACATGTCAGGCCGACGACAGGGAACATTCATGGAAATCACATAATTAAAAATAATGAAAGAAGCTAACAAGTAAATGATTATTAGGATCATTCTTGAAATTGTGACGCGACTTAGTTGTAGAAACCTAAATAAAATTGTCAATCACCGTCATATAACTACTAAAGGAAACGATACACAATTGTGCGTCGACCATACACCTTTCCAAATGGAAAACACCCTTCACATCACCCCATACATAAAAATAAGTACTAGTCATTTTGCATTACTAATGAGGAAATAATAAAAAAGGTATGAACTAGTAGTGGGTATGAGTACATAGGTTTTAAGAAAAGGGTGGTTTTTGGCAGTAAACAATGTGCTCAACATATTTATAGCAAATTTCCTTGCTTAGTTATTTGTTGTTGCTCTTCCAACATTTGGTTTTAGATATTAAAAATAATCCTCTAGCATCATCTTCATCTATTTTTTGTGGTAGATAGATTGTTGTGAATTTGCGTTCACACACCATTTCTTGTGTCACAGACTCACAATGACCCAACCCATAAACCTAAGCTCTCTCCCCTCCAAAGGGATGTGCGCCACTACCCATGACTTCTGCTGCCAGTGGCGAGACCAACCTGGGTCAGAATCCTAGAAGACTATGCATTTTCTTGTGGAACATTGTACACTCACTCTTATACAATTGTTATCTTACTTATCCAATTATTCAATAAACTTGTTTTCCATTCAACATTGGTTAACATAATTTACACTTAGCTACAGTATACAAGAGACACAAGAATATGAAGGTGGCACCCCAAATTGAGCATTCCTAAAACCTTGTTAATACATAAGTGCATATTACAATGATACAATAGAGAACGAGTGCTCCCAAACTGGTTTCCAACCTAGGATATTTCCCAACAAGCTACTCTCATGGGAAACCCCAAGAATCTTGCTCCTTACAAGTCTGTCGAACTGTCCTTGGTTTCCCCCTGAAGTTCCCACGGGACCTCTTGTTGTGGCTTTTGTATCTGCACCCATAGTCACCCAATTACATTCATTATGTAAGTGTTCCCCTATGATACTTCACCTTCTTGTGCTTATCTCTTGAGTTATGCTAACTTGGTGTCTACACTCAAAGCCACTGCAGTATGTCCTTCATCTAACACTGTGCCGATGTGTTAATTTGTTGCGTCGTGTGCCCTTAATTATGTTGGCATGGGGTTAGAGTGCATAAAGTGTGAAACCACCAGCGACATAAAGATTGTCGAAAAGGACGAAGGTCAACTGCGAAGGGTAAATGATCCAAAAAATAAGGATATTTTGGTTGAATTAGTTAGTGATTGGTCAAGTGGACCGTTGTGTAACGACCAAGTGAGCCTATAAGTAGAATTAGGATTGTAGATCTTAGTAAGGAAGATGGTAGGGATGAACAATGTGGATAGATTGCATCCGAGAGATCGACAATTTGAGATCATTTAGGTTGTAATGTTTTTCACTTGCAGATGAATTGTATTTGAATATGTTTTCGTAATGGATTCTGTTGTTCTAGATTCTTTATGGGTTGGATCTATGTTGTTGAATGATTATGTATGGGTTTTTCCTTTAAATGTTATGGGAAAGATGCAAAGTATCGCAGTACTTGTTGGCTTGATATATGTTGATATCTTTGTTGATCTAAATCTGGGTTAATGTGAATATGAATCATAATAGTATTTGTCAATCTAAATAGGGTTAATGTGATTAAGAATCATAATGATAAGTAGATCAGTTTAATAGTGCAGTTGCCTTGTATCTTCCTATAATCTAGAACTTATGGCTAATGTTGTGATCGAGTAGAAGATAATGTGAGTCCTCTTCTCACTGTAAAAACTTGGTTCTTGTAGCCCTCCCTCAGACATCTCGGGTGAGACTTCACCTGCTTCGTGGGTGTTGTTGGAAAGGGTAAAACCTTTTCGGGCTAATGTTTAGGGAGTCTGTGTCGATAGTTGTTGACAATAGTGCGAAGTGAACCCCTGTCGACATGATTGTGTCAACAAATGGTTCTGTTTCCGATACCATAGTGCAATGAAGAATAGGACATGTCATGGCATCCAATGAAACCGAAAATCCAGGATTGGTTTGATAAGAAATCATGAGAATTTGAGGAAGAAGAAAAACAAAACCTGAGATTGACGACAAAATATTGGTTGGGAAAATATATCTACTCCGACATTCACTAAATATTCTTCGTTGAATTTTCGATAGTACTCTATGAATGGTTGGCGAAACTCACTTTGCACAAGAAGAATTTCCAAGGAGGCGATCCTGAATAGTGGACCCCAAAACTAATCCAGTAGTTGCGAAAGGTGAAAACCAATGATTCTAGGGTTGTCAATGTCTGGATAGACAACATTTTGGAAGGGTACATTACTGATTTCATTGTGGACATAGTTAAATATTACAGTGATGCAAAAAGGGATTCTTTTCAAAGGTCCAAGGGGAATATTTTTACTGTCATTACAATTGTGGATCAAGATGCTCATCTGTGAAAGGGGAATATTGAAGATGAATTCTAAAGACTAAATACCTAGTGTGTGGAGGTTGTGGGTACTGCAAAGATATGGATTTGATGGAATGATACAGGGTAGATGGATGAGAGTCACGAAGATATTGTAATGGAATCCTTGAAAGAGTGTGGTCTCCTGCGAAGTGGGGTGAGGCTTCAGCAAGAAAAGAGTAGGAGGACTAAGGAGAGTCCTGGTGTGACTGGAACATAAAAATTTGAGAAGGAACCACAAGGGACTAAGAGCTCCTACAATGACGGAGTAAATGAACAGGCTACCCATGAATTGGAGGAAGGACCAACCCAAATATAAAATGTACCTACAACTCTGTGCACTGCACCAAACTTAGGAGGAATAAACACAAGTTCATCTCAAGGTTGTCCTGCATGTCAGCACAGTTGTAATAGTAGCGTATCAACAAGCACTGGGAGGAGACCCAATATGGTGGGTGACAACATAAAACTAACCTTGTTTTAGGGTAATGGGACTGAGGATCCTGAACAATATTGGTTCCTATGCCAAGCTGTTTGGACAGTGAAACAAGTACAAAATGAGGACATCAAGAAAGGACAACTGGTAACGATCTTTTGGGGTCGGGAATTGGACTGGTATTTGAAATTTTTGCAAGCACCAATGGGGAATATCCAGAAGAACCTAGTGCAAATCAGGTTGGACTAATCGAGGAATTTAAGAAACCAAAATCGGAATCGCAGTGCATTACAAAACTAAAGTAAATAAAGCAATTTCCCCAATGAATCGGTGTGGGATTTCGATCGGTGATTCAACACTCTGATGGACAAGGTCAGTTTCAGAATGAGTGATGTACAACATAAATAATGGTTCATTGTAGCATTAGTATCCCACATCCACATGTCGTTGATGCAGCATAAGATCACATCCCAAGCGGAATCCTTGGAAATTGTGATGAAGCTGGAGGCTTCACCAGTCGACGAAATAGGGATTGGAATGAGCCATATCCAGTCACAGTTGGTGAACCTTACTATCCAACTGAGGGATATTAAGAAGGGAAAAGAGGCCTGTGAATAATTATGGTGCAGTCGATGTTGGGGCGAAGGGAATAATAAATATTAGTGTCCTGATTTTCGCTACTACTTGCAGGCAAGGGCACTGAACCCTTTGAGTCAAGGAGGGCCTTGGTGCCGAGTTTATCAAACAAGAGGACATCGGTGAGAAGAATGTGTGTACTTACAGAAGGTTGTGTTGAAACCAGCTAATATTTTATGCAACTTTTAATGATCAGTTGGTCATGAAGATAATGATTACATAGCTTATGATTTAATCCAAGAAAGAAATATGGATACATACTTTATGAAGGGGGTGGACCAACGAAAACTAGAAAGACTTCAACTGAAACCGTAGCAGGCGTAGTATAATCAACCGCAACTGCAGTATAATTAGCCACAACTACAGTATAATCAACAACAACCACAGTATAATCAGCCACAATAGAAATTCAAACAACCATAGATAACTAGCCATTGTATCAACAGTAAGGAGTATTTTGAGGAGGATTCCGCGGAGGTCGTAACAAAGGATTTGGTAGCAGAGGAAATTTTGGTCGAGGTCAAGGATTGGTTACCTGTAATAATTGTGGAGTGCTAGGAAACTTCTAGAGGGATTGTTTGAATCTACAATCATAGTGCACATACTGTCATGTAGATGATCACACTGTTGAATAATGTCCACAACTCATTGTGAAATGGAAAGCTAAGAATGCGCCACAACCACAATCAAACCAGAATGCGAATCAGAATCAACATCCTAGATCGAATGTGGGGAATATATCAGCTAAACTAAGGACTTAACCTATACATGTCGGCATAGTAACGGGAGGGGGAGCTATAATAGGAGATGGTAGAACAATGCTAAAATCTCGACACATAGCTTGAAAGAAGGTACAATTCAATGTAGAAGCAGAAAAAAAGACCCTCTTTGAAGCACAAGATACACTAATCAAGAATAGGGGTATGTTACCTATTTATGATATGCCACCGAGTTTTGGTCTGATGAACACGCCAAAGTCACAAAGAAAGGTCAATACCTTGAAATTTTTCCTAGAAAGTTGTCTAACGTTAACTAAGGATCACAATGTGCTAGCAGAGATAGAAAATGTTTTGTACCGACAAGAAGAAGGGTGATAAGATCACCCACTCAACTGGTTGCAAAAGAAGAAAATGGGAAGGGAAATGAGAATGAACATCCAAATTGGTGAATATGATATAGATTCCGTCATTTTGGATCAAGGATTAGATGTGAACATCCTAACCAAGAAGACATGGGAAATGATGGGAATACCAAAACTAGTTTGTTCGCTAGTACAACTTCGACTGGCAAATCAAGTCAAAGTTTCACCAATTGGCTGAGTGCCTCATCTACTGGTTGAAGTAGAAGGCTTGAAGACATACACATATCTCATTGTCATTGAGAATGTTGACAATACCAGCCCATACCCTATGCTCCTGGTAATCGGTTGGGAAATGGAAAACTTGGTCATTATCAATTTCAAGAAAAGGACAATGACGTTGGAAAATTGCAACACAAGGGTCATTGCCCCACTTGATCCTCTTGAAGGACATTAATATGTTGAACCGATACGAGATGAAGTTGCGGGAGGATGGGATAAGGCTTACAATGTCTCTGGAGACTACATAATCCCACTGTTGATGGAGAGTTGGGATGGCGGGCATTAGTTTAGCATCTTCAGACTCTGACGAAGCACTCAGAAAATTGGCAGAATCGGTTGCATGAAGTATCAATTAGGAAGTGTGCATGAATCACACAGTCACTTAAATGGGTAGCATGGAAGTATATAATATTTCGACATATGAAGGACTATCTAATTTGACACTCTTCATTGGATAATTCGAAGACAGAGTATTCAAACCAAAATGCTTGTTGGCACTAGAAGAGGAACTGAAGGCTACCCCAACAAGATGGTGGGCTATGCACAAGGGTTCGATAGTAGAATATAAAATATGTCGATGAATGATGGAAGTTATATTTGTGGAGGATGAACACTACCAAGAAAATAAATATGATGAAACAAACAATCCAAGAGACCATGTGGTAACATGTTAAATAACATGGAGACTGGGGCCAAAGGAGGAATGGATTCATGCGTTCATCCACACACTAGATGAAACACCATGAAGATGGTATGTCTCCACAAAACTGCAATGAGAAGCAACAACTTGGGAAGAACTAACTACCAACTTCAACAATCCTTCCAGTTTTCCAGATGAAAATCCATTCGTTCATAGTGCACTACAAGACATTCGTGACAAGATATTGGAAATAGTTCCTACTATACTACCAATGGAACCACAAGGGACACCAACACCACAGTTGATGATGGAGTGTTACAATGTTTCGGTAAAACCTGATGATGAGGATGATCCAAGCATTGTCTATGTCCCAGAGTCAGAAGGAAGTCACGCCATTGAAAAACCGTTAATGCCATTTAACAAATTCAAGCAGCTGCTGAACAAAAAGAAGGTCAATATTGGGACAATGGAAGACCCAAAGTTTGATAGTATTAGATATTACTGGGATGATTCAGTGATGGGGAAAGTCACTGATCTACTACATGAGTTTCAATAATTATTCTTGACCAAATTTTCTGAGATGAAAGGCATTTCAAGGGAGTTGGGTGAAATGAATATCCCTTTGAATGTTGTTGTGAAACCAGTGAAGCAACGACCATATAGGTTGAATCTGAGATACAAAGAGCATGTTAAGGATGAATTAGAGCAGATGTTGGATGTAGGGATTATTAAGCCTATCAAAGAATCAGAATGGATCAGTCCGATGGTTGTTTAGGACAAAAATACTGGTGAAATTCGGATCTACGTCGATCTGAGGAAATTGAATGATGCAATTATTCATGATCAATTTCAATGCCATTTACTTATGAAGTACTGGAAGGAGTTGGAGGACAGGAAATCTATTCATTTATAGATGGATTCTCAGACTATGATTATATAAGGATTGCAAAGGAGGATAGACACAAAACCACTTTTGTGACATAATGGGGATGCTTTTAGTACATAGTGATGTCATTTGGTCTCAAGAATGCACCCACGATTTTTTCAAGGTTAGTTGTTGTTGCATTCAAATATTTCATTCATAAGTTATTAGCATTCTATATGGATTACTAGACCATCTATGGATTGGTAAAAGACCATATTGCGAACCTTCAATTGATGTTGGAAAGGTGTTGACAACATCAAATTTTGCTGAATTTGAGAAATGTATATTTTTTGCACCATTTGGAATCTTGTTGGGACATATTGTATGCAAGGAAGGCATGTTGGTCAACCCCACCAAGATTGCAATAATTGTCGACCTACCTGCACCAACGACAGTAAAATAGTTGAGGGAGACCCTGAGCAACACAAGATATTACTGGAAGTTTTAGAAGAGGGTATGTTGCAATTACTGCGCTGATGGAAAAGTTATTAAATAAATATGTGAAGTTCGAATGGAACGACGAGTGCTAGAGGAGCCTTGACTTACTGAACTAGAAAATGGTCGCAATGACGATATTGTTTTTTTCGGATTGGACAAAGGAGTTTGATGTCCATGTCAATGCCTCACTAGTCGCATTAGGATTAATATTAGCTCAACTAGGAGAAGGATCAATTAACCACCTGATCGTGTTCATGAGTTAGAATTTTTCTATTGCAGAGAGGAACTACATGACGACATAAAGCTAAGGGTTGGTGATGGTCTATGCATTGCAAAATTTCCGCCACTACTGGTTAGGAGGGCATTTCAAAATGTTTATGGATCTTTCGACATTGAATTACTTGGTCAATAAGTCCGTGTTGTGGGGAAATATCTGCCGATGGTTTCTGCTATTCCAAGAATTCGACTTTGAAATCATTGTGAAACTCAAACGTTTGAATGTAGGACCCAATCATCTATGAAGAATGGAATCCGGGGAAGAACCAAGCAACATCGAGGAAGGATTACCTGATGCACAACTATTTAGATTTAGAATGGTTGACGACCATTACAAATAGATTATTCAATTTTTGATGACAGGTAAAGCCCCTGATGAGCTCACCAACAGTTAGAAGAAACAACTGGTTGTCAGAGCCACTGAATTCCAACTCATCGCAAGACAACTATACAGCATGGGACTGGATGAAATTCTTCAGCGATATGTCCTTCCACAAGAACATGAGAGAGTGTTGGAAGAGGCACATGATGGCATTGTAGGTGTACATTATGGAGGAGAGGAAACCACCAGGAATATACTTAGAGCTGGATTATGTTGGCCAATAGTGCATGGAGACACAACAGACTATGCTAGGAGCTGGAATGAGTGTTAAACAACGAGGAAACCATCACACAGGGATGAAATTTCATTAGTACCTCAGATAACGATACAACCATTCAAGAAGTGGGATGTATACTTCGTAGGACCTATTAACCCACCTAGAAGAAGAACGAGTGCAAGATACATCATCATTGCGACTCAATACCTAACAAGATGGGAAAACGAAGCACCAGTGAAGGATTTCATAACTGTGACAACAGATAGATTCCTTTTTGACAACATGGTTACTCGGTTTGGATGTCCTAAGGTATTAATGAGTGATCAAGGTATTCATTTTTTCAACCAGACAATTAGAGAACTGATGGAGGAATTCCATATATAGCACAAAATAAGTACCCCATATCACCGACAAGCGAATAGAGCAGTCGAAGCATTCAATAAGATATTGGAGAATGCACTAACGAAGGTATATAACATAAGTCATGATCACCAGGATATGAAAATCCCTGCAATACTCTAGGCCTACAAAATGATGTGAAAATGAATGATAGGTCAGACACATTCAAGTTGGTTTATGGAAAAGAAGTAGTGATGCTAATAGAGTATATTGTCCCTAGTCTCCGCATAGAAGCATCGACATGAATGAGCGACAAAGGATCAATCGAGAAAATACTAGAGCAACTATTGCAATTGGAAGAGGATCTCTTTATCACAGGATTTCATTAGCAGGTAGAAAAGGATTTCATGATCGCCACGTAAAGACAAAACAATTTCAACGTGGAGATATGGTTCTTCTCTATGACATCAAGTTTGTGAAACACCCAGGTAAGATTTAGATGCATTGGATTGGTCCCTACGTTATACAATCCATTACTGACAGAGGTGTGGTACAGTTGTAAAATTTAGATGGAATACTTTTTCCAAAACTAGTGAATGAAAGCCGCCTAAATCCCTATCGGGATAGCCAAACACGATATCACTGAAAAAAAAAAAAGAGAGAGCAAAAAAAGAAATTTCGATAGAAACCTGTCGACAGGAAGACATGCAATGGGAAAATTTGAACTCTGAAAATGTTGAAAGGTTGTCAATATTGGATGAGGTGCAAACTGATCAAGTTAGGCAATAAATGAAGTAATTACACCAGGCAGAGCGACACCGCAAGTGGAGAAATCCACATTTAATGGCGAACGAGTGGAATAGAATTGCAGAAACAATAGAGGATTTGGAAATGATGCTTTGAATCCACTCGCACAAGAGGATCAAAGGTTATAAAACCGGGTTGAAGGGCACAGTTCGACCCATTACGCAGTCTGATAGAAAGAGGTAGAACGAAGAGTGATAGAGATGAAGAACAACAAAGTTATAAAGACAGATATCATTTCTAGCACAAGCACGCAAGGGTCACTAAGGGAAATGATGCAAATTGTCTAAGAATAACTGGAGATCGAGTCCCTACCTGAGCAGATATTCAGAAAGAAGAGAAGAACCACTCAACCGGGGACTTCACAAGGGAAACCAAAACATTACAACTTGAAATTAAGGCAAAACATTAATATTTGCAGAACATTAAAGATTGAAATTAAGGAAAAACACGATTAATGTGAGCTTCACTCTGATTCTTTTAAGAGGGTTTGGCTTCTTCTCCATCCACTCCATATCCATATTTTTTGGAGCTTGTTTTGTTGAATATTTTTCTTATGTTTCACCTAGGATTGATTGAATGGAAATTTTTTGGAAAAATACTGTTAAATGAGAGATTTTGAGTAGATAAATATGGAGCTTGTTTTGTTGAATATTTTTCTTATGTTTCACCTAGGATCGAGTCAATGGACATATTTTGGAAAAAGACTGTTAAATGAGAGATTTTGATTAGAGTTAGCCATTTGGTGTAACAATTTTCACCCTACCTCAAGATTCTTAATTTGACAATTTTGTTCAGTCAACATTTCGAGAATTTTAACACATTCAAAATCGTAAACTTCCTCTTCAAATAGCATTATAGACGTTGATGTGAAAACAAAAGTCTGATTAAATCAAAGAGAAGAATATCACGTCTCCTCAAAACTTGATGAACATCCATAACATCACAAAGGGGCCAATGCCCAAGATGACTATGGTTTTGCATATGTCCCAATGTCCAATCTATAGGGGAGGATTGATCTAATTTCCAACACCACAAACCCTTGTCAATACCAGTGGCACCAAAACCTAAACTGGTGCTAAAACTTTTGAATATGAAACAAATCCTTCATGGATTCACATCATTCAACCTACCACACTTGAGAATGAGGTGCGAAACAATTCCTCAAAAGCTTCAAGAGAGCTAATCCACTGTTAACTTCAAGATGTCTACAAAAGATGACCATGACCTTCACTAGAATACTAGAATTAACCCATTGGGCATGAGACAAGGTTGGATCTACATGTGTCCATGCATAATTCTAATAGAAAACCACACAAACTANAATTTGTTCTCCTTTCTTGAATTCAAAAGGCAATTTGGCAATGGGTGAAACATACTTGACATGCATTTGACAATTTATCATGAATACAATTAAGGGATGATTGAAAGATTAATCCCATCCTTTGTTCTAAGCTTCCCTATCTCCAAGCAAGAAACCCCTTTGGCTACATGATATGCTTGGTGATTGTGAGTTCTTAGGGCATGGAAATACTCAATTAAATTGAATCTCTTTGCCTCTACTTGTATTCTTTCAATTAGTCTTACCAAAATGTTATTACATTGAGTATGAGATTGTCACATATATTTGTATCTAGAGTAGCAAGGTGCTCCACAACCCAATATGGGTGAGATGTTGTCACGTTAATCTTATGCTACAAAAAATAAAAAATTATTAAAAAAAATTTCATGTCTGCTCATAAAATAAAAATAAAAATAAATCTAAATAAAAAGTAGGCTCAAAAGATAAAAAAATAAAACCAAATAAAAATTTATTAAAAAAATCCATGTTGACTCATAAAAGAAAAAGCATAAATCAATAAGTATGGAGAGGGATCAAATTTCTTAAAGTGGGTTTACGATGGATCTATGCTAGTTAATAACTATTGCAAAGTCTCCAATGGCTAACAAGTTCCTAATTCTTAGATCTATAATTTTTAATCATTGATAGCAATAAAACTTTACCTTATTAGTTGCTTCTCCAATGCTCCATTTAAATGTAATTTCTTATTCTCCATTGAAATCAAAAGTAATCCCTTTTTCTTTTCAATAAAAAAATGTAACTTATTATTTGAAAATAAAAACAAAGTTACATAAAACCTTCCTTATTTCCTTACTTTCCAATCACATACACTTATAAAAAGTCCAAAAACTAAACAATGGAGACGCTGTAGGAGTTTAATAATTATTACGTTGTAGACGTTTATTATGCACCTGACGGAAACTGATCTTGAAGCCGCTCGGTAGCTCCTCCAATTGAGCAATCACAGTTTGGAGTTTGTGGGAGGCGAAGATAATGAAGACGCCAACAGTTGTACTCATCGACCGAGTTGTCTAGGGGACAATTTTTTCTCTATTTCTGTTGGTTTTTACTTGTTTTTGGCTATGAATCCTTATTGAACTTTCAAAACTCGTAAAAACATTGTTAGATCTTATAGAGTGTGTGGGTGCCTGATTTCATTTTTTACCTGATTTCTTTCTCTATTTTCGGTTGGTTTTTACTTGTTTCTGGCCATGAATCTTTAAGTTAGATATTATAGAGTGTGGATGCTTGCAGTTTTCATATCAACTAATTTCATGTTTCACTTAAAATTGCTAAAAAAAAACAACAAAAATTACAAGATTTTGTGAGTTAAATTCACCAGATTCCTGCTAAAAATCAACCAAAAAATCAAAATCGTCCCTTAGACAACTCCCTCATCAACAACCTAAAAAAATGGATTCAATTTGATTCTGTGGTAGGAGATGGTGAGATTGTGTCCCAGAAATCATCGAATTCAAGGGCCTTCGCTGGCGGCAGCGATGGGCTTATGAATAGGCATCAATTGACCGTCGAAAGATGGTTGGATTGTGTCCCAGAAATCATCAGATTCAAGGGCCTCCGCTAGTGGCAGCAACGGGCTTGTGAATAGGCGTCAAATGACAGCTAGAAATACGAGGGATGCCCTGAATAGAGGAGTCATTTTCCCAGGGATTCAAGACAACCTAGATCGCTAATTGAAAACACCCTGAATTACTTGTATTTCCAGGACGATATCTTTTAAACCATTATTATAGGATCTTCTGTATTTTGTAGACAGATTCCAAAATGACCAAACATATTAGATCTGGTTAATCTATTGGATTCCGTCAACTATTGATAATTCAAAATACAATATGCAAGTCCATGAATATTAGTTCAGGAGGGAGCGATGGCAGAGTAGCCTGAGGGTTTTGTAGCACTGTGTAAGAGTTCTGTTCATTGCCATGGCCAGGTATTTTGGTCCCTCTTTGGCCTTCCCTGATTATTTGCAGCTTTCTAGCCACTTAGGCTCCCCTGGGGATTCCTGGGTCTCTCTTTGTTTCCTTTCTTCCGGTCATGCTGTGTATTTTCTTGGTGGGGTTTTGGGTCCTTGCTTTGTATCTCCGCACTGTCCTTATAGTCTCTGTGTGGTTTCTAGGTAATAATTAATCTCCCTTCATAGCTACGTGGGTTATCTGTGAACACCCCCTTATGACCTTTCTACTTAACTGGATTTCTTCGTTATCTTTTTTGTGGTTACTGTTCCTTGCTTCTGCATCGGTTTCCTAGTGCTGCGGGCGACGTCTTGGAGGCCCTCCCCTATCAAAGGGGACTAGTACCAACTAAGAGAAAAAGTGGCAATTTAGCTTTTGTTTGTAGTAGCCTGGTTATTGGGGTTTCTGCATTGATCCTGGGCTATCAGCCTGCATGGTTTTTCTGTTGCCCGTAATGGCTCTACGGTATGCTCCCGTCATCCTTTAGGGTTGACTTTTGGGGTTTGTTTCGTCACACCATGGATTTAGGGTCCCGTCCTTTTCGCCGCTGGTCACTGGGGTTTTCTGGCTGTGCCCTTGTCCTTTTCTTCTTACCACAGTATTTGATTATTACTCCTTTTCAGGTTTTCTTCCTGGAGACTTTGGTGTGGAGGGTTTGATTTCCCTCGGCTTAGGGTTGACTCTTTTTTCTCCTGTCTTATCTTCTGGGTCGAGGTTTACTTTATTCCCATTGCTTGTTTGGGGGAGATTTTTGGGATCCCTGTTCATGGGTTTTGTTTTTCACTGACATCTTTGTCTATCAGTAGGGTTACTTGTTGCTTTTGGCATGTGGGTTTATGGTCTTTGCTCTGGTTTCGAGTGAGAGCCCTTTTGTTTATCTATCTTTAGTGGTTTTGGCAGAGTTTGTTTTAGGCAGTGTGGGTTCCGACAGTGAAGGCTCCGGCAATGGGGGATTCTGGTGTTATCCTTTATGTGGGTTGTGGTTGAATTCCCGTGTTTCTCTCCATGGATGACAAGAAAGCCTTGACTTGTCACTGATGTAAGTGAAATGCTAAAAGTATGAAGACGTTGGATGGGAAATTTCGCTTCATGCTTGGCCATGATGTCTACATGGAGCGTGTGCATTCTCTGTGCTCTCGGGATTTGGTCGGCAGGTTGGAATACGTTCATATGAATAAGAAATCATGGGTGGACTGGGCTCAGGAGCATTGGAATCCGCTTCTCACATACATTCCGACTATTATCCTGCTCATCAATGGTTGGATTGTATTCATCTTCCTTGAAGCCGACCATGCCTCAGTTATTTTAAACTCTACATGGAGAGTGGGTCTTGGGTCTCTGGTTCTGGGTAGGTGGCATGCTAATTTCGACCACTTGAAGGAAAGAGTGACTAAGCACCATCTGTGGGTTCTCTTACCTTCTCTTCCTTTCCCCCTTTGGCACAAGAGTATCCTTGAAGGAATTGCAAACACTGTGGGTCGCTTTGTTGCGGTAGATAAGGATTTTCATCTCTCTTTGACAAAAGGCTAGCAAGGGATCTTGTGGAGATGGATGTATCTCATGGTTTGCCGGTGAAGGTTGAGATCCTATGCAAAGAGAGGCTATTGGTTCAAAAGTTGGATTATCTCTATGTCCCTTTCTACTGCAACTGGTGTCATGAAACGAGACACCTTCGAAGGACTTGTCCACGGCTCGTGAATGCTATATCTGACTCTAGCCAAGGTGGCTCTCCTGTCTCGTGCACCCCTCCTCAGTGCACTTGCCAGCACATCCAAAAACTGGTATTTACTCACAGTCTCTCTCCCTCTTTGAATATTTTTCTGGTTTAATGCTTGAAGCCATAAATGATTTGGATAATGGGCGGACATTGGTATCTTCTCCTGTATGTGCTACTTTGATGAACTCTCCTTTGGTTTTTGTTGCTCCTTCCTCCCCTACTCCTCTTGAATGTTCCCCTGCTCCCTTACCAGCTTCGCCAAACCCTTCTCCCTTACTACCCCCCTCTTCCCATGACACTTTACCCTCTCCCCTAGTCCCTCCCCTTACATCTCTTAAGGAATTCCCACCCCTTCCATATCAGAACACTTCCCCTTCACATAACCCCATGCTACCTAGACATATTTCCTCTCCTTCCTTTTCGGACCCCACTCTACAGAAATCTTTATCGATCTTTACTGCCAAAACAACCACTTCTCCTTCGACCATTCACTTGAATTCCATCCGATTTGAGAATGTGACTGTTAGAAAGAAGAAAAAGGATCCTCATGAACCTGCTGTTAGTCTTTCTTCGGACTCTCCTCATTACACACCACTCTCTGTCCGTATAAAAAATACAGCTAGGGAGAACCCTCCTCTAGGACTTAGAGCAATGTCTCCCCCCCCCCACGTGTTCCTTGATGAAGATTCTGTCCCTGAATGGTAGAGGTCTTGGAGGCAAGACCAAACTCTGTTGCCTTCAATCACTTTTTCGCTCTATTGCTCCTCATATGGTTCTTCTCCAGGAGACCATGTGTAGTTCCTTTCCTCCTCTGCTTGCTTTCTCCAAATTCTTGTCTAACTGGGAATTCTATGCAACTGATGCTTTTGGCCTCTCGGGTGTCCTGCTTACCGCTTGGAACCATCTTATGGTTAGATGTCATGCTTTTGAGACTGCATCGGGCATCATTGTCAAGGCATCCTTTCGTGGAGTGGCTCCCCCACTTTTCGTCCTCAATTGTTATGGTCCTTATCGGAATAGAGAGATTTTTTGGGATAGGATTCATTCTAGGGGCTTACTCTCTATCCCTAGCTTGATTTTGGGTGGTGATATCAATTTGACTCTATCTGCCTCTGAAACCTGGGGCACTAAGGCTATCCTTGACCCTTTGGCTTCTCACTTGTGAATCTTGTTGATGTTGCCCCTCCTGATTCGGGTTCCACTTGGAGAAATGGGAGAGTAAGGGAAGCTCGGATCAACAAAAGACTTGATCACTTCTTAATCTCCTCCTCGCTGCTCCCTACATTCAATTTACACCGTGTTTGGGTCATTCCTTCAGACATCTCTGACAATTTCCCAATCTGCTTCGAATGGAATAAACTAGTTGGTTCCTTTACTTTTCCTTTTAAGTTCAATAGATCTTGGCTTACTAATTCTGACTTCAACCATTGGGTTTCTCAGTTATGGCCTAATCTTTCTCCTTCATCGCCTGATAATGAACTTGACCTCCTCTCCCACAAGATTCGTTTATTAAAAAAAGAGGTAAAGGTCTGGACCAAAGCAAAATCTGCTTCTCTTGAGTCTGATTCTCTTAAGATTGATAAGGACATTGGTGACCTCCTCTCGAATTCCTCATCTAGCATCCTCTCCCTGGATGAGCAAAACCACTTGAACCTTCTTTGATCTAAGAAAAAAAAGATGTTGGATCATTACCTTCTCACCTGGCAGCTTAAAAGCAGGGCCAAGTGGGCTTTACTGGGTGATTCCAATACTAATTTTTTCCATTCTCTTGCCACTTGTAGAAGAAACCAAAATGCTATTTGGTCACTAGAGGACAGTGCTGGGAATTGTATTGATGAAGAGGGTGCACTGAAGATGTTGGGCCTCAACCATTTCTCTCAGGTTTTCAGTGATGATAAACAAACTTTCCTACTTGCCCAACTCAAAGTTGTCATGCTTTTCCCCTCTATGATCCCTCCTGAGGATGCTCATTGTCTTGTTGATCTTGTCTCTTTATCTGAGATTGAGGGAGCTCTCAGATATTTCAAAAAGGACCGAAGTCCTGGCCCTGATGGATGGCCTGTGGAGTTTTTCCTACACTTTTTTGAGTTACTAGGGAAGGATTTACTCTCAGCGGTTGATGTTGCTAGAAATTCTGGTCACATCACTCCTTCCATTAACTCCACCTTTCTAGCTTTAATACCCAAAAAGGGTAAGCCTGTCACCTTCATGGATTTTTCGTCCTATTCCTTTGTGCAATCTGGTGTACAAGCTGATCTCCAAGGTCATTGCTGTAAGATTGAAGCCATTCCTGGACACGCACATAACCAGAGAACAGTTTGGGTTCCTTAAGAATAGGCAGATTGTTGAGCCTATAGGAATCACCCAAGAGACCCTTCACTCTGTTAAGATTAAGAATACATGTGCTCTCATCCTCAAATTGGACCTAGTAAAGGAATTTGATAGGGTTAACTGGTCATACATCAGGATTATATTAATCCAAATTGGGGTCCCTCTCCTAGGAGTTAATTGGATTATGGGCTGCCTCACCTCAGCTAATTTTGTTGTCTTGATTAATGGTACACCATCTAGTTTTTTCAAAGCATCCAGAGGTATTAGACAAGGCTGTCCCCTTTCCCCATTGCTTTTCATTCTTGTGATTGAAGGGCTCAGTATTTTGATCAATGATGCTAGGGTGAAAGGTCTTATCAGAGGTATCAAAATTTCCCCTTCACTAGCACTTACCCACCTTCTCTTTGTGGATGATGTTATACTTCTTGGAACTGGTACTTTGAGGGAATGGATGCCATTTGATGTTATTCTCAGTACTTTTTGTAAAGCCTCAGGGATGTGTATTAGTATGGAAAAGTCAGTCTTCCTATACAATAATGTTGATGATGATATCCTTCTTAACATCTCTCGTTTCATGCCTTATAAGATGGATCCTCTCACCACAGGCTTCAAGTACCTTCGATATTTTCTCAAGCCCCTGGGTTATAAGACTAATGATTAGCATTGGTTAATTCAGAAGTTTGAAAAGAGGATATCCCATTGGTCTTATAAATTCCTCTCTCTTGGAGGTTGTATGGTTCTTGTCCAAGTGCTACTTTCCAGTCTCCCTGTCTATTGGTTTGGGTTGGCCCCTATACCTAAATCGATCTTAAACAAGCTCAGAAGCCTTACCTTTGCTTTTTTATGGGGCTCAACTGCTGATAAGTGCAAATATCATCTTGTGAGTTTAGAACACCTCACTTGGCCAAAAGCATCTAGTGGCTGGGGCGTCAAAAATTTCTTTTGGTTCATCATTGCACTAAGAGCAAAGAATTTCTGGATGGTCCTTCATAATAATGGTCTCTGGCATCACGTTCTTATTAGCAAATATTTGAAGAACCATTCTATTGTGACTTGGCTCAGGATGAAAAACTTCTCCATTCGGCATGTTTCTGTGTTCTGAAAAGGCTTCATTCACACTCTTCTTTGGATTGGGAAGTACCTTGCCTGGCATGTGGGAAATGGCATGGACATTCAACTAGGCATCAACCCGATCATTGGTACTCAGCCCTGTCTTGAGCTACCTTTTGACTTCAGAGACTATCTTGAAGACTTTGGCATATCTACTCTTTCTCAGGCTCATAACATTTTTCTTGGACAACACCCCTATTGGTACATAGCTGAAGATTTAAATATTGTTGGCGATTGGAAAGTACTATGGGAGGAGTTTACGAGCAATTTGGAAGGAGCTCGTATCAGACTCAAACCATGCTCTGATTGATTGGTTTGGGACTATAACCATGTAGACAGTTCTGTTACTGAAAATTTGATCTATGACAGTATCATATACTCCTCCTCTCCTCCGATTGGCTGCCCCCTGCTTGATCTGATATGGACAGGCATTATGTCGTTGAAAATCAGCTGTTTTATTTGGCTGACTTTGGATAATAAGATCCTTACCTGGGAAAACCTATAGAAACATGGTTGGATTGGTCCTAGATGCTGTGCTCTCTGTGGCCTAGGTGAAGACAGTGTGCAACACCTTTTTATCTCTTGCACAATATAGAAGATTGTCATTGTTTATATGAGTGATGTATATCACTTTCTTCCTCCTCAGTACTCTGACAATCTTAGCTCTTTCTTGAGTACCTGGACTACAAGTTTCTCCATGCACTCTGTCATCTGTTACCTTCCATTTTATGCTATCTGGGCTGTTTAGAAAGAGTGGAATCGGGCTATCTTTGATGGGAAAAAACCTTTCCTCATGTGTATTTTTCAGCATATCGTGTACCTCTCTCAATTGTATAAGCTTGATGTTTCAAAGGTGAAAAAAATGAGAGCTATTGGTACTGGGCCTGTTCTCGTCTTCCCTTATGGTTTTTTGATGGGGCAGCTGCTAGTGGTTTGGTGGAGCTGGATTATGTCTTTTCCTGAATGAGTTCCATTAATTTGAGTTTGCTATGGGGGCCGGATCCTGCACAAACACTAAAGAAAAATTGATTGCCCTTTGGGCTCTCTTGTATGTTTCTCTATTTATGGGCATACCAAAATTGAATATCTTTGGTGACTCTGTTGTCATCATTAGTTGGGAAAAGAGCACAACTGCCCTAAAACCTCTCATCTCTTGCTTCCACCACCTTTCCTTTAGCCATATTTTCCATGAACACAACCAGCTCGCAGATCGTCTATCAAAATATGCCCTTTCTTTGGCTCCAGGTTGTGGTTTATTCTCTGAATCTATTGATGGCCATTTGGCCTCACATGATACATTTCATCTCTTTTGAGCTTGGTGTAGGAGCTTTGCCTCCTTTTACTTGATGCACATCTTTGATGTTTTGGAGCGGGCTCCTCTTGATAGCAGTTCTGCAGCTACTGTACTCACGGAATACTTTGGACTATTGAGATGGACATCTCCCCTTTCTGATTATGGATTTTTTGCTTGGTTAGTGCTATGCTTGACCTCCCCCTCGGCCAGCACCTATGAATAGGGACTCATTCTTGGAATATACAAACTATGAGCTCCTTGTTGCCTTTACTTGTATGAATCCATTTAAGGGAAGGCACATCAGATGCCCTTTGATTCAGATTAATGAATATCAAGGACATGCTTTTTTCTTCTTGAAAAAAAAAGTCCATGAATATCATTCAAAGTTGAAGTCTGAAAATGAAGATCAACAGAGCATTAAATCATCCACCAAGGTTCAATTATCACAGTCGTCTGCCCCCATTAAAAAAATGGATGATGAAGTAAATAAGTACAGGACAATTGTGGTCTGCCCCATTCAGACGATGTAATTTAAATAGGGATGAGGCATGTTATAATTTTGGGCGATTGTGGCAGAATAAATACCATTTGAACCTAGCAGCTACCCCAATGTGTTGCTCGAAGGAAAAATTAAAATAACCCCTGGAATCTAACGCGATACGTTTATCAGAGATAAAATTAAAAATAAAAAATGCTTACTAGCTTGGCGGACATATGGTTGGAGCCCATTGCATTTGCTGAAATAATTCACAGAAATATCCTTCGCCGGAATCAATTGCAGATCGTTGAATTCTGTAAAGAATCAGACGGACAAAAATATGATAAGAGAATGATCTATCTGTGGTGCATAAAGACACCAGGTTTCTCTAATGTTGATGGCATAGACAAATCCCTTGAATGATTGAAAATCTAATCGATTGAACTTACACGATGAACCCAAATCAAACCTACAGGAAACTATATATGAACTTTAGATGCTCATGAAAGATACTTAATGCTATTGTATAGAAGTCACCTATGGGGAACGATCTCATCATTTAGGAGCCATGGGGATAGAATATATGAAAGCACCAGTGAAATGTGAGGTATATTGTTGCTCTTTTCCTCGTGCATGTAATTTGGTCTCTTTGTTGATAATAGTAAAAGTCATAGGGTCAACATTTTTTTACATATTTGACATAATTTTGCCATGTATTTCACACTCACGTGTAAATTTTTGCATTAATTTTCTATAGAGGTGAATAGCATGTGAATTTTTGCATTCATTTGCTACAGAGGTGAAACATATTCAAGGCAGAAGTCTAAGAGGGAACCTCAAAAGTTGGGGGCTTGGGTTAGTGGAAGCAACAAGTCCTCATTACAACTTACGGGAGAGGAGAGTTTGTACGTGTACCGAGAGAAGAGATGAATGCTAGTGTTGTTGAGTATTAGTTTCTATTAGAGTGCTTCATTGCTCAACTACCACTTCAACAACATGTTGATTTGAAGTTCCTCTTGTTTAGGCTAGATTTCACTGAGTTTTACAACAAACATCAATTGAATACACTTACAACACCAACTAAATTGAGGAGGACTTCTATGATGAGTGGGAAACAATCACAAAATACTTGAAAGATTGACATTGTTTTCAGAGTCCGCATCACTGGCTGAGTGGTCTTGAGTTGTGTTTCTGCTTTATTATTTTAGAAGAATTGAATTCCAATGTCATCCTTGCCCATCTTTGATTTTAACAGTCTGTTTGCACTCCATGCAGGTGATCATTCATGTTTAGCCTGATAGCTGAAGGAGTGTGAGTTATTTAACCTTGCCCATATTTGATTTTTAACACTTTGTTTACATTCCATGCAAGCTATTATTTCATGTTTAACTTGATAGCTGAAGGACTCTGGGGTATTTCAGCATGCGATAGTAATCTAAGTTATTTTGATATGATTGGTTAGCCAACAATAATTGATGTTATTGATGAATAATTCTCTAACATATGTCATGGTTTTTTCACTACATTTAGTTGCTTCCCGAAAAATTGGTTTGTGAGAGAGAATTCCTTACATTTAAGTGTAGTTCTAGAAACTGAGTTGTTTTGTATAATAGGTCTTTTGATTTGACATGCAAAGGCTACCACTAGGGAAAGGGCTTTAAATCCATTTAGCTCTACATTCCTTTGTCAGGTTTTGAAACATCGTGTTATTGTCTCCCCTTGCCAAACTCCTCTAACCCCTATCATAGTGTTCATCTCATCCCATACATGTCTTGAATAAGCACAAAATATTAACTAAATGGCTTATTGTTAATCATTGGAATTCTTAATTTTAGTCATTAATTTCTTCCCGTTAATTTATACAATCACTTTAATGATCTTAAAACAAAAATTGATTATCTTGCAAATATTTGACAGAAAATTGATTATCTTGGATATAAATTTGATAGTGGATTTATTGCTAGTTTGAATTGCTATATGTTTAGATTCAATTTGAGAGTTTAATTGTGCAAGTTGTTCATAATTGTTGTTGCCAACAACGTTTTCTCCACCAATTGAAACTGGAACAACTCATTAACATGACAAACATATACATGCATCCCTCATGCATGGATTCATGTGGAACAATTCTGGATTTTTATTTCTACATTGTATCAACAACTGTAATAAATTATTGTAGTTGAAGAGAAAGTTGGAATTCAGAGAATTGATGTACAACATGATAGGTATGGGTGGTCATATGGTATAATTTCCTATCCCTTAGTAGATAATATAGGTAAAACACAACAAGGTGTAATAGAAGCTGGCAAAGCCAAGTTATCAATAAAATCTTGATTGCAATTTATGAAGAGTAGATAAGAGAAACTCTCATACACACAAAGCATTATATCTTACGCATAGATTAACTGAAAGCAGTTGGCAGTTTAGAAGACATGAGAGTGACTAACACCGTAGATTGTTCGGAATATTTAGAAGTGTTTTATGTAATCATGATTGTGCAACTATGTTCCATTTAGAAGACATGAGAACGAGTAACACCGTATCAAGTACCAAGAGCGAGAGTTTCTACAATGGTGGGATAATAACAATAGAAGATGAAAATGAATTGACATCCTTCTTGGCTACCATGACATTGGTCACCAACACCTACCATTTTACCTCATCTTTCTTGCTTTGATGTTGAACTTTTTCTTTGAAATGTCTGCACAGACCAAAAAAAAAAATAATCACAAAGTGAGATCATCAAACTATCTATTGAGCTAGAGTATCATGATGGGGCATCATCATGCAAACAACCAAGGTTCAAACCCCAACAAACATAGAGCCGTAGAACAATATTTGTTGGCCAAATTTTATGGTTTCCCACATTGAAGTGGTCTCATAGTTCATAGATCCCCCTGATTCAATAATAAGAATATTTTTTAAGGAAAAAAAAAGCTAATATAATGTAATTACAACCACTCAAACATGCATGTTTGAAACTTTGATTATACCTACAAAGATGAACCTTGCAGATGTCTCATTCAGAACACATTTTTTAATGTAATTCAAGCAGTTGCCACATTCTTTTGTTGTGTACACATCCACCAGGGCCTCTAGTTTTACAGGTAACAAAATGTCAAACTAAGGATTCCATCCCTTTGCAAGATGGGAAATTGGAAAGGTCCATGCAAAAAGATAATTGCGGAAGCAATTTTTGAGAAAAGTCGAAATGCATACCTATAATCCGCAATCTGCAATTACAGAGGAAAGAAGTTTCTGATTGTCGAAAGGTCATTGTAGAAAGATAATTGTGGAAGAGATTTTTGAGAAAAGTCAAAGTACACATCCACAATCCACAATTCGATCTAGATAAGGAAATCAAGTCCGGGTGAAGATAGATCAAGTTGATTGATCGATCTGTGTGGAGGATGAAGCTATAAAGGTTATAGACATATCCATATAAGGAGATCAAGTCCGGATAGATCGATCCTCTACATAGATTGTGTTCGTTCCTTTGACATTTATTAGACGATCTAGAAAGATGAATTGACGATGGGGAAAGAATTCATGAAGTGAATCTGCACAGGAGATAAGAGATCTACAAAATTAAAGTGTAGTTCTGCACTACTAGCAGACCGATGAATGAGATCAAAGCTGCAAGAGATCGACGAGGGGGAAATAATTTATGAAGTGAATCTTCCCGGGAGATAAGAGATCCGCAAAGTTAAAGTTTAGTTTTGCACTGATAGTAAATCAACGGATGAGATCAAATCCGCAAGAGATCGACGACGGGGAAAGAATTCACAAAGTAAATCTATATAGGAGATAAGAGATCCATAAAGTTTCGCACTAAGAACAGATCAACGGATGAGATCAAAGCCACAAGATATCGACAACTCACAGGAGTTGTAGAAGATGAATTATAGAAGAACATTTCGGAAAAGTTGGATGGCACATCCGCAATGTAATATACCTAAATAAGTATATTACTATTATTATTAATTAATTAACAATTAGGTTAATTAGTATTAATGGTCAAATGTCACCCCTTTTCAAGGTCCGACCATTCATATATTAGCTTCCATATATAATGTAATCTCGTCAATGTAATAAATTATCAATTCAATAATAAATAAATATATTATCAATTATGATAATAATATAAGGATGAACCCTTACAAGTAGTATCATAGCTTTAAGCTCGACTCTCTTGGTGTTCATATCACCACTCTTCATTCTTCGCACACCATGTCCATTCTGCTCAAAGTCCATCCCATCATTCCCATCCCATGCTACCTTCTGCTCCGTTGCTCCTCGCCCGTTACCTCCTCACCACACTTCCTCTGCGCACGCCAATTTTTCCCTAATATATTTTCTCCCCTCCAAATCCTCACATTCCCATATCCTCCAAATCATCACACACAATTTTTCCCTAATATCTTTTCTCCCCTCCAAATCCTCACATTCCCATATCCTCCAGCTCCTTCCATCGCTCACAACTCCATCGTACTCGCTTCAACTTGCTCCCACTCCCCCGCGTGCTCTCCACTACCCACACTTCGCTCTTCCACATCACCTCCACCGCTCCCACCCTGTGCTCCTGGAAACCATCTTCACTTAGTCCCCAGAAAACCACACTTTCACATATTGTCCACTCCCACATCAATGACCACCTTCCCTTCCAACTTTCCACTTCTCCTCGCACCGGCTCACTGCTCCACATGCCATCCCTCTTCCTAGCACCAACTCTTCCACGCACATCATCTCCGTTCGTCCCATCCCTCACACCACCTCTGCGTGTTCCAATTCCCACCTTGCACTGCCATCTCCCATACACGTGTCCTCGACTAACTACGCAGTCCCCCATGTCATTTCCTGTTCATTCAGCCACACAGTTGCCTTCTCATTATCCTCTCCTACTTCCCAATCACCCTTCACGCTGCCTACTCATTCTGCTCACCGCAACTTCCTTCACATTCCTTCATGCCTTGTTTTCGATTTCTTCATGCCCTGTCGTCCACGCTGCCAGTCGGCTGCTTCAAAATTCCCTTCACAATGCTACTCTGCCAATTCACGTTGCCACTTCCCTTCACGCTGCCACACTGTCACGCTCCGCGTCCTCTCCTCTTGCGCGCTCCCTTCATCCCGCATCCACATCATTGGTCATTTCCTTCCTCCACATTAAATCCATTCAAAACCATGTCTAGGCTTCTCTTTATCCATCATAAACCCAAAAATCAACCATATATATATATAT
>LPNX011114249.1:815010-838350 GCA_001517045.1 Pseudotsuga menziesii
GAAGAGGCTAAGGCTGAGGAAGAAGCAAAAAGGAGGAATGAAGAAGCCTATAGGTTGGCAAAAGAAGCTGCAGAATGGCTGCATATAGAAGAAGAAGAAAGAAGATCTGCTCAGGAAGCAGCTGAGAAACCTCAGGAAACAGCTGAGAAAGCTCAAGAAGCAGAGGAAGCAAAGAGGAAGCTCGATGAAGAGCTACAAAAGCAGGAAGTAGAAAGGATGAAATTGACACAAATAGAGATAGAACAGTCAGCCACTGGTACATCTGCAGGGAAGGCCGAGGATGTTGAGAACCCCGAGGTCCAAGACTCACAAGTACCTGTTTCCAGCACACCCATGGTCCCCACTCTCAAGCTGGTTCCTTTTGTGCAGAAAAAAGGAGAAGAAATCCCTGATTTCAACACTGTTTATTATGATAGGGCAACGAAGAGAATAATGAAGAGGACAGAGAGGAAAGTAGAAGCAGTAAATATGCCTGGAAAAATGATAACGAATACGGCTGTTATGTTAGGAACACACCAAGATCCAAGGCTCACCCTGAGAGCTGGGATTGCACTTCTCCACGCCTCAGAAGATAACATGGACAAGGTAATAACTGACTTGGAGCAGTCCAAGAAATACTCTGCCCAGTTAAAAGACACATTGAGGAAAGAGAGGGAAGAAATGAACAGGCTCAAGAGGAAATATGAAGATATGCAAAGGGAAATGAAATCCTCAAGAGATGAAGTACAGGCCCTCCAAAGAGAAATACAAGTTCTGGAAACAACTCAGGAGTCTCTAGAGAGAGTACAAAAGGAATATCAAGAGTTAAGAACTGAAAAGGAACAACTACTGGCAAAGGTAGAGGAACTAGAAGAGCAGCAAAAGATCCTTCTGGAAGCCAATACGTTGCACACCCAAGAACTGAGAAAGGAACATCAAGAACAAGTTTCTTCTTTGACAACTGCTTTGGAGGAAGCAAGAGAATAGAAGGTTAACCTCCAGCCATTCAAAGAGCATGTCTTGGCCCAAAAGACCAAGATGCTGCAGTTACAGACTATTGTTGAAGATGAGAGATGTAGAGTGCTGCAGATCGATGGCAGACTCAAAGAAATCTTGGAAACTGCATCTTATTTTGTGGACAGATATCAGGATGTTCTCGATGTCCTGACTGCAAGAATGGCGAGGTTGGAGAACAATGAGGAAACTCCAGCAGAGCTGCCATCAAAAGATAAACAAGCCCTCAAGCGGGATTATGACTTAGTAGAATTTGCAATTAACATCGCTGAGGATTTCAAGAAAACAGTCAAGAAGACGAAGGGAGCCTGTACGTAATTTTTTAGGAGAGTCCTCATCACATACAACCGGTGCCAGGTAGAATTCGAGCAGAGGCTGGATGATTTCCCTTTATGGAGATGTTACAGAAAAGGCATCAGGAAGAAGAAGCAAGAGTGCAACGCATCAAGGCCATTGATGACCAGATGCTGAGAAGTGAAGTGGGCCATTCAACAGTTAGTGTACAACTTTTGGAGGACCAACTTTGGTTGAGCGCAGCTAGAGTGGAGGCTATAAAGAAACAGGCTGAGAAATTTGAAATCAATATCCAGTTCTTGGAACCTTGCACATTTGAGGGAATTTCCACTGAAGCCTTGAAATGGAAGAAATTCCTTGACACCCAAGTGGGGCCCTCTTCATAAAGGAGTGGTCGCTTTTGTCTTTTGTAACACTTTTGTAAATCGTTAAGGAAAATTAAACGATGGGAAATGAAGAGTTGGGAAGCCCAAAGGTTACTTTGGGTAGCCCAACCATCTCACCCTTTTGTATAAATGTAATAGACTAAGAGGGAACAAGAGGATTTTTCCCAATTAGACTAGAAACCAATATTGTAAGAAGAACTATTTCTCTTTGCAATAAAGAATTATGGTTTGCCTGCTAGAGAAAGATTGGTGGAATTTCCAAATGTTATGCCGTGGATGACTGAAAGATGAACTATTTTGTTTTCCAGTTTTTGTCCATCAACCGTGAGATCGTTCTAACTCTCTGAACCTATGTTCTTGTTTAAATGATTTCTGGTTCATTTTGTGGAGATGTCACTATGAGTAATGTATGCTGCTTATGAGACAGTTGGCTATCTGATTGTTGAAATATCTTTAATATTTCATGTGTTATAGATAAGAATATTAGCTACCTGTAATTTCTTTTTATAATGCATGAATAATCCACATTACTCATAAATAAATCATATTCTGGCTCCCCGGGGATAGGTATATAGATAGATAGTTAGTTAAGTTCATTGCTGCATATGTGATATAGATGCATGTAAGCTTTAAGACGAGAGGTAAGAACCTGCGCATCACATTGTGACTGCTCCCTACATCCTCATCACCCTGCATGGTTAATTAGGCATATGCATCTCATACATTAAGTCAAAATTACAAAAACTCGGTGGACCGGGCCACAACCGGTAAAACCTTTGTTTTGTTGCTTGACCTATGGTAGCCGGACCGCAAACCGGACGGATTCCCTATTCCAAATAGTCAACGGGCTAGTTGGGAACGTTGACTGGGGAGAATCCCTTTTTGTTGTTGCCTGCGAATTTCCAGGCCTCAACAGTTCTGGTGCTAGAAGGAGGGCCGCTAGTGAATGGCTGGCCATGGAAACTTATTTTTCCCAAGACTACCTTACCAGCAGATATTTTGAAGCTTTCAACCTGACCCAGGTACCTACAGGTTTCAGTTATACTTTTGAAGTAAGAAATCCTGTTCTCACCCTACGTTGCTCTTTGCTCAGACTTTTGTTCTTTGCCTATGCTCAATGGCTGGTGTCATTGTAAATCAGCCCAACCCATTGCCTGCTTGGAGAGCTAGATCGCCTTTGAACCTCACACGTCCATTGCATAACTTACCTCATGCTTTTGATAAGTTGTTGCCTAAGTTTGACCTTGAGGAAAAGACTGTTGTAGATGATCACTTGCAGAGTTTCTATTTAGGAGTAGAGGGGTTACGGGCCGGGGAGTACGAAGATGTTGTCTATAGATTATTCCCTCATACTTTGAAAGGGGCAGCTGCTTCGTGGTATTTTTCTCTGCCTGCAAACTCAATCCCCGACTGGAATACTTTTGAAAGAATATTCAGAAATAAATATGCAGCTCAGAGAACTCATGCCTCACTAATGAAAGGTCTTGGTTTGTTAAGAAAAGAGAAGAATGAGAAAGTATGTATTTTCACTCAAAGATTTTCAATATACCTAAAGAACGTTTCTATAGCTGACAGGCCCTTAGACAAGGTCTTAGTTGAATATTGTACCTCTGCCCTAGGACCTGAGTTAGCTATGTTGGCTAAAATGAAAGCCAAGCCTACATTGGTAGGGACTTATGAAGAGGCAGAGAGGGTAGAAGATGAAATGGAAAGTGTAGAAGATTATCCTGACTTACCTAGAGAGAAGACTACAAATAGAAGAGCTTTACTGTTGTCTAAACCTAATGATGAACAATCACATGATTATCAAGGAATGTTGAAAATGATGCAGAATCTATCCAACAGAATAATAGATCTGGAGAAAGGGAGGGAAGCTTAGAAAAATCACAAACCCTAATACCATAAAAGAGAGGATAACGACCAATGGCAAGTCCCTCCCCCACATTTACCATCAGTAAACATAATAGAAGTGGGGGGTGATAATTTCTGCACTTTTCACCAACAACCTCATTCGGAAAAGAAGTGCCCTCAATGGTTGAATTTGATGACGCTGGTTATGAATCAGCTGCTAGATTCTAAAGTAACCAAGAACGGTGGCAAAGAGGAGAAGAAAAACTAGGCTATGGAGAAACAAGATAATGACACTATGCTTTCATGGAATGGTATCTCGCTGTTTGATACTGAAGAGAGCGCTCTCAAAACTAAATGCCCACCTACAGTGACAAAGGACATAGATTTAACAATTTCGAAGATCAAAAGACTGCAAAAGAATGTCAAGAGACAAGTAGAGGTGAAGGTTGAGGACAAAACACCTAGAGCCAATACCCTCAACCAAGAGGCAGAGCCAATCACTGAGACTGTCAAACCTGTAGAAGAACCGATAGGTGTTAATGAAGGAAACACTAATGAAATTGGAGAGCTTGAAGAGGATATACCTACTCAAAACCAACAAGGAGAAGAAAACATAGAACCAGGTTGGGAAGAGAAAGCTGATACCCCACCTTTTATTTTGACCCTTGAAATGCTGAATCACAATGTGCATAATTGCTTGGTAGATTCTGGATCAGCGGTGAATGTTATGCCTATGGAGATCTGCAAAAAGATTAATGGAAAGCCAGAGTCCACATTTTGCGAAGTAACACAATTAGATAGCACAGGTGTCAAAGTAGTGGGAGAAATGAAAAATGTCCTCATTCGCTTATCTGCAAACAACAAGATTTGTCAATTTATTGACATTACTGTGGCTTACATACCTAGTGGATATGGGCTTATTCTGAACAGAAATTGGCCTGCTAGGTTAAAAGGCTATTTTGCTTCGGATTGGTTTCATCTATTATTGCCTCTTAAGGGTACCCCAAATAAGATTAAGATTTCGAGAGAGCCTTATATGAAGTATACTGTCACTAAGCTAGGGGAAGGAAATGAATCTGCTGATTCTATCCTGGGAAACTATCTGACTGAGTGTAAGCTAAGACATCATACCTCAAGCAAGGCCAGTTCTATGACTGACACTCAGCCTGAGCTCCTTCAACTTCTTCAGGCTGTAAGAGATGATTGTAGGATAGTAGACATGTGTTTAGTTTCAAAACTAGCCCAGCTAGACCATGGTTAGATATCTCATGTGTATGATCCAGCCCACCCTTTAGCTCTCTAGATTTAAATTTCTCAGGAGTGGGAAAAATTTTTCTTTCTTTTTTCTTTGTACATAAATAAATTGTTTTGTGTTCTTTAATGCTTTGATGCTTTTTCTTTTGATTATTTGATTTAATGTTGTTTTCTTTTATTGCTTTGCTAGCATTTCATTTGGTTTTGAATAAAGAGGCAAACTTTTGGTTGCAATGGAAACATCAGGGTTCTTTATTAACTGAAATCTTGAGCAAAAGACTGTGCTTTAAAGTATAGATTGCCTTCTAGTAGCAGTGTTCCTAACTAGCAATGCATTCATTAAAGTCTTACTTAACCCCTGTAAATAACTCATAAATAAAAGAGGTCTGGAATACTATTTCGAGGCTCCATCCATTTCACATCGTAAATATCCAAGGGGGTGGCAGCAAAAGACCCACGGAAAGGAAGCAGAGTAAACAGTATATCATATATAAATGATTGCATGCCATAATTTTAGAAAAGCTAAAATCTATCAAGAGTCAAAACTCCTTAAAGAAAAAAAACAATACATATCAAAGCAAAGTATCAAAGCATGAAGTACTAAATTGCCAAAAGATCCTCTCCGTCCGTGAGCTGAAATATGAAGTACACTGTTCACACAAAAGGAAACTATGGGATAGAGGATCCTGAATTAAAATTCAGTAAGAAAGGCATGCAGGAGGACTCATATGACAAGAAATAAAGTTGAAATAGCACAAAAGTGCAATTGGCATGGGAATGAGGAACAAAAGGATAACGCTGTTTACTATCTGTTACAATCCTGTGGTGTCCAAGCTGGAAACTACCTAAGGACAGGTAGAATAAACCTCACTTATTTGGCCTCAAAAGAGTTATTCACACCTACAATATCTCTGATGTTACCATTTCCCAAAGAATAGACTACTTCTCAACGGTTTAAATGCTTAAGTTGGCCAGCCCTGGGATACAAACATCTAGAATATTTCAACTTTTATTCAGATGGTCTTGCACTGGGAATGAGTTAATTCAGAAATTTGGGGTTCACCAAGTAGTCGCCAATTGTTGCAGCTACAACAATTTCCCAAAATTCCAAAAAATATTTAGGACCCTCCTTGTGCTTGAATTAGTTTGAATGTCTTCTTGGATTTGGTTTGAGAACATTTCAGAAAGACTTGCTTATGCTTGGATTGATCTACAAGTGTTTTTCAATTTTCTAAAAAATGATTAAGAATTTCATTGATTGATCAAACCTTCATCATTTTCCTTTAATTGCGTTTGAAGCATGCTTGAGTTGGAAGGTATTTTGTTTTGATCTTCCGCCGTTGCAGGTGAATCTTTGTTTTGGTCTTCCGCCATTGCGGAAGGAAATGCGTTTTCGTCTTCCGATCCGTTGGCCTTTCACATCGACTGATTTTTGGGTTTAGATTAGAAAGAGTTGTCATTTCTTTCCCCGCCGTTGCAGATGGATGTTTAGTTTTAACTTCGACTTTTCTCTCGATTCGGTTGGCGAAATTGGCTGGTTTTTTGTTTTGCATCGGAACCATTGTCAATTCTTCTTCTGTCGTTGTAGATATATTTTTGGTTTGACTTTGATTTTTTTTTTCGATTTCTTTGTTTTCACGTTGGATGCTTTTTGGTTGTGCATTGGAAGTTTTTCTGATCATTCCTTCCGCCGTTGCAGCTGCCAAAGCTCTAAACTTTCTGAGCCTTTAAGTGTTGTTGCTTCCAGCTTAAGTCTCGTTGCTGATGGTGGGAGGCTTTACGTTTCCACCGTTGTGGATGAGGGAAGTGCCAATCTTTGCCGACATGTCAATGGTTTTCTTCCGATTCAAGCTTTACTCCCGGTTATCCCCACCGTTGCAGAGCAAAGTAAGCTTTCAACTTCCAATACAAAACTCTTCGCCGTCCAATGTGTTATTCACCATGTTATCCCCACCGTCGCGGATGATGTTATGTTTTGGAAGGAGTTTTAATTTCAGGTACAAATTGTTAAATGAGTGCTTTCAACTGTTTGTTCATGGTTGTGGATATGGTTTTTTTGTGTTCATTTGTGGTTTATTGGTTTCGATCTTTGGTCTAACCTGAAAATAAAATCTATTGAGTGGACAAGTGATCTGCCTTCAGTCGTGTTGGGTGACCCATTCTAAAACCAGCTGCACATTTTTAAAGAGGGATACATGTGTGGAGAGCTATATATTATCTCTTTATTTCAGCAGAGACACTTCCTTCAGTCGTCTTGGAAAACCGATTGAACCGCGGCATGGTTCTAAGGAGAAAGTGTGCAGAAAGTTGTCTTTATTTCAGTAGAGACCTTGAGAGGGAATAGAATTTCATTCCATAATCACCATCTTCTGTCACATCCAATTTTTTAAGTTGATACAACTTCCAGTTCATAAGGGACACGGTTAGAAAAAATCGAGCCGACAAACTTGAGTGACCATTCAGTTATACAATTTTCACGCCAACCTCTTTTTTTATTTCTACTTGTCAGGTGAAACTTGTCTAACTCCAACTACACAAGTCTTCCAATATGGTCATACTTTTCGACCCAACTCTTTTACCTCGACAATTTCTTACTTGTCGGTTTTACTGATAGGATTTACTTCGACAATTTGTCGGTTGCACAACTTCTACAAGTTTACTTTGACAACTTGTTGGTTTAATTCAACAGTTTTTCTTCGACTCACTTACTCGACTGGTTTGTTTTTAGTTGAAAATTACAAAGGATATTTCTTAGTATAAAAGACTTAAGAAATTACAAATTTTTTTCACCTACCAGTAATATGAAGTAAAAACCGACGCAATCAACAATTTGACAGAATTATAAAATCGTATAACCAAACATTTGGGAAGACCTGTGTCGAACATTCTGTCGTAAAACTTGGAACTTTTACTGGGTGAGAAATTTATGGATTCTTTGATCTTTCACTCAAATCATAAATGTAAACAAAATTGACTCAATTAACTATTGAGAGAATGTGTGGCTAAATAAACATACATTCAACCATAAACTATTTAATATATATAACTTGTCAGGACATAATAAAGAACTATATTGTTGTAAATGCAAACTTGAAATTTATAGATATGTTTAACCGTTTATAGATCTTCGACTCTCGACATATTCAAACAAACAAAATCTTGAGCTTCGACACAATCCTATTCACTCTCTACTGTGTTTTTGTGTCTAACCTAATTTACAATCTTCTTCTTTTATTTATAGGAAAACTTTCTGTGAATCTACTGACTTACCAATAAAGACTGTAATAACTATCTACCTAACAACTTAGTTAGCTTCAGAAATTTAATTCGACTAGTTTACATTGCTGAATCGTGGACTCTTCACTATTTTCAGATTGTCTGATAGATACAGAACTGATATGGACTCTGGCAGAGTCAACTGAGATATGATACGGATCTGCAAGTAATTAATGTTTTTAACACTCATCCTTAATTATGAGTAGATGGGGATTTTCTTTAAACCAAAAATTTACAAAATGTTTCAGAGCTTAAACATTCTCTGTGCATGAAAGAGTTCACTATGAAGAACTTGTCATTCCAAGATAACTACGTAGATACTGAAATGTATCCATTTCCAATGGTTTTGTAAATACGTCTGCAAGTTGATCTTCAAACCTGCAAAATTCTAAACAAATTTATTTGTTGTTCACCACCTCTCTTATGAAATGAAATCTTGTGTCAATGTGCTTTGTCCTCTTTGTTCGGGTACACAGGGTACTCCCAAAAGACTGAACACCTAGAGCAACCACTTCACACAAACATATCACAGATCAATACACCAATGTTTGTCACGTGGTTAAAACCCTCGAGAGGGAAATAGTCCACGGCCCCAGCCAAATAGCTACTTGGAGCAATTTATTATTCAAAAGAAAGAAAGTTACAAATGAGCTTCTCATATTTGATCAACTAGCCAAGGACCCTCCATGCTCTTTAAATAGAGATCATGGACCAATCGGGTGTTAAGCCACAGATCAATGGTAGGTATGATCTAAGAGAAGTTGAACCGTCGGATCACTTTATGTCTAGAACATATCGTGACTGTCGGATTGGAATATTTACAAATGCATACTAATGCATACTAAATAAACACACTTTACCTAAAGGATATATTACACAAGTTGATCTTAACTAACTCCTAAGTGTCTAAATATCCTAGCACCCCCCCTTAAGAACAACTTGGGATAGGATTGAAGGATTTACAAAAGTGACACTATTAGGAGAAGGAAGGAGGCATTAGAGCCTATCCCCCCTTAATGACACATTCATGAACTCCTAACATAGATCAAAGTTTAGAAAACTTCACTTCTGTAAGAGACTTGGTGAATATTTCTGCAACTTGATCATCTGTAGGGCAATAGAGAATTTTAAGAACACGATCATGAAAAAGATTTCTGATGAAGTGCATGTGTAGCTCAATGTGTAGATATTTGGCAAGCTTGATGGCACTTTAATTGTCACACCAAAGTGGAATAGGCTGCTGCTGCTCGAATCCAAACTCTGAAAGGATCTGTCGAAGCCATAAAGCTTCCTGACTGGCATTAACTGCGGCTTGATATTCTGCTTCTGCTGAAGAAAGAGCAAGAGCTTGTTGTTTCTTACAAGCCCAAGTGATAGGTCGAGATCCCAGACTGAAAACATAACCTGCAGTAGACTTTCGATCATCAGGATCACCGGCCCAATCTGAATTAGTGAAACCAACCAACAAAGGTGTCCCCCCTGTAGTGTAATGAATCCCAAACTGAATTGTACCTCGAATATATTGAAGTATTATTTTTGTTGCTTTCCAATGACTTTCATGAGGTGTTTGCATATAACGGGAAACATGACCAACGATAAAGGAAAGGCCAAGATGGGAATGAGTTAAGTATAAGAGACTACCAACAAGATGACGATACAAGGTGGCATCTACTTCAGGGGAAGTACAAGTGGCAGAAAGTTTGACTCCAGACTGGAAGGGAGAAGGGGATGGTTTACAATATTCCATGTGAAAGTGACGAAGAAGGTCACAAGCATACTTAGACTGGGAAAGAAATATTCCTTCTTTGGTTTGCAAGACTTGGAGACCAAGAAAATAATGAAAATGTCCTAAGTCTGACATTTCAAAATTTTCCTTAAGACTTGATTTCACATGGGTTAAAATATTAGGGTCACTACCAGTAAGGATAAGATCATCAACATAAAGAACAAGTATGATGAGATGGTTTCCTACTTTCTTGGTATAGAAATTGGGGTCAGAATGGCATCTAGAAAAACCAGTGTCAAGGAGAAAGCTATCCATTTCAGCATACCAAGATCTAGGAGCTTGCTTAAGGCCGTATAAGGATTTCTTAAGGAGACAGATAAGGCTAGAGTTATCCTGAATATATCTAGGAGGTTGTTCCATGTAAATTTCCTCCTATAAATCACCATGTAAAAAGGTAGACTTGACATCCATTTGATGGAGTTCCCAGTTATGTAAGGCTGCAAGGGAAAGAACAAGGCGGATGGAGTTCATTTTGGTGACAGGAGCAAAGGTTTCATTGTAGTCAATCCCTTCAACTTGGGAAAAATATTTGGCAACTAACCTTGCCTTAAGTCTTTCAACACTTCCATCTGATACATACTTAGTTATGTGGACCCATTTACATCTGACAATCTTTCTTCTTTTTGGAAGAGGAACAAGATCCTAAGTATCGTTCGCCATTAAAGAACGATAATCTTCATCCATATCTTCATCCTAATCTAGATTTCCTCAAGCTTCTGCAAAAGTTTTTAGATCATTATTCTTGGAAACTTGAGCCAAAAGAGAAGAGGCTCGCTGAAACTGAGAACGTGTTCGACGTTGATCTCTAGGATCATCGACAAGATCACCCGCTACTTCACATGTTGAACGGACCCATCGAGGAAGCATTGGTGTTGGTGCAACTGGAGGAATGCGAGTAGGCGGAGATGGATTTTCATCCTCATTGTCATCATCAGAAACTAGATTTGGAAACCTATCAAGGAAGTTGGAAGAAGAAGAAGGAACAATCACCGAATAAGGCTCACAAGCCAAAGATGGCACACCCGCCAAGTTAGGCTCATAGGCCAAGAGATTTTAATCAAATTTAACATCTCTTCTAATGATTATATCATGAGAATGTGGCTGAAGAAGTCAATAAACTTTTACACTTATGTAATTTTCACTTTTAGGCTGCAATGCTTTCCGTTTTTCATCCGGGATGTGAGCCCATGCTTCACAACCAAAAACATGCTTCTTCCGGTTTAATTTTACTGCATGCTTCTTCTGGTGTTATACCTTGTGAACCCAAAAAATCCCTCACTCAGCTCTCCATGACCTACACCACCCAAGGACACCATTTCATGACTCTCATATCACTCCATTAGACCCCCACACCCTAAAAAAGTCTTAAGAATGAAGAAAAGGACTTAAAAAACCCAAAAAGGAGCCTAAAATACTCTCCTAGGAGCTAAATCCCCCCAAAAGGGGATAAAACCCTAAAAGGAGCTAAAGTTAGGGTATAAGGGGATAAAAGCCCAAAAAAGGGGCTAAATCCCTAACCAAGGGCTTAAAACCTTAAAAGTCCCCAAAAAAGCTATAAAATGAGGGTGGGGGGTCACTCTCAAACACACACCTCTCTTGCATACTGTTATGTTGCTCGTGGATGCCTTGGGACACATTTGCCTCTAAAGCCACCCACATCCATCTCTCCTCCATCCATTCTCCTCATTGAGCCATAGCTCCTCATCCATTGTTGAGTGAGATAGGGAGGTGCTTCATTCCAGCCAGGACATGGTGGCCCATTTCACCAAAGAAGGTATAATCTTGTTTTATTTATGCATTTTTCTATAGTAGTTTTTTATTTCTGACCCATGTATGTTTGCAGGTTTGTCTATTAACATGTTTTGTAGGTTTGTTTTTGTTTAATAAGTTGTTTGCAGGTAGCCAAGGTGAAGCCCTAACATTGTTTGCAGAGGGGCTCACAGCCACTATCTTCTTTCTGTCTTTGTTTTCTGTCCATTACACTTTCTTTTCAACATTTTCACATGCAGGAACCTACCCTGCTATCCTATAGATAGAAGGGAGCCATGCCTGCCCCTGTAGCAAGGAGAAATCCCTGCTACAAAACTGGCAACCATACCAAGTCGATCCCAAAGGATCCCTGGTCCATTTTTTTTTTCAAATTTCAAGTTTTTCAGTTTATGCCTTAGTTTTAGAAATTTCTTGTCAAATCTAGCTTAGATCTAGTTTATTTCCAGTTTTTAGTATTGCCAAAGCCTCTGCAGGGCAAATCCGAGTCAGTTTGGCCACAGTACAGGTTACTGTCGACCGAATCTGACTCAGGATCAGAAAAACCCCAAATCTGGGGTAGGTTGCACTTATCGAGCTTGAATAGGGGATGAGGTCGCTCTTTCTGGCCTAACAGGCACGACTAGGTTTCCCTTAAACCCCCAAAATGTGCGACTTCACTCAGAAACACAGACCGCTTCTGTCTGTGAAATCTGGGTGACCCCCTCGCTCGTTTCTGGAAAAATTTCATGACCCCTCACTGAAATTGACCTGAAACATGCGGTCTGTCAATCAGAGTTTAAATTTTAGTTTAATAGGGGCTGTCAATGTGGCTTAGCTGTCTCTGTCTAGCATGGTAGATCAATTTCAGTTTCTGTTACAATTTACAGCAATTTCCTGTACAAACAATGTGTAAATTCCAAACAAATTTTAATGGCTTAATGAATGTAGCTTAACTAAAATCAGCAATAAAATTAACACTCTTTCTTACCCTTCCTCCTCTACTCAATCATCACCCTTTGGGTTATTTTGGGATATGACGAAGGGAAAGCTTGTATATTCCTAATCCCTTCATTGAATATTGTTCTAAACTATTAAAATCAGATGACCTGGAAGGTAGAGGGGGTAGAGAAGGAGGGCTTATCACGGCGCTAAGCATCCTCCTTGTTGACCAACCTTGCATCCGAGAGCTGAACTGTGGATCTACAGATGGGCTTAGTCCCATTATGTTGAGAGCCCAACACCTTCTCTTGGTTGAAGAGGAATATCAGTGTAAGGTAGTCATCTAGTTAGGCCATAAACATTCAGGGTTAAAAACTGTATTTGTTTACAAATTTTTGATTATTCACTGCATGCACAACAATGATATGAACTCTGCTACAATATGATGAATTCATAAACCATTTGCAGCCACCTGATACCAGAAAGACAGAAAAAAAAATACGCTATACCAAGTAATCAACCCAACTTGGTTCATGACGCTGAGAGAGCCTTAAAATTTATCAATTTACACTAAGTTCAAACAAATCTGTAGTCTTTGAGGACATAAGTCCCTAACTGCTTCAACCATGGGAAGTACTTGCGCTCAACCCAAAAACTCATTGTGAGGAGTACCACGGGAACCACAAAGTAGCTAGCCGCTGAGAGGAATTTCCAAGCGAAATGGGCAACGACCCCCATCGATTGAGTAGAAACCCCTATGAGGAAAAAGCCAAGCACTATCTTCTGGCAGTCTTGGTGGTCGAGTGACCACCTACAACCAATAGGAATCCATTGAAACTGGGGTCCAAACATTATTCCCATAAGTTTGATAAACATATAACACAATTGATCCTCCACACTCTTCCTCATGCCTAAGAGGCGAACCACCACCATTCGGGACATTAAACTGACATCGTCGAAACTATTCTCAGCGATCTCCCACACCATCAGAAGGCCACAAAGCCTTTGATTTAGATTCAGACCCATACTAGTCTGAACCAGACCTCCATACTACACCATTAAGCCCCACATCCAGTGCAAATCTGGATCCATTTTCCAGCATAACCATAGCAAGTGGACCCATGTCCACATCACAACCTATCACCAACAACCCTGCAGGTGGCCCAAGCACAGTCATGCAAACTATCATTAGTCAATTGCCACCACCCATAGTGACCAACCAAGCTATCCCACTTATAACACACGAGGGCAGTGGCCCTTCCACACACACTACCCCTACTGTCATACATGGGGGAAATCCCCCCTCCACATACATTGCCCCTCTTGCCACACAGGGGAGTAGTGGACCATCCACTTACATTGCCCCTACTGTCATACATGGGGGCAATTATCCCTCCACCCACACTATCCCTCCCACCACAATTGGGGGCATTGTCCCATCTACAATGGCACAACCCATACCCCCAGTTATGCAGGCACATTATGCACCAACAAACCCCACCACCATCCCTTCCCCATATCACATCAACCTAGGGTCCAATCTACCTTTCATGGCTCATCTTAACTTGCCTGATTTGGCTCGATTGACAAACAACCCCATTCGCCATCAAGCTTTTTGGCCTCCAATGCCAACTAAGCTGCCATCATACATCCCCAAGTTTGAAGGCAAGGCAGGGGAATATCCCCAAAACCACATCATGACATTCCATCTATGGTGCTCGTCAAACAACATCGTAGACGATTCCATCATGATGAGGCTATTCCAACGCACCCTTACAGGTGTTATGGCCAAATGGTACATTGAGCTACTGTAGGACAAATACCCGAACTTCAACTCCTCAGCTTTCATGTTCCTACAGCATTTCCAACTCCTTGTCAGATATGACAAAGGGGTGGAGATCCTGTTATCCTATCGCCAAAGCACTGTGACACATATAATTGACCACATCCATGAGTGGCAGGGACGTCGTAGCTTATGTAAAATCCAACTTAACGACAGGATCTTCTTAGATTGGTTCCTCAAGACCTTTCTCCCACCCATAGCAAAGGACGTCACATTCGAACATCCCCAATCCGAAGAAGAGGCCATACTGAAAGCCCAACAGTTTGACCTGATCTACGCTCAGTCTGGATATATGTACACTTTCATTCCAGACACTCCCCGCCTGAGTGCCTCCTACCGTGATGCACCGGGGGCATCCCATGCTGTAGATGGCATCATAGGCTCGGTGTCCCAATAGCCACAACACCGTCCGAAACCACTTGTAGCTCCACCACAACCACACAACACTGTCATTGTTGCTTACCAGAACCAAGCTCTGGACTATGCAAGAATGATATCCCAGTCTAGAGCAACAGCTTCCTATGCACAACCTGTGACACCGCAGCAGGCTCAGGCCATGGCATGGCCAACACAATAGTACACAGGGAAAATTCCCACATTTGTGGCACCGCAACCCACCCAAATTTATTATGCACCACCAGTGTAGGTGGTTCAAGCCCCTGCCCCTACTCCACCCGCTCCGTTGGGAAAAGTATTTTCACAACAAAACTGTCCCAACCAGCTTGCCCCCAAGAATCAACAAGGGAAAGCTAGAAATAATCGACCCCGGAACCAAGCCGATAACCAACTGCAGGGAGGAAGTCAACAAACAAACCCTCCCAACAATACTGCAACAAACTGATCTGCCCAAAACCCCCCACGACCAAATGCACCAAGACGCAACACCTCATTTCGCACAAACCAACCGTGCCCACTATGTGATGTTTATGGGCACTACACATTCGAGTGTCCCCTCATGGGTTGAGCTAAGTAGGCCATTCAGAACGAGGTTCAACAGGATGCCAACATTGCAAATCAAGCCCAAACCAACCCAACACCACAAGGAACTCCTACTAGTCCAAGGGTTGGGTGGCAACTGTACCCCCTCCCCAACCCAATCCCAATGCTCTGAGGGCACCTCCCACGGCCGAAACAGGTGTTCACCACCTGCTAGCCATGACGAATGAAGAGGTCAACATGCAAACCAGACGGAATCGGTATGGTACCACCACTGAACCTGCTGACACATCAGCAGCATCAACATCCAAAATAGTTAACCTACCTCTTTAGTTACCCCCATTCATGTGCCCCCCCCCCTGTACGTAGGATTTCCAATAACGCCACGGCTAGAGCTGCAGTCAGCTATAGCATTGTGGATGATTTGGCCCAAACACCAACCACCATGTCTGCTCTTGAGGTACTTAAAACATGCCCTATGCAGTGGAAAGCCTTACTAACCACCCTTGGGGCAATAGATCCCTCCGACTCCAAGTTGATCACATTCGACACGGAGAATGGATAACCATGCATGCCATCCACCATCGCCTTCCAAATCCCGGTGTCTATCCAGAACCTGGTTATGCACCGGTGCATAGTGGATGAGGGGGAATCCATGTGCATTATGTCCACCCTAGTTTGTCAAAAACTCGGATCACTAATTCTACAACCATCCTCCACAACTCTGCGGGCTTATGATGGACATCCCACTAAAGCCCAAGGAATCCTCCCACATGTCCCCATCACATTAGCCAAGAAGACAGTGCTGATCGACATAGAGGTCATCAATGCTCAACTGGACTATAACCTTCTCCTCAGAAGAAGTTATATGTATGCCATGAGAGCGGTCGCATCAACTGTCTTCTGTCTCATGATGTTCCCTCACGAAGGGAAGATTGTGATGGTTGATCAACTCATTTATCATGATCCTCAAGGGTTAACGGAACCTACCAACGTTATCCCTACCATCACCACCATCGATCCATAAGGGATGACTAAACATGCTAATGTCGTCCCTGCAATCAACACTATGGTTGAAAACACACTAGCCTACCCATTGTTGAATGTGGGCCTTGGGTTGTTTTCCGATACCACCATGACAACTCATTTCCCCTTAGTGTCACCGCCACTGACACAAAATGAGACTGCGAACTTATGCATGGTCTCATCCAGCACCATTGTGCCCAAACTACTAGTGCAGCCGTAGCCCCGACCCCAACCACAACATCGTGCATAGCCGCAACCACAACCACAACCGCATCCCCACATACAACCAGCAGGGAGTTATCTGGGCTCCTTTCCAGTCCATACAATTCCCTTCCTCTTTCCCCTGCTTGGTGTTATGAGGAAGCTGATAATGGCCACCTTAAGCCTACCCAACTTTACATTAGGAATTTCGGTGTGGTATCTTGATGCACCAGCTCAACCGGCAATGCCCCAGGTTTTTTTAACCCCGGTATAACGCATCGCAGTTGAGTCTCACCCTCCACCCAGTCCACAAAATCCAACTGCCACACCCACACCCACACCACCCCAGCTGAAAAGGGCTAGGGGCAAGAACGTCAAAGCCATGACAAGTTCCACCTTACACCATCTGCGAGCAACAGGGCCATCCAACTCAGAATTGCCTTGAAATCCCCATGATCTGTGCGCATTTGGATTCCATGGATACAAACGAAAACATCCCCGTGGTTAAAATCCCAACCGCACCAATAGTGAGAAACAAGTCATTGAGAACAAACCATGCTTGTGTCCTTTGTGGATTGAATGGACACTATTCTCACCACTGCCAAGAATTTTTTGAGTTCCGAATGGCTCTAGCCAACCTTCGACAAAATTCCCTTGAATATGAGATCACTCTGATCGAAGAAGTTCACCCCCCACCTCCTTCTTCATACACCATGTCCATTTACATGATGTCCAGTTCTACCAACCCTCTTGTCTCCACCATCACCAATGGTCCATCAGACCCGTCTCTTCTGTTGTTTCCCCAGCCACAGCCGCAACCTCAACCTCACTTACGAGGGAAACAACAACATTCATTCCCGATCAACATGATCCTTTTTGTTTTTATTTTCCTTTTCCTTTTCCTACCATTCGAGATGATGAGTAAGTCTGTCTTGGAAACTCACAATCTATAGGATTTCACACTGGGAGATCCTGTGTGGTACCGTGAACCACCTACCCTACCCCTAAGACCCTAGGATGTGTTGAATCATGTCCATCCAATTGAGATGATGTTGCACCTACCTCCAGGTCCATCAAAGACTCCTCTTGTCTCTAGGCCTGCCCCTCTTCCTCCAATAGAGACTGGGGGAAAAGCCACAAAAACCACAACCAATACCATTTACATGATCTCTAGCACCAGTCGCCATTCCATCTCATTGCTTGTGGAAGATCCACCTGATCTATCACGGCATGACTTAAGTGATAACAGAGAGATCTGTAAGACCACCTTTGGTTTTACCCCATTCCCTTTAAACCATAGTGTGGAATCGGTTCTTCCCATAAAAGACCAGATTCTGTCATCTCTCCTTGCCAATGACCTTTGTCTTGGCAAGGGGGCATACCTCTTCGCTAACTCAGACGGTCGACTCTTGAAGAAGCCGCACAACGGGCTCCACCTTAAGAGAGTCTATGCCTGATATAACCACTATGAGTCCCTTATAGCGTAGTTTTTTCCCTTTCTTGTTTTTCAACGTTTTTTAGCACAAGTTAGGGGCAGCACCATCAGCTGCTAATTCAAAGTCACCCAGAGCCTGTTCGAGACACCCCTCACACCTCCGGGCCCAAATTTCCATGTCCTGATGAGACCATCGTCTCATGTTTAACAAACAAATTTCAGGACTGCTTCTCGGAAGTTACCTCGATTTACGAGCCACAGCATGATGATGCAAGTATCTGTGAACCTGTACTTGTATCACTCTTTCCTACTGCTACTCATGCGGGTTATCGGGCCACCGCCTGTTAAGGGTTACCATTTTGCTTTTTTGTTTTGTATTTTTAACACATAGTTTTCTTCTCCATCCACCACACCTTACACAAATCTCTGGACCACCGTCCACAAAACGATTTATTTTTCTTGCATGTATTTGGCATAGAAGTGCCCCTGGACTTGCACTCACATCACATGTAGTCAAGTCCATCAACCACGACACACACACACGCTCTCCTGACCTCTATCCGAGATCCACCTCGGTTTGCATGCCTCTACTGCACTGACTCGTGATCCTCTGCTGCAATCTACCCCATGCATGTATTGGTATGTTTGAGATCCTTCTACTCCATCCATACTGCATGGATGATCTTTGGACAATTGTACACCATCCTGACATGGGGCACCTCCTATGCCATCGCAATTGGTTGACCGTATTGGAGTTTCATTGAAGCTCTTTTCTGACTCCTTAAAAGAATGGAAAGATAGCTGAGCACAACTGCTTCCTTTCTCGCTCACTAAAGTATAGGAAAGGGCATCTACATCATCTCTTTTACCTCCTTTTGTTGACCATGTAGAACATTAAATGAAAAGGACCACCTTGGCGTATTCAAGCCAAGACTGTTCCCTCTGCACACTTTTATGCTTTCTCTGGCGAAGGGGCCGCACTTTACAAAAAATATCACCGTGGGTTGTCGTTAAGCTCTTTTCCAGGCTTCTCATCAAGAAAATATTGTCGAGCAAACTTGGTTTCATTCATGCTCGTAAAAGTATCTGAATGACTATCCAGTCAGTATAGGTTTAACCTTTTCCGGCCTGGTTGGACTACCAACGATAAAGAAGTCTCTCATCCTCTACAGGATGGGCAAGCTCTCCTATGTATACTTTTATCCTTTTTCGGGCACAGGAGAATATCAACAAAAAAGAGCCCCCATTGGAGTCTTCTTCGTGCTTTCAGACTCTCTAAAATTGAAAGCACCATCGAGCATTTACTTTCTCGGGCTCACCAAAAATCCACGATATTTTACCATAACGGTGTCCCTAGACACCACCCCACAAAAACCAGTTTGGAAGCTTTCCCCCTTTGGGTTTCCTTTGTTCAGAGTACTCTACAATGTGTCTTCCTTGGATCCCATCAATATCAAAAGTGTCCACCTCCTCCAAGTATTTCCCATCTGTAGTGACATTCCCAGTATTACAGCTATGATCCCATTCCCACGAGTCAGTTTCATTTGCTGCCTAGTCTGCCCTATCGTCATACTTTGAACAAAGGAAGTTTGAGTCTACCACACTACCCCTGTTCAATTCTTTCCCTCCCCCCCCCATTTAGTAGGTCAGTTCGCAGATTGTCTCACACCTTTTGGTTATCTCCCTCGCGCTTCTAGTCAACGAAACACCATTGCCTTGACTAGGGGCAGGTCTCCCTCTGTCGACGACAACACACATATTCCAGAGGATAGACCCAGAGGTCCCTATATCCTGGTTTCATTAACCTCATTGATGAGTTCCTTGGACCACTTGAGAGGAGTCGTTAGTGCCTCTCGGGATGGTTGTTTCTCATGTGCTCGACTCCAACTACATCATCGCACCATTGATATTCATACAGGGTTTGGTCCGCACAGTACTTGGTCTAAGACCCCGGATGTCACCTGACTCTAGCACATTGATGAGTCTATTCGAGGGACCTAAACAGGTTATGTCCCTTTTGATTTTCGTGTTGTATTGGAGATAGTGTTCAAAAGCCCCAGTAGTGCTTCTATATATATTTATGATTGCAACATACTTGTACCACAGAGACTCTGACTCTCAATCAGAGAGTCCATATAGCTATGTACCATTCCAGATCTAGCACACCATCAATCATGAAGATATAGCATTCCATAAGAATTCCATGGGTCCAATGTACCAGATCAACATTGTATTCATCCTCACATTGAGGCAACTATCATTGTATCATCAGTTGTATATGATCGGCTCTTGTATTTTAGAGCATAGATCAAATTATTCTTTTGACATTTTCACGAGCATGGGGATGCCCGCCTCATCCATATACATGTCACACATTATTTTTATCTCACCCATTGATGGGAACCATATTAATACAAAAACCAAAATCCACCATGCCCCAGCCTCGGGAAGCACCACCTCTACGCAGCAAATTCTATGATATCCATCGGCCATACGATGAGCTCCTGCCCTCACACATCAGGGGGAAATCTGTTAACCTGAAAAATCCCTCACTCAGCTCTCCATGACCTACACCACCCAAGGACACCATTTCACGACTCTCATATCACTCCATTAGACCCCCACACCCTCAAAAAGGCTTAAGAATGAAGAAAAGGGCTTAAAAACCCCAAAAAGGAGTCTAAAATACTCTCCTAGGAGCTAAATCCCCCAAAAAGGGGATAAAACCCTAAAAGGAGCTAAAGTTAGGGTGGAAGGGGCTAAAAGCCCAAAAAATGGGCTAAAGCCATGAATAAAGGCTTAAAACCCTAAAAGTCCCCAAATAAAGGAGGGTGGGGGGTCACTCTGAAACACACACCTCTCTTGCATACTGTTATGCTGCCCATGGATGCCTTGAGACACCTTTTCCTCTAAAGCCACCCACATCCCTCTCTCCTCCAACCATTCTCCCCATTGAGCCATAGCTCCTCATCCATTGTTGAGTGAGATAGGGAGGTGCTTCCTTCCAGCCAGGGCATGGTGGCCCATTTCACCAAAGAAGGTACAATCTTGTTTTATTTATGCATTTTTATATAGTAGTTTTTTATTTCTGACCCATGTATGTTTGCAGTTTTGTCTATTAACATGTTTTGTAGGTTTGTTTTTGTTTAAGAAGTTGTTTGCAGGTAGCCAAGGTGGTGTTTGCAGAGGGGCTCATGGCAACTATCTTCTTTCTGTCTTTGCTTTCTATCCATTTTGCTTTCTTTTCAGCATTTTCACACATATGAACCTACCCTTCTGTCCTATAGACAGAAGGGATCCATTCCTGCCCCTGTAGCAAGGAGAAATCCCTGCTATAGAACTTGTAAAACTTTAGTGGGTGTGCGATTAACTATGTAATTTTCACAATTTATGGCCTCAGCCCAATATTGAAGACTTAGTCCCATATATTGGATCATACAATTTTCCATTTCTTTTAAAGTGCATTTCTTCCGTTCAGCTACACCATTTTGTTGTGGTGTATATGGAACAGTGTGAAAGTAGTGAACTTTTTGTTAACATATTCTCCTCCATTGTTAGATCTTAACTTAATAATTTGATGACCATATTGGTTTTCAACAAGGGCCTTGTAGGCCAAGAAAATGTTAAATACTTCGCTCTTAAGTTTTAGGAAGTAAACCCAAGTGCGTCTGGAGTAGTCATCAATGAAAGTTAAGAAATATTTGAAACCATAAAAGGAAGCAGATGGAAGAGGACCACACAAGTCACTCTGCACAAGCTCCAAGGGAATCGAGGTGTGCCAAGAGGCACACTTTTCAAAACTGTCCCGATGATGTTTTCCGAGTACACAACCAGAACAAACAACATCCTATTGTGGCTGCAACTAGTTTCCCAATTTTTTTTTAAATTTTGTACCCTCCTTTTAATTTTATCTTGCCTGGGATTGTTTGGATTCCTGAACTCTGTTTTTGTTCCTCTGCTACAAATTTGGATTTTCTGAGGATGAATTGAGGTAAATTATTTTCCTTCTTTTTGGAAGTTGAATGATCTAAAACTGCCTTTTGTCTAGCTAATGCTTTTGACTGTGGAACTTAAAGTTTTGATGATTTCCTTTATCGCTATCGAAAGATGGTTGAACAATGGATCGGGGAATTAGTTCTCTATGCGTTCATCGTTTTGGAGGGTAAACAATGAATGTCCCAATGGATAGTCCTGTTTTTTGCCGATGCGCTTTATCACCTTTGTTTTATTTTTTCAAAACTTTTATTTTTGACTATCGATGATTTAGTTTATCACGATCGGGGCAGTAGTTCTCTACGTAGCCGCCGTTTTGGAGGGAAAATAGTAGATGTCCCGACGGACAGTTATTATCCTTGCCGAGTCCATGGTTTTATTGCTTAAACCTTTTTCTTTTCATTGTTTTGTTTTCTTTCGCTATCGGAATAGTTTTTTACTATTGATTGGAGGGATAGTCCTTTGCGTTGCCAACACGGTGGTAGCATTGAGATTTTGGTTGCCAATACATTGTCCTAAAAGCTTCCGATCGCCGATGAATTTTGTTATCACGGAACCCGTTGTTTGTCTACTTTCCGCCATTGTAGCTGCATAGTGATCTATAGGCCCGATGTTTAAAGGTCCCGCTTGCCGATAGATGTGGAATCTGCCAAATCATACACCTTAGATCTTTCGATCGCCAATGTTTTATTTGAATGCAGAAGCTGTAGTCAGTATGTCTTCTGCCGTTGCGGCTGCTCAGTAGACTAACCATCTGACATATAATTATTCTGTTCATCTGAAGAGTTTTTCTGCCTAATGCTTAGTAGTTTTCCCGCTGGTGAAGGATTTTCCCACCAATATCTTTTACCATGGGTTATATATAGTGGTGAAACATTATTTTATTCCTACCCTTGTGAAAAATTGTGTCTGCTCCATTCTTGCTGATTGAAATGTACCTCTGTGCCTAGCTGTCCAGATTTCATTGGATTGGTTTTCCTTCATGGATTTCTTGTGTTTTCCTGCCGAATGCACAGCTTGATTGCCAGGTAGGCCAAACATGGTTTCTCCTTTCTTTTAATTTTATTGGTCGTTTTGGGAACTAGGGTCTTCCCTTGGTTAGGTTTTCCCGCAGTGGTGTAGTTAGCCATTTTAAATGAATATTTATCCTTGTGGCGTGAGGTATCAGTCAAATTGACAGTTTTGGTGGTGGGGGTTTCTTGAGCCTGTGTTGTGAGCCATTATTGATGCTCTTTCCCGGTCTGAAGGATTAGGTAGTTGGTGCAAACAAGCGTTACGCTATCTGCACCGAATTTTTTGGGGATGTTTATGGCCATCCATGGGAATCATTTCATCATAGGCGCTTACCCTGGTTTCGTGGAGCGGGGGGGGGGGGGGG
>LPNX011114268.1:19191-31145 GCA_001517045.1 Pseudotsuga menziesii
AGGTGGATGTCAGTAATTTGTGTATGCCTTGTTCATTTTTTGGTTTGGGTCATGAATGTGTGGTCGAAGAGAAGAAAATTTGTTGTTCTTCAGCGCATCCTCTGTAAAAAGAAGCGAGGTTGGTTACAACCGATCCTTAGCATTGCTCAAATGCCTCAGTTTCCCTTTAAGCGGGCCTCTTTTACTACTGGATCGGGCGCTGCGAAGTTTCAACCCTTCCGCCGTTGCAGCTCCTAGAACTTTCTTTCGTCCGATTTCCTGAACCGTCCGACGCCTGATTCGTTTAGTTTAAAATCACTTCTCCATAAGCTTCCACTCGCCCGCCGTTGCGGCCGGGAGGAGATAGTTGGCTCCCGATTTAAGTATCATCCGATGTCCGACCTTGTCTTCCCCCGCCAGAACTGAGTTTTCCACCTCGTCTCCTATCCCCTACCATTGTTCCATCCGCCATTGCAGATGAGCCACCCCTCCTCGTTCCCGAAGCACTCTTCCCCCCGATGTCCGATTACCCTTTTTTTGCTCATGTTTCCGCTCACCCGGTTTCTATAATTCCCCGCCGTTGCGGCTCCTGAAGTCTTGTCTGATCCGATGCAGAAGTTGGTCGACCATCGCTTATAATTTTTCCCACCCAAAGCTTAAATTGATACCTTGTCCGAGCGAACCTGGATAGTCTCTTGCGTATTTACAATGTTGGGCAGAGAATGTTTAAATGTTTAAAAAACTCCCCTTTGCAGCGAATAATGCATTGTGATTGTTTGCAGAAGGAATTCGGTGCTACTAAAGCGACCATGGGCTAAGACGTAGCTTGGTCGGACCGGAACCGGCACGATCACAAGGAAGGAAAAACGCAGAAAAGGACAAAGCAATCAAACGAAGGAGGAACGGACAGAGGAAGACTCATCTGTTACTGGTTAGAAGATAAAACGCTCATATAGAATGATTGGGAAAAGGCAGCGGCCAGAACAAGAAGTGGAATCATTGAAGATACTGAAAAGTCACACGCTGGGGTGGCAGCCCAAGGGGCAGTGGGGGTAGTTTAAATAGAGGGAATTAGTACTGAAAAAGGGCTTTTTCCCTGGAAAACTTTGTATTTGTTTACTTGTAAGATGAACTACTTCGTTTTGCATAGGAAATGCAAATTTTGCCTGTCGGAGAGAGTGAAAAGTGAAATGTATCAATGCAAACTCAATGAATAATGTTGAAGAGGAACTATTTCATTTTCAGCTGTGTTTCATTTACTGTAAGAGTATTCGATATTCTGAACCTATGTTCTTTCTAAATGTTCTTCAGTAATTTCTGGATATTTTTCGCTGTGAGTAATATATGTTGTTATAAAATGATCGGCTATCTGGTTATTTGAATATCTGTAAGTGTTCATGTGATTTAGAAGAAGTATCAGCTACCTGTGATTCTTATTTATGTGTGTGGAAATGTATTGCTCACCCAAAATGATAACCTTTCTCCCTAGGGATAGTGTATATAGTTAGCTTATTTCTTTTGTATCTGGTTTGGTTGCTCGCGAGCGCAAGACGAGAGGTAAGAACCTGTGCATCACTTTATGACCGCTCCCTATAGCTTGATCACCCTGCATTTAGTTAGGCACTTGCATATCATTTCTTTAAGTCAAAATACAAAAACTCGGTGGGCCGGGCCGCAACCGGTAAAGCCTTAGTTTTGTTCCTTGACCTACGGTAGCCGGACCGCAAACCGGACGGATTCCCTGTTTCAAATAGTCAACGGGCTAGTTGGGAACGTTGATTGGGAAGAATCCCTTACTGTTGCCGCCTACGAATTTCCAGGCCTCAACACCAGGTTGTACAAATTTAACAACTTTGGGTCATCACCTTTTCCTTGAGTTTTTGTTGCTCATAGTGATAACTTGAGAAAAATTTGGCATGAGCGATTTGGTCACTTAAATTATTGCTCATTGCAACAACTATGTAAAGATAATATGGTGACTAGTATTCCGATGGTATCTTACAAGGATGGTGTTTGTTCTGGTTGTAAGAACGTTGTGCCATGAGCCATCCTTAATCAGTGCCATCTAGAGATTTTTTAGGCGCATGGATAGACTGAACCAATGGAGACTTTTTATCCCCCATCCTTCCTATTTCTTAGGCCATGAGAGTTCCTACCAATAGACCAGGTGATATATTCGATGAGTATCAGAGGAGCCCCAAAGGAAAGCAAACATAATCCTCTTGAGCTTGTGCAAGGTAGAGACAGGGATAGGAGCTAATCCCATCCAATACATCGGAATGCTGGAGAGTATCGATTGAACTAGTATCAACTTGCCCCCAAGAGACAGTATCTTGTGAGTCCACAAACTGATTCTCTTTTTGAATTCCTGAACAAGCCAATACCAATCGCATACCTTGTATCCAAGAGGCTTAAGGTAGAAACCAAGGTATTTAAACGCAGTGTGAATTGGTTCCATCTGATAAGGTAGAACCCTGGAAAAATCTGTGAGAATCACTGTGTCAATATTATTATGAAGGAAGCAAGATTTATCAATGCTGATACTCATACCTGATGCCTTACAAAAAGTCCCCAGGATAATATCAAAGGCATCCCACTCCTGAAGGGTCCCTGTACCCATAAGGATCACATCATCCATGAAAAGGAGATGAGTAAGGGCAAGAGAGGAAGATATCTGGATGCCTCGTATAAGACCATTATTCCTGGCATTCGAGATAAGGAGGCTGAGACCTTTGATGACAAGGATAAAGAGAATAGGGGACAAAGGATAGCCTTGTATAATGCCACGAGATGCTATGAAAGAATTTGATGGGGTCCCATTTATTAGGACAACAAAATTTGCGTAAGACAACCCATAATCCAGTTGACAGTTAGTAGTGGGACCCCAATTTGGATCAAGATGAGACGGATAAAGGTCCAATTCACACGGTCAAAAGCCTTGATAAGGTCCAATTTGAGAATGAAGGCACATAGATTTTTAGTTTTAACAGAGTGAAAAATCTCTTGGACAATTCCTATAGGTTCTGAGATCTGTCGATTTTTAAGGAAGCCAAATTGTTCTTGAGAGATACCCGAGTCCAAGAAGGGTTTAATCCTGACCACAATGACCTTTGCAATCAGCTTATACAGAATATTGCATAATGATATGGGTCTATAATCTGCAAAGGTCCGAGGCTTATCCAGTTTGGGAATGAGAGCTAGGAAGGTCGTGTTCAAATATGGATGAATAAACCCAGAAACCCTAGTCGAATCTACAATAGATAATAACTCAAAACCCAAGAGATTAAAGAAGTGTATTTAGAACTCCACAGGCCATCCATCCGGGGCTGGGCTCCAGTCCTTTTTAAAATACTTCAAAGAGAATTCAATCTCCTCAAGAGTGATAGGGCATGTAAGGTTTGATATGATCTGAATAGGAATCATCCTAGGATATAGCAAGACAACCTTGAGTTGTTGAAATATACAAGTTCCTCCATCATCCTTATAAATACTAGCAAAATGAGCCTTATCCAGGTCTTTTAGATCTGCCTCATTTTCATAACATCTGCGTTTTGCATCTTCCAGAGACCATATCGTATTTTGATTTCTCCTTCCAGATGCCAACATATGAAAATATTTGGTGTTTGAATCACCGTGTAGGGCCCATTTTGTCCTACTTTTGAGTTTCCAGGTAAGCAGATAATGGTCCATAATCCTTGGTTTCTCAGATATGAGCTGAGTCAGAAGATTCATTTCTTCCAAGGAAAGGATACCATTAGACAGACCAGTGAGGAGTGATCCAATAGCCTGATTAAGGGAATTAGAATCAGAATCAATAGAAGCAAGCTTGTTCTTAATCCACACCTTGGTATCCTCTTTAAGTTTGTGTAGCTTATGGATGATAGCCTCTATGCCCATGGAGCTGCCACTAGTGGTATGAGAAGACCACCGCTGCAAAAACCAAGCATTAAATGATGGATTTCTAAGCCATGAGTGATTGAATTTAAAAGGATAGTTACAAGAGCCCCGCTTATTATCCCATTCAAGGAAAATGGGAAAGTGATCTAAAATGTCTGCACACTGGGTCCACACCCTATGAACCCCCAAGGAAGGTATCAGGGATTCAGAAATTAAGAAACAGATGAGATGCTTACTTAAACCATCATCCCCCATACGACCATTGTGCTAGGTAGGCCTGGCATACTGAGGTGCCAAGTCGACGAGGCCCACCGAGTCAAAGAGGGATATGAAGTGATGTGAGAGGGGATCTGTGGAGGCCCTTTTTCCCTAGATCTCAGAAGAGTATAGAGTGAGATTGAGGTCCCCTCCTAAAATAAGATTCAGGATTCTAAGTAAGCCACCATGTAAAGCCTTTTCCCAAAAGGGTTCACGGTCTCTATAAGGACCATACACATTGAGGATGGAGATAGGAGTGGACATCCCACGAATAGAAACCTGAACCAAAAGTCCAGCACAGGTCTGAAATGCCCTACACTTTACCTTATGCAGATTCCAGGCAGTGAGGAGGTCGCCAGAGATCACAGACGCACTGATCACACAAAACTCCTGGGAAGGGAGGATCTTGGAGAATGCTAATAATGTCATAGATGAAATACACATAGTTTCATGGAGAAGGATAATATCCAGACCTAGGGACTTGATGAGAGCACGAAGGTGTTGGTTTTTGGTCTTACCTCCAAGACCCCGAGTATTGAAGGATAGGAGCATCATTATAAAGCATCGCGATGGGGAGACGACGCTCTAAGTCCTCGGATTGAGTTGCCACGAGCCACATATTTGATGCGAATGGATAGTGGAATATAAGGAGGAGAAGCTGAGGATAGATCCACCTTATTAACCCTGTTTCATTTAGATTTTTTCTGGACAGTCACATTTGCAAAGCGAATGGAATTGAGGTGGAGTGTAGAAGGGGATGAAGGGGTAGTTGCTGTAAAGATGGATAAATACTTTTTAAGAGTAGGCTCAGAGAAAGAGGGTGATGCGGTAGGACTAAGGGAGGGATAAGTGTGGACTGAAGGGGATCTAAGGTGTGGGAGGGGCAGAAAATCCACCAATGAATCCAGAGAGGGAAGTGACTATTCCTGAATGGACGATGGAGGAGTTTCAAGCAGGGAGGTAGGATAGTGTTTTGGAGAAGAATGATGAGGTAAGTCCACAGGATCTGAGGGAGACACATGAGTCAAGCAAGAGACAACAGCTGGAAGTAAGGAGTCACTAGGGTGAGGCAGGTCCTGAGTCATTTCAGGCTGCGAAGATGGCGAAACGACCACAGGTTCGAAGGATAAGGAGGAGACAGAGAAAAAGGATTTTGAGTGTGATAATATCAAATCATCAATGGAATTAAGAAAGGTATCAGAGATGACTTTAGAGGGAGAAAGAGAATCAATAGGGTTACCTGGAGATCTATGCTTTTGCTCGAAGGGGAAGACCGGAGAGGTTCCTTTCAGAGAGTCATCCGAGCCCAAGTCTTCACAACCAAAACGTAGGTCAGGACAAGCACTCCTCAGGTGGCCAACCGCATGGCAATAACTGCATCTAAAAGGAATGTGGAGGTAGTTAAGCCTCTAGACCAGAAGACACTCATTGCATAGGATATCCACTTTCGCTGGCAATCCCCGAGAGATGTCCATCTCAACAAGAACCCTGGCGATCCTCTTGTCATAAGCAAGATGAAAATTAGCCTCCATGGAAATAAATCAGCCAATAGTATTGCCAATGCCCTCCAGTATTTGTCGACTCCAAAGAGGGAATGGGAGGTGTGGTAAAAACACCCAGAGATGTCATTTAGAAATTCTTTCCTGAAGAGGGTCGAAACTAGGGTGTCAGCATCCAAGTACCAGAGAACCCTTCCCAATGCGCTAGATACCATCGAGGATATGAGAACAGTGTTCCTCCTCCAAAATAATAAAAACTATCCACCCATTAGATAGTAGAATGATAGTAGGAATATAATCAAAGAGTGGCTTCCAATGCTCCGAATCCCACTCCACCTAGGCTACCTTATCCATCCTACAATATTCGAGTCTCCTAATGAGGGTGCGAGAGTAGAGAGAAGAGACATTCTCCATGAAAATTTCATGACCCAATACATAGCGAAAATGGCCTTCTTGGGCCTTTATACATTTGGTGCATCTCTTACGATGGAAGCGAGGTAGTGCAGCCACCTCAACCATTCTAAAAAATACCCACAAACTCAACACAAGAAGGACTAAGGAGGAAACCAAACCCCAGACCGTAGTCACAGTGTCGGGATAATCATAGCCTCCTAGACAGAGATGCTAAGATATCAGGAGGAAAGTTAGATAAAAAAAGGTGCTGCATGCCTGGATGGATAGGCAGACCCGGTAACACAGAATACAAAACCCCCAGAATCAGCACAGGTGAGACAAAGTTAGCTCGCAAATGAGTCACACACTGCAAAGCCCATGGGAACCATAGTAATACATTCCAGAGAAGGAGCTAAGAACTGGAGACCACAGTCATGGAAGAGAAAGAACCCCAAGAGAAACCCCACGAGTGGAGTCCCAAGTCCTCGAAACCAACAGGAGAAAATCCAAGTCAACCCATGAAATCAATGAAGAAAATGGGAGAAACCCTAGTCCAATGAGTAGGGTTTGTAAAATTCAACCCAGTTTGAGAGATCAGCAGAAGGGTGTATAATGTGAGTCTTGACATCAGAAAAAAAAGCATAATCCCAAGGAAGAATAGAGCAAGAAGGCCGGGAACCAGGGGAGACACATAAGAGGTAGAAGATAGTAAGATTCCAGAACCCCAGAAAATTGAAAGAGACAGACCGAAGTCAACCCAGTACTTGCCAGGGGTGACAGAAGACAAAGAAACAAAAAATACGATGGAGAGCCCATGCAAGGGTGGTGAAAACAAAATTTAACCCTACTGCAGCCGAAAAAGAGCGAATCCTTCCCACTTTTTTTTAATCTTGGTTGGTATCAATATGATAACTACTATTATATCAAAGATTAAATTATTAATAAAACTCTACTTTATGTTTTATATGGGAATAATTATTATGATTAGTTAATTAATTAATTTAATTTAGTATTAGTTGGTATTCATTTCGGATAAAGCCCATATATTTATGGAATACTTTGTTCTAGATGGAAATAGTTATTACGATTAATTAATTTAATTAATATTAGTTGGCATTCATTTCCGATAAATCCCATGTATTTATGGAACACTTTGGTTTGTTATTGTTATTGTTTACTATATATATAAAACAATATGTCGTTATTAATATTTTTTAATACATATAAAACAATATTGGGTGTTGTGTGCTTTACGATCCCTTTTGTCTGGACATGCATGCGATCTTACCACCACCACCCACTCAAAGAAATTAAAATTTGGTTTCTTCGGTGCAAGGTCGCCTTTTAAGTTTTTGTCACAATTCCTTTCAATTTTTCGGCATAAGGCCTTTCAGGTCCTAGATCTTTGAAGTCCAATGGAGTACAATGCCTCTGACGAAATACCTACTACATGTAGTCTTGCAGTTTCTGAAAGATGAAAAGCACACTGAAACAGTGCACATGTAAGTTTTTGAACCCCGGCCTTTTATGAATCATTATTTTTCAATTGATTTTTCATATGTGTTGTGCGAATAATGGCCTGATCTCGGCTCTCCCCACAGGCTGGAGAAAGAAACAGGTCTTCACTTTGACCTGAAGTATCTTGAAGACCTTCTGATCACTGGAAAATTCGATGAGGCCGAGAGCTACTTGTTGGGATTTACCAATTTGGAGGACAACAAGCATTCTACTAAGATATTCTTCGAGATCAGGAAACATAAGTATCTAGAAGTACTGGACAAGTATGAACTCTTTGTCCTTTTTACTCTCACATTTGAGATCTTCCTGGGTTTTTGGTATTTCTGAGTTTTGGGTTATTGCCTATGGGATTTTCATGTTTGTGAATGGTATGGTATTATGGTGTGTCTTATAATTTTCATGTTTAATTGCACAGGATTTTCTATAGTTTCACCTTTTGTACGGGTGGGTTAATGTTAGGTTTTCTATAGTTTCAACTTTGGTACTATTGGCTTAATGGTGGGTTACTGATTTATTATTCAATTTATTTGATTCTTTCTACTTTTCCACATTTTTCAATGCCAAGTTATTTCGATTACAAGATTATTTGATTTCTATATCTGAATATTGAATGATCGTGAATGTGATTCCATGGAACAATTAAGATCTAGTTCTGCAAACAGCGGTGGATGCTTTGTAATTGGCTAGATAATTTTTAAACAATTTTCCTTTTCTAGGAAATATTGGTGCAATGCTGTGGAAATTCTTAGAGAAGATCTTAAAGTGTTCAAAAATACCAGTTCAGAAGTCTACACAGAACTGACAGAGCTGCTTACACTAGATAATTTCAGGTGATGTTTGTTTTATTTTGTATATTTTAGTGCCCTGAACATTTTATTCTTTGGATAAGGTCTCATCTGAATTTCTGTTACATGTAGGAAAAACAAGCAGCTTGAACATTACCAGGATTCACAGTCTCAATGAATTCTCATGTTTAATGAAATTAAAGCAATTGTAGAATCCAACCCTATAATTCGCCCCAAGTTGATTTTGTTTAATGAAAGGTTCTTACTCTGTCCTCATTTATTCATTAAGATTTCTTCATTCAGGTTCAGAACTTCTAGTCTAGAATATATATAAGTATTGTGAATTTTTTCAACAAACAATATCCTATTGCATGCTTGATTAGTTGCATTTGCTTTCCTGGTTGCATTGTTCACAAGCATTGTCCAGACATGTTGTCAATTATTACACTGCATTCAAACCATTTTGGATTTTATAATGATTTATTTATCTCTTATAACTTCTAACAACCATTTGATGCATTTCTATGTGGAGTATCAATTAGGTTTGGATAAGGTCTCATATGAATTTCTGTTACATGTAGGAAAAACAAGCAGCTTGAACATTACAAGGATGCATAGACTCAACGAATTCTCATGTCTAATGAAATTAAAGCAATTGTAGAATCCAACCCTATAATTCACCCCAAGTTGATTTTGTTAAATGAAAGGTTCTTACTCTATTCTCATTTGTTCATTAAGATTTCTTCATTCAGGTCAGAACTTCTAGTCTAGAAGATATTTATGTATTGTGAATTTTTTCAACAAACAAGATCCTAACTACATGCTTGATTAGTTACATTTGCTTTGCTGGTTGCATTGTTCACAAGCATTTTCCAGACATGCTGTCAATTATTACACTGCATTCAAACCATTTTGGATTTTATAATGATTTATTTATCTCTTATAACTTCTAACAACCATTTGATGCATTTCTATGTGGAGTATCAATTAGGTTAGGATCCTTTAAGGATTGCAGTTGGATCCCACTTAACGAAAACGTTGTTTTGTTTGTTTATATGCAATGGAAATACCTATCCACTTGTAATCGTTGCACATCCAAATGATCCCACTGATCAGATTGCTATAGGATTGAGTGATGGAGGTGTTCATGTGATTGAGCCCAAGGAGAAATTAGATAATGGAGCTGCTACACATCCATATGATTCTAATTAGATTGCTGTAGGATTGAGTGATGGAGGTGTTCATGTGATTGAGCCTAAGGAGAAATCAAATAATGGAGCTGCTAGTTCAAACCATAAAGATATTGAATCTCTTTCAAAGTAGCATAGAGATGGAGTAAATAATGGATAAATAGTTTATAGTTTCAAGTCAATTGGATTATTAATTTTGTAGTGTGGGCATGTCTTTTGAAACCTTAGTTGTTGGTCGGCAAAGGTTTTGCGGTGTAAGTTGCAATTTGAAAGGTAGTGAATGTTCTTTATTAATTAGGCAGAGGCAGTTGTGTCACTACTGTATTTTGGTGGACAGGGTTGTTGTGTAATTTCTGTATTTGCTAAGGCAGTGAATGTTCATGAAAATTTAGTTTATTTTGGAAATTTATCATTTAGCAATTACTGAAATATAGTTGACAAATGAATTAATCAATGTCAATAATGAATTAAATGAATGGTTAATTAACCAATAATTATATTTCACTTTATATGATTTGAATCTATGTGTGAATTTGAAGGTTTATATGATTTAAATATATGAATGAATCTCTTTCATGCTTATGTGTTTCTCTAATCCTTGATAGTCAGATTTATCTATTTATTCACCATCTTAGGGGTAATGTTGGTTGGACATATGTTGTTTCATCCATTTTTTGTGATTAAATGAAATTTTTTAGTTAATATTGTAATTGTATGAAGAGAAGTTCGGTTCTCTCATTCCAGGATGGGGTCTCAACTCAATATGGGGAGATGTTGTTACATTATGCCAGGTTACCAAAGATAAAAATTCAGTTTTTTGAGGTGTAATTTTTTTAAATCTTAAATTTTACACATTAATAAAAAAATTACACCTCAAAGATCATGGTTTAAGATGGATCTGTGCTGGTATAATTACATGAATGCTTATTTGTCATTGATTTGTTCTCATAACATTATTCTTTTGTTTATTCCAAAACTAACCACACCACAACATCTTGTCAAGCCACATCTTGGTTACATTAAGGGGATTTTGCTGACCACTCCAACAAAATCCCCAAAATAAATTGGTGACTCCACTTTGAGATTAAATCAATTTTATCTTGCATCTTAAGTTTATTTTAGGTGTTTACTAAAATTTGGTGACATGTGGGATCAATTATTTATGTTATTTTGAAAATTAAGATCATGCAACACCTCAAGGTTAACATTTACTTTTAGATTATGGGTTTATGATATCATAAGTCACACAAACAAGGGACCTAAAATCTCTATGTTCTTTCCCAGGAGGTGATAATATGAAATAGCTCCATGCCCTCATAAGAAATCTTGGCAAAGCCAAAAGAGATGATAAAATGAAATAGCTCCATTATCACCTTGATAGAATGAAATAACTCCCTTATCATGTTTGTTTGAATTTAACTTATGGGTTTACTTACATTTGTTTCATACTCGATCACTTAAATTTGCTAGATGCATTGTATAGACATGTTGTAAAAAATTGCATGGCATCCAAACCTATTTCTGGATTTTAGAATTATTTATTGACCTTTTATAACTTCTAACAACCATCTTACCATATGATGCATTTCGTTTTTCTTTAGTCATAACTGGCAGCATAGGAATTGCACCTGTCCTCAACCTAATCCTAGGAGCACCTTGAGTACATATTTATCTTATGTGGCCGATTCAAAGAGAGAGACTCAATCCTAGTCCTCCTATACAACATGCTATCGTAACTTCTGGTGTAGCTCCTCCCCGTCCTGTGAACCATGTACAAAATGAACCAGTAACTTCTGGTGCTTCTTCTCTTGTGTCACGTCCAAATGTAGGTTAGATTGTTGATAGTTTGTATAATCTGATAACGATATGTTTGCTGCTAAATAATCCCTATAATCCCTGTTCATACTTGGATGTTGAGAATTGGAGCATAGATGTAGGGACAACTCAACATTTTAGTAATTGAATCTGAATAATAGATTTCTCTACTTGGTTGGTTGAAGAAAAAATTAATTTAAACATGTAATACTAGAATTGTTTGTGAATCAACTGATTTTGAACATGTGATGAAGCTATCGAGGGTTGGTCATGTTGATGAGGCATGTGACACTAATACTTTGTCTTTGTTTTCATTATTTCTTTTGGAGGTTTCTTAGGGTTTAAAACTGTTCAAGTGCTAATTTCAAAATTACTGTGTTATTTCAGTTTTTTAATTGTAATGAAGGTAGTATGGCTCTAAATTGCACATTCACTGCTAATATGTCCAAATTCATGGCCAAAACTTAATTGTGCCATCTATGAAATGGAGGCACTGAAAATTCAGAAAAAATTCCACAAGAAGTATTGACTGTGAGCCAGTTGCTTGAAGAATGAAAGGTTTTTCCAAGTTATGTAACATCCCTATAGCATCATCAGCGTAAAACATGAAAAATTGAGTT
>LPNX011114268.1:32514-50719 GCA_001517045.1 Pseudotsuga menziesii
GCACATAAATGAAAATACATATAGCAGTCCTAGATACATAAGAGTACAATGGCCGTGAATAGGCATGATACAAGATATCACATTAGTGATCATCGCCACATACAATATACATAGATTAGAATCTCCATGATGAAGATATACAAAGGACCATGATATCCATAATGGCTGAAGATATATAATAGATCAAGATCTCCATGATGGCTGGAAATGTCTGACAAATACTGGAATCAAGTCACGAGAACTGAAATATCATGAACAATGGCATGATCAAGGAGGTAGCATATAATAGATGCCACCAATATGAAAGGTCTTCTACACACACCGCTACGAGTACATGTCCTACTATGTGAATAGAGGGGTCAAGGTCGAACATAGTATTCCATCATCTCATTACCGGTCATTGATGTATACCGTTAACAGACGTGAGATCACCCATCGATAATGAAAATGGGAATCAAGGTACTAGAGTGAAAACTAACAAGTGTGAATAAATGTGTTGAGGTCGAACACTTGAGAGGATCCATCGATCAGAGGACATTGATGTATTCCCAAAGACTGTCGATGTTGAGAGAACTTTCCACTGATGACTGCAAGTCTCAAGGCACTCAAAATGACTCCAGATTCCAATCCCAGAATAAATGATCTGAAGTCGATGGGATGAAATCCGCTGGTAGGAGGGCATTAAGGCATCCCCCATCATCCAACATGAGGTACGCAGAAAATATATATAATGTGGAAGGACTCGATTATAATATGCATGAACCAGTAATTGTACCGGGAATGGCCGACATACAAAGTCAAGATAACTGAGGAATGGTCGACTTAGGTTTCAACTTCCTTCAAACAAGAGCATACCAGCGAATGGTGACTGAATAAAGGTAGCATAGACTCGATATACAAAAATGGGACATCTCTACGACACAGGAGGCATCAACAGAGGCTCCATGGGGACTGGAAGCTTAACCAGTCATTGGAGATAAAATCAGATAAACGAGTACAGCTCCAAAATCAAATTATAAACCCAACCAATGGATGTGATATACAGTGTTCTATTCGAAGGAGACACAACTCGACATCTGCCAAAGATAACATCTTTCCTTTTTAGGCTTTTTGGTTTTTTTATTTTTTTGGACTTTTTCAATTATTGAAAAAGCTTGAAAAAGAATAAAATTGCTTTATAGTTACAAACTAGGAGGAGACGAGTGTCATAAGGGAAAACAAACTAGTTCCAAGCAGTGGAACATACCTATGCTCAATGCAAGGATACATGTGTAGGATATTGACACTCGGGGAAAAATACCCTCCCGGTAAAAAGGGAAACAAGCTACGAAGGATATAAAAAATGGCTCTACATGGCTAGACATGAGACAAGCTCAAGCTATATGGCTTAAACACAATGTCAGGGAAGCTGACATAAAGCTCAATAAGGCAGGCAAAGCTCATGATAATGCATTCACAACTTGACATGAGGGAGTCCTGAGGGAAATAGGCCAGCAAAAGATCAAGAGGAGTATGGGGCTCTTGCGAATTTCATGGCAATACTATACAACGGACTTCCGGACCTAAGAGAGGACTCACAACATGGGTACCAAATGCAAAGGGAGCTAACTAGGAAACCCATGTATAGGAAATCTCTACCATTCACATAGTACCACTTCTAACAACAGCATGAAGGTTCCGCGATACCATGGAATGGGTTTGTACCTAAGGTTAAGATGGAACGGTCATAAGTCAATGTATTAGTGCAAGCGGATGTGATATCCTAACCTATATGCCAATTCAGACATAATACCTGTGATAGGAACTAACGGGTCAAAACCTTGGAGAGACTGTACAAAAATTGGACCCTACATGACAACCATATTAGTCCAAAACAACCCAAAATAGTCAATAAAGAATCCAAACTATAGGATATAGGGAGGAATGATCATGACAACTGCTCCCAAAGGAAACAATGCAATGAAGAATGGGACATAAAAAGGAAAGTAAGGTGTAGAACCAACGTTCACGCATCCACTACCACCCCCATGAGGGTGACCAGCGGTGTAAAGACCGAGCGAAGGGAGTCAACATCCTCCACAAATGGAGTATAGGTAATAATGTGACCACTTCAAATCTATGAGAAGGGTAAGGGGTTGTGATGCCCCCAAGTCTAACACCAGGGTCCATACTAGGACCAATATGGGTGATAGGATACCAAGCATGCCGAAAATAAAAGGACCCAAACTCAAGAGAGCATAAATATACTCAAGTAACCATGATCCCAAAGGCCAACTAGCACACAAAGAGCACACTCCTAAGAAAATCTATAGCCAAAATACAAGAAAACCAAGGGGAGGATATGTGAGCTCCCGAATGCAGCAGGTATGTCTCACCTAGGAGAGGCTCGAAACTCCCATACACTACAAGTGGAGGTACGTAACCAATTATAGTGGCCCTTATCTTAAACGCATAAAGCGACTGTGCTGTCCGACCTCTACCTGGCCGGGACACCTATAGAATAACCCCTGCAAAGTACCCCCTCGATATCCTAGGTAAGGTAACTAAGGTCACCTCAATATAATCAACGCTCAGGCAGACAGTCGCAGGCATGATTGACCGTATGGGCAGGGTAGCAAAGCCCGAAACTCTCGAAAGAGCCCCCAGATACAAATACAATCCTAGAAATATCTCTGGTGCTACTCAGTTATGACTAGGGGTCATCCCAATCAATAACCACTCACACTAATTGTAAGAGGAGCATCCTAAGAAACACTAATTATACCAAGGATTTCACTATTTCACCTGGACAGACACCTACTTGTTGTTGTTTAGTAGTCTTGGAGAATTAACTCACAATGAACTATTCCAAGACTCTAAAACCTAATATTGTTGGTGCACCCTATCAAATAAAATAGTGTAGTTAATTTTAATTAAGCGTTGATTTTATTTGGCTGTGATTACTCAAAGGGAAATGGTCGTGCAACTAATGACATTATGACTCAGCAGTGAAATAAATATGCACACCATAACAAACAATGCTAAGTGCAATATTTGTCAAATGAAAAATAGGGTATGCCACTACATGAGATGCATAAATATATATTCATTTCCGAATGCCAATGCAATCCTTCCTATATGAAAGACTAAACACAACTCGCATCCAAGCAATCCAATGGAAGTACCTCCTCAAATCCATATCTAAGATGCAACTAAGAGTGCAACTACTTTGTACTTTTCAATATAAAAGAATGAAAAATGCAATAAAAGTCATCTAAAACTCTCAGTCTCTGCAGCAAGTATAAAAGACAATCCCAGCAAGACACCGAGACAAAAAGGAGTAATGCACTAATGGCAAAACAAAAAGGATAAATGACTAAAACTACTTTCAAAGAAAAATCAATGAAAAAGTAGTCTCTGGTCACAAAAGAAGCATCCAACAGACAACATCAGACCCAAGGAAGACCCAACCACACTCACAACCCACCCAGCAACTTCCCACAACATCAAACTCACCAAAAGGGAGGATGTACATGACTGTTTAAAGAACAGCTGCGTATATACGTGACTTTTGGCCAAAAACCTACGTGTATATGTGGATTTTGGCCAAAACACTGTGTGTATACATGACTTTTGGCCAAACATCCACGTATGTATGCGACTTTTGGCCAAAAACCTACGTATACAGTGAAGGCAGTGGTAAAAGGCAGGCCAAGGGTCAAACCAATAAAGGGGAGTGTCAAAGGATGAACATATTATAAAATGCAACACAGAAACAAGGAGAAACAAAGAGCAAGTCAATAATATCAAGCCCATTGTGCCCACAAACCCCCAAATAAAAACAAGGAACGTCCCCAGCAGAGTGGCCAATTCTGTTACGGAGAGAAATTCCTATGGCTTGGGGTACCACAACAGACAACTTGACTCCAAAAATCAATCTTTTCCAATATGCAATAGAAAGTAAATGTGTAACACTAAAGGATCAGACCTTGTACCTTATTCCGGATGGTTGAAGTAGATCCTCGTTGAGATTTCCGACTTCAGCTTGAATTGATAAATTACTTCCTCAACAACAAGTAAACAATACAAGCATATTATATATGATGGTGTTAGATATATTCTAGCATATATAATCAACAATTTATAATCATTTGAAATAATCCCATGGATAAAATATTCATTCAAACACACATTATTGGATAGGAAAAGATATTTCTATTAATATAAATTAGATATTACAATAGATACAACCTCTGACGGCATGTCTGCGAACCGGAGAAACTGAATCCCCCACTTCGGCCTCCACCACCTCAATCCTCCATCTCTCGATAGAAAGCTCACAAGCAAAAGGCAAGCTTGGGAAGAACACAAAAGTGCTCCAAGGGACAAAGGGATGCAGACTCAAGCATAAGTTCCATCAACAATGGACTATAGTTTCTTTACTCTCAATTCTCTCATATGATTTCAATGTACCATAGAGTTCCTGATATAGATTTTCAAAGGGGTAATGAACGGTCAAATCCGAGCGATCTCAAGGCATAGGGAAGGCCACGAGTCAAGTGAGTCGGATCCATGTCAAGGAAAACTCCAAAAGGATTCGTATTTTGTACACATATCGATGTATGCGGTTTTAGGGGTCAAACCCACATATATATGTAATTAAGGGTTTAAAAGTCACGTGTATCATTTTATACATGTTTTTAGGGATGATCAAGGAAACATCAAAGTACAAAAAATTGTCCAACAGGTCTAAGGAGTCTGCAGCGGGACAGGGGAAGGCCATACAAAGTGTGATTCACCTAGAGTGGTAAAATCAGCTATAACAAGGCACTGTGAATGGGAGGTTCTTGAAGCATTACTTAGAATAAAGGGACTTAGGTTCATGTATCATAGTGTAAATATGTCTTATGTTTTAATCAGTATAGATGGTGAATCAGAAGATTTGAAGCCCATGGAGAAGGCCCTAAGATTAGAAGAGGTAACCATTATTTCAAAGTTTTTTTTTCCTTCAGGTAGTAAAATAATAGGAGGTTTTCAATGGATGAGGTGACTGGTCTAGGGGGTTATTTGCTACCTCACTGGGAGGATAGCATCCCTCGTGGAGCCAGTTGTTAACACTTTGTTAAATTTTGGGCATAAGTGATACTCTTGTCCTTCAGCCCCATCGATAAGTGTTGAGAAGGCAGCATAGTATTCACATAAGGAGCCAAGGGAATACACAAGATAGCACCCAACCTTCAGAATCAACTTTGGTGATGAATGCCGAAAGCAGCGAAATGGTCTATGGATCAGAGAAACGGGGATAAGAATAAAACATGGGGCATGCTAGAGGTGTTAAAAGGGAGTCATGATCGAAGGATGAGGCTGATTAGAGGGCCGTTCAATGGTGTCAAACCATTTTGCACAGTGAACATCCCCGACCAAAGCTACTTTTTCATATTTGCGAAATAGTTTAAAGAACAGATGCATCCAACGGTTGAGATTGGAACCCAATAATATCTACGGCTGAGAATAATTTTGCATCCCAAACTAGTGAGGACAAAGCAGCAATTCCAGATTGTGAAAAGCGTTACGGGCCGTTTTGATCAACGGTGCTTGTGACAATGGAAGGATATCGACGGTTATAGTTCATTTCACAATTTGGAGTAGCACGGAGGGAAATCGAACCTCGCTTTGCAAAGAATGGTGGGGTTCGATTATATCAAAGGTTGTGAAGGAATTCGGTCTCGATCAACGGTTGAGCTACACACGTGTGAGGTAATAATAGGCATGACATAAAGAACCCCACATATCTATGGTTCAAGCCGCGAAGACTAAAATATATGGTACAAACCATCTGGGAAATGCACGGATGTTGTGCTGTGTGAAAAGCTATAAAGAGGCCCACACGAAGTCGTAAATATTTGTCTGTTCTGAAACCTTGAAGTCGTCGAATATCCGACCACATCCAGAGTGCTAACCTGGACCAGCCAGGAGACTGTGCTATAGAACAAGGTAAGCCCTTGGTACCCCCTCAATGTTATTTGAAAATGGATGTAATAGAAGTAGTATGGGTGAGATATGATGTAGAGCCTGAGGCTGTGGGTTGGAGGATAGAAGAGAGCCTCTTATATGAAAACATTGATATTTTTGATACCATCTTAGTGGGAGAAGCTATTGAAACCGCCAGAGGCAAATTGGAAACTCTTAAGAATCGAGGTAGGGATACCTGCGGTGTTTTTAAATCTTTCTTCCACTGAAATTCCACCTAAGTTTGGACTCCTTTTGTATCTCTCATGGATTAAAAGGTTGGGTTTTACCCTTCAGATGGACCTTACATATGCTACAATCCCAATGTTTGGAGGGGATACCAAGAGTCTCTACAGAGAGAACCAGTTCACCTATATCATTAGTAATGCCAATAACTCTGTAAATCATCCCATCTATGGAGTAGACACAGAATTTGGGGCATGCATCCTACAGATAGATGATTCCCAGCCAACATCCATGCAGCTTACAAAGCCTCCTTATCAGCCACCTCAGGAAGTGACCACCTCTATCTGGAGCATGTTTTTTGATGGGGCGAGTACTCAAGCCTCAACAGGTGCAGGAATAGTCCTAATTTCTTCTTCAAAGGAAACTATACATTAGTCTTATAAGCTGGATTTCAATACTACTAACAACATAGCAGAATATGAGGCATTGCTGCTGGGAGTGAAGACTACCAAAGAAATGGGAATCATGTGCATGAAGATCTTTGGAGATGTAGATCTCATCATACAACAGGTGAACAATAATTTTCAAGCAAAGAATGTTATATTGAAGGCATACAGAGATAAGGTATGGAAACTCGGGGACTCTTTCATGTTTTTTGAACTCTCATATATACCTAGGGCTATGAACCATCTCGCTGATTCCCTTGCTATCTTTGCAAGTCTGTTTGTTCCCCCTTTACGTTGTAAGATGAGCTGTGATATCCAAGTCAAGTACATGCCATCCCTGCCTGATAACGTAATATTTTGGAAGGTTTTTGAGAATGATGATGAACTTAGTAGGTTTCTCCAGGTGGTAGATGAATTTTCTGATATGCATATTGATCAAGAAAACCTAAACATGGAAGAATATCAGGGGCTCAAGTTAAAAGATAAAGTAGGTAATTAGAACATTGTTCAGTTACCTATGAATTATATACCTCAGGGTCTAGTACCCCTGGAAGAGCTATTTGATCATAATGATGTCCCATTTAAACCTGCCAAAAAGGAGAAAGTTCCTGCTGTCCAAGAGCAAAACATAGGTATCCAAAGTTATCCAAAATTCATAAATATGTCCACTAAGTTGACTGCTGATCAGAGGTCCAAATTTTGTAGTCTAATGAAATATTTTTCTGATATATTTGCTTGGGAATACAGTGACCTGAAAAACTATGACACTAATATCATCCAACACAGGATTCCCCTCGAGAAGGACACCATCCTTTCAAAGAGAAGTTGAGATCCATGAGTCCTCTCCTGCTTCCTGTGATTGAGAAAGAAATCCAAAATCTCCTTAAATCCAAAATCATAATTCCCCTTAGGTATTCCAAATATATTTCAAATTTAGTGGTGGTCAGGAAGAAGAACGGAGCAATTAGGTTATGTGTGCATTTCAGAAACTTGAACAAATGCTCAAAAAAGACAACTATCCATTACCCAAGATGGAGCACCTGTTGCAAAGAGTCTCAGGGGCTAGTGTCACGTCATTCCTGGATGGTTTCTTTGGATACAACCAAGTTGGTGTGCACCCTGATGACCCAGAAAAAACTGTGTTTACCACTCCCTAGGGCACCTTCATGTATGCAAAAATGCCATTTGGGCTGATGAATGCTAGAGCCATTTTCCAGAGGGACATGGACATAGCTTTCGTGGGGTTGTAAGACAAATTTGTTATCATATATATTGATGACCTCACTATTTACTCCAATAGCCATGAAGAGCATTTGCAGCACTTAAGGAGGATGTTTCTGAAATGTATAAAATTTGGGATATCATTGAACATGAAGAAGTCTCAATTTTCACTCAGTGAGGGAAAAATCGTAGGTCACATAGTTTTAGCTGAAGGTGTGAATATTGATCCTATTTAAGTTGAATCAATTTAGAAGTTGTCCATACCTAGGTCAAAAAGGGATATTCATTCATTTATGGGTAAGATAAATTTTGTCAAGAGGTTTATCCCAAACTTTTCTGAGTGGCTAAAACACATAACCTCCATGTTGAGGAAGGAGGATGAAATCAAGTGGACAGAGGAAGCAAGGAACTTGTTTTAATCCATCAAGAAGGCTATTATGGAATCTCCCACTCTGATTAGTCCATACTACACCAAGGGTTTCTACATTTTTTCCATTGCTTCCTATGACACGGTGGCAGCAGTTCTGTTGCAGAAAGATGATGAAGGCTTTGATAACCCAATTGCATTTTCAGCAAGACATTGAGGGATGATGAACTGAAGTACAATCCTATTGAAAAGCAGGCTTATGCTCTCATCAATTCATTGAAATCCTTTAGGATTTACATTCTACATGCAAAGGTCCTTGCTTATGTCCATTCAGTTGTTGTAAAGGATGTATTGACCCATCCTGACAATGATGGAAAGAGAGCTAAATGGATTGCCAAGCTTATTGAGTTTGACATAGAAGTAAATCCCACCAAGCTAGTGAAAGGCCAAGGTCTAGCTAAACTCATGGCTGAAGAAAATTGTGATCTTTTGGGAATGAATTTCATTTGTATAACTTTAGCTAACCTGTAGAGAGAAATAGCAGCAAAAGTAGCGCCATAGGAAGTTCAGGAGCAGAGTGACAATCAACAAGTAGCTGAGAACTTGTCCTCATGTGAGTGGTACTCAAGTATTATTCATTTCCTAAAAAATTTAGAAGTCCCCCGTGAACTTAATCTAAATAAGGCACGTGCTATGAAGCTTAAGTCTGTTAAATTTTGTGTAATTGATAAATTGCTGTATTGGAAAGATTTGTCTGGTGTTTTGCTAGTAAGATGCTTAGATAAAGAAGAGTTAGTTTAGGTCATGCATCAGTTTCATTCAAGCACATGTGGAGGCCATCATTACTGGAATACCACATCCCATAATATTCTGAGGGCTGGGTACTATTGGCCTGTTCTTTTCTTTGATGTGTGTACCTTTGTGAGAGCCTATGACAAGTGCCAAAGATTCATAGGAAAGCAACAACTCAGATCCTTACGCCTTATACCTATTGTAATGAATGGTCCTTTCCAGCAGTGGGGTCTTGATTTCATAGGTGAAATTAATCCTTCATCAAGTGGTCAGCACAAATGGATCCTAATAGCCACAGACTATTTCACCAAGTGGATAGAGGCAGTCCCTACAAGGAATGCCACTCACTGGGTCATCATGAGGTTTTTTATATGAGAACATCTTTATCAGGTTTGGCTGCCCAGTAAGGCTACTGACTGATAATGCACCGGCTTTCAAAGCTGGGGCATTGGTTAACATGTGTGAGTCAATGGGAATTCAGTTGTTGCATTCCACTTCCTATTACCCTCAAGGCAATTGCCTTGATGAGTTATCCAATAAAAGCCTAGTCAGAATCATCAGAAAAATATTGGAGAATAATCAGAAAATCTGGGATTCTAAGCTAAAGTTTGTTCTATGGGCTGATAGAGTGACTCAAAAGAGATCCATAGGGACTTCTTCTTTCAAGTTGGTTTATGGTACTGAGGCCATTTTTCCCATTCAGCTAATTCTTCCAGTTGCAAAATTCTTTCAGGAGGAACATGATGAACCAAATGACATGGTGAGGAGGATTCTTGATTTGGTGGAGTTGCAGCAAGTCAGGGAACAGGTGATGGAAAGGTCAAAAACTCATTAAAAGAATATCAAGATCATTTTTGACAAAAGGGAAAAGGTGGTCAATTTTCAGGTTGGAGATTGGGTTCTCAAATGGGATACTGTCAGGAAAGACAAGGGAAAGCATGGAAATTTTGACTCTCTATGGATAGGCCCTTTTATGATAGCTCAGGTGTAGGAGAAAAGCACCTTCAAATTGCAAAATATGGAAGGAGAGGAGGTGTTTAATGGCCCAGTAAATGGGCAATTTCTGAAACTCTATTTCATCTGAGGCTTTAAGGCCTTGTTATTGTAAAATATTATTTAGCTGATTGTTTTTGTTTACAAAAGAAACTCCATGCCCAATGGAATAGTAGAAGATAGGTTTAATTCTTATTTTTCCAGGAAAGGCATTTTGGTCTAGGGTTCTAGGGACCTCACAGGGAGGTTCCCACCCGAGTAGGAGCTATATGTTATCTCCTAAATAAATTAATTTTCAATAGGTAAAACTTAGACAATTTATTTTTTTCATAGTAGTGAATATTTTAGGGTATATTATGAAATATGTTTGGGTGATTAACATATTTGGAATGCTCGGTGTTCAATTTTTTCAAAAAAATTGAAAGTTCAGCTTTCGGTGGCTTAGGTGAACTTTTCAATAGTTCATTAGCCACCAAAAAGCCCAGCTTTCGATAGCTAACAATTCGGACTCAAGATTACATTAACCACCGAAATCCTATGGACTTCATTTTTAATAAAATTTTGGAGAGGGAGCTTTCGGTGGCTTAGGAAAACTTTTCAACAGTTCATTAGCCACTGAAAAGCTTAGCTTTTGGAAGCTTAACAACTGGGTCCAGGAATACATTAACCACTGAAATCTCATTAAATACGCTTTTGAATAGTTCATTAGCCACCAAAAATCCTAGCTTTCGACAGCTTGCAAATTAGACCCAAGATTCCCTTAACCGCCGAAAATGCCAAAAGAGCAACATTGGTTAGCTTATCCATCGAAATCAAATGCTGTTAGCATGAGCGACGTCATGATCAAACACTTAATCACCGAAAACACTGGGGACTGCAGAAAATCATTAGTTGGTAAATAAAAGGTCGTTATTGAACCGAAGTGACTAATAGAGACCAAAACCCTAGCCTACCCTCCATCTGTCCCACGACTGCAGTTGAACCAACACGAAACATTAGGTTCCAGTTAAATATGATTGTTGTACTGACTATCTTGTGTTTATCACCAGAGTTTACCATCATTGTACTCAAGTACCAATCGACTGATTAACCCCTCAAAATAAGCACCATATCCTCATTACACTCCACATTTATCTGCATGCATCTTCATTGCTCCAGACCACCCCTGAAACCAGCGCGCTAATCCCATTTACAGAATTCAAATTTTGATTTTTGTAGGTACTAGAAGCACAGTCCAGAGATGATTAAAGGAGGAGGACCTGCCCTCAAACAAGATTTAGGTGACATTGGCTATCTTGAGTCACATCCAAAAGTATTCCTATTCTTCAAATATGCAGGTTGTTACAGGTTCTATGAGAAAATCTGGGGTTTCCACTAGCAAGTGGTAGAAGCCTTTTCTCTATATTTTGATGGATCTAAGGCATTGATAGGTAAGGAAGAGTTCCAGGTTGATGAAACCCTAATAGAAGAAGTTGTAGAACTCCCAAGGACTAGGGAGAAATGGTTCAAGACCACGAATACTAAGGATGTGAAATTCAGGTCCTACTTAAAGCCTAAACACAAATACGTGGTATGGAAGAAAAGAATCCCATCCACCTGGCTTGAGGAGAAGTGGCAGTAGTTATTGAAAGAAATATTTGTTTATATAACCTGTGAAGGCAGGTATAACAGGGTGATGATATATAACTTTAAATTGATGAACCATCTTATAGGTAGGCTCCCTTTAAGCCTACCTTTCTACATCCACAAGATCCAAACCAAGATGGCCCACCGGGTCAAAGCTCAACCCAGCAAGGTCATAGGGAGGTTATCTCACCATGGTCTGATAAAGCTCATTGTCAAAGAATTGCTGCAAGGAAGAAACATGGCAGGGACATATTTCATATTCTGGTACCCGAACATGGTACCAGAGCATTTATGAAGAGTTTCTTTTGGTTTTGATCAAGATCTGGAACCGGTGTGTTGCAGCTGCAACTTTTCCCAAATTTATGAAAATTTTGGACCCTCCTTGTTGATTTTGTTTGCCCCACTCCACTACACGTTTGGATTATTTGAGGCCAGTTTTTCTTGCTATTTGGGATTTCATTTGGGTCTGTGCATGTGTTGGGATGTAAGGCTTAGCATTTCTTACAATGTTTTATCGTTGAGGTCTAAAATGGGATTGGCATTCGCTGTTTTTCGGAGGTGATCCCATGTTTTATTGTTGGAAAAGAGACCTCGCTTTTTTATTTCTTCGAAAAAAATTATGACTTTGATCAGAAGCCGCAGGATGATTGAGTTCCACCATTGCGGCCCCAGAATAGACTAATTTCCCGTTGGACTGTTTGTCCTTTCGCCGATATCCTGTTCTTTGTTTCTTCGATGATTGACTAGTCTGTGATTTTCTAGACCTTTTAAATTTCACCATTGTGGCTTTGTAGCTCACTAACTATCCGATTCCTGCAGAAGATCTGACCCCCACAGTTCTATCACGCTCATTTTTTATTTGTGTTTCGGAACCCCTAGACTGTAGGTCTTCCACCGTTGCGGCTCGGTAGCTCACTAACCGACCGATGTTAAGTGTTTCGATTAGCTGATGGAGGGTTTTATGTGCCCATTTATTGATCATTCTCCCACCATTTGTTTCAATCTCGTGACCAATTTCGGGTTTGGCCGGTGTGCCTGTTCTTTTTTTTAGGTTGAATTTTTCACATAAAAAACCCAGCCGCGATTTTTCTTGTTTTTCAGTACTTATTTTATTGGTATTATGGTTTATATTTATCGAAGATGTTCAGAAGAAATGATGATTTTTCGTTGATTGCAGACAGCGAAGATTTTCCCAGATCCCTTTGAAGATTATTGAGGCGAAGAAGATGCAGTTGGAAGATAAAGCATGTTAAAGAATAAGGTAGCAGCATTGTGGCTCGAGGAAGAAAAAAATAAGGGTCTAAAGAGGGACCGAGGAATAGTAGAGCACAATCATTAAAGAGAAAAGGCCTAGGCTTGGGAGATTTGTCGGTTACCTAGCTATGCCCATTTTTTATAAAAATCTTTATTTGAAACGTAATATTGAATCATGAGCATTCGATGAATGACAAGACTGGAGATCGAAACGGTCGTGGGGAAACTGAAAGGTTTCAAGTTGTTTCTTGTATAAATATAGAAATGAAAGAGTGAGGAGGGGGCTTTTTCCCGAAGAGACTTGTGAACTACTTGTTGTAAGAGGAACAATTTCGTTTTGCAATAATAAAATTACAATTTTTCCTGTTGGAGAAAGTGTTGTGTGGAATGTTCAAATGTGATAAAAATGAACAATGTTGAAGGGAAACTATTTCGTTTTTAGCTGTGTTGCATTAACTACGAGATCATTCTAACTTTCTGAAGTTATGTTCTTATTTGACTTTTCTCTGGTTTATTCTGTGATAATTTCCACTATGAGTAATGAATGTTTTAACAGATGACGAGCTATCTTGTTGTGCATATCTTTATTCATGTTTATATGTTTTGATTCTAAGAACAACTATCTGTGATTTATCTTAACATATGAACAATATTACATTAATCATGAATTGATAATCATGATCCCTAGGGATGGCTTAGTTAATTTTGTTTTTTCAGTTGTGTGTGATTTAGATGCGAGAGAGTCTAAGATGAGAAGTAAGAACCTGTGCATCAAATTGTGACCACTCCTCGCATTCTTCATCAATCTGCATCTTAAATAGGCACTTGCATATCATACTTAAAGTCAAAATACAAAAATATACACGATGGACCGGGCCGCAACCGGTAAAACTTTTTTGTTTTTGTTACTTGACCTATGGTATCTAGACCGCAAACCGGACGGATTCCCCACACCAAACAGTCACGGGCTAGTTGGGAACGTTAACTGGGGAGAATCCCTTGTTGTTGTTGCCTGCGAATTTCTAGGCTTCAACATTTTTCTGGCGCTAGAAGGAGGGCCACTAGTGCATGGCTGGTCGGGGAAATCAATTTCCTTGAAACTACTCCACCAGTGATAGTTTTGAAAGTAGTTTATTTCCTGATCCAAATACTGAAGAGAATAGAGAAAATTTGTTTGTTGTGGACAACCAAGTACTCAATGATCTAAGAAGACACACACAGGCCTATGTAAAGAGTATTGGAGGATTACCCAATATCCCTAATTTACCCCGAAGAGAATACAAGAAGAAAGATCGTCCCATCTTGGAAGATTTAGTGTTGGTTGGAGATTTGGAAGAATTAGTAGAATTAGCATTACAGGAAGTTGTTCAACCTTTGAATCATGTAGGCCCAAACACACCTTACTGTTCTCCTATGCACACTCCTGTTCCTTCACCTCCCCACTCTCTACCCAAACTCATGGTAGGTGTTAATTCCAACCAACCACTTAACCCACCAAATCCACCACCGGCTTGGAAATCTAGATCACCCCTGAACTTAACACCTCCGTTGCATGACCTACCTCAAGATTTTGAAAAAATGCTGCCCAAGTTTGATCCAAACGAGAAGATGTTAGTAGATGACCATTTACAAAGTTTCTATTTGTCAATAGAAGGATTGAGGGCGGGGGAACATGAAGATGTAGTTTGTATACTTTCTCTGCATACCCTAAAAGGAGCAGTAGCATCATGTTATTTTGGTTTTCCTACAAACTCTATCCCAGACTGGGATACCTTTGAAAGGATTTTCAGAATTAAGTATGCAACCCAAACAAATCATGCGGCTCTCATGAAAGGACTGTGCGCCTTAAAGAAAGAAAGAAAAGAGAAGGTGCATAGTTTTAGCCAAAGATTTGCAGCCTATCTTAAGAATTTTTCTGAAGCTGAGAAACCCTCAGATAAAGTTCTGATTGAGTATTATAATTCAGCTCTAGGGCCTGATTTGGCCATGTTTCCCAAAATGAAAGCCAAACCTACCCTATATGAAGAATCAGGGAGAGTAGAGGCTGAAAAGGAAAGCATCGAAGATTATCCTGAGCAGTCAGGAGAAAAAAATGTTGGGCGAAAAGATTTGTTATTTACTAAGCCTAAAGAGGAGCAATCACTAGATTTCGAAGGAATGGCCAAGATGATGCATAAGCTCTGTAACAGGATAATATAATTGGAAAAAGAAAAGGAATCCTAGAATTTTTATAATCCTTATTACAAGAAAAGGGAAGATAACAATCAATCCCAACCCCCTCCATACAGCCCTGCATCTATGAACTTAATGGAGGTGGGGATGGATAACTTTTGCACTTTTCACCAACAACCTCACTTTTTCAATTATTGAAAAATCTTGAAGAAGAATAAAATTGCTTTATAGTTACAGACTAGGAGGAGATGAGTGTCATAAGGGAAAACAAACTAGTTCCAAGCAGTGGAACATACCTATGCTCAATGCAAGGATACGTGTGTAGGATATTGACACTCGGGGAAAAATCCCCTCTCAGTAAAAAGGGAAACAAGCTATGAAGGATATAAAAAATGGCTCTGCATGGCTAGACATGAGACAAGCTCGGGCTATCTGGCTGAAACAAAATGTCAGGGAAGCCAACATAAAGCTCAATAAGGCAGGCAAAGCTCATGATAATGCATTCACAACTTGACATGAGGGAGTCCTAAGGGAAATAGGACAGCAAAAGATCAAGAGGAGTATGGGGCTCTTGCGAAATGTCATGGCAATACTATACAATGGACTCCCAGACCTAAGAGAGGACTCACAAAATGGGTAAGAAATACAAAGGGGAGCTAACTAGGACACCCATGTATAGGAAATCTCTACCATTCACACAGTACCACTTCTAACAGCATCATGAAGGTTCTGCGATACCATGGAATGGGTTCGTACCTAAGGTTAAGATGGAACGGTCATAAGGCAATGCATAAGTGTAAGCAGATGTGATATCCTAACCTATATGCCAATTCAAACATAATACCTATGATAGGAACGAACGGGTCGAAACATTGGAGAGAGTGTACAAAAATTGGACCCTACATGACAACCATATTAGTCCAAAACAACCCAAAATAGTCAATAAAGAATCCAAACTATAGGATATAGGGAGGAATGATCATGACAACTACTCCCAAAGGAAACAATGCAATGAAAAATGGGACATAAAAAGGAAAGTAAGGTGTAGACTCAACGTTCACGCATCCACTACCACCCCCATGAGGGTGACCACCGGTGTAAAGACCGAGCGAAGGGAGTCAACATCCTCCACAAATGGAGTACAGGGAAGAATGTGGCCACTTGAAATCTATGACTAGGGTAAGGGGTTGTGATTCCCCCAAGTCTAACATCAAGGTCCATAATAGGACCAAGACGGGTGATAGGATACCAGACATGCCGAAAATAAAAGGACCCAAACTCAAGAGAGCATAAATATACTCAAGTAACCGCGATCCCAAAGGCCAACTAGCACACAAAGAGCACACTCCTAAGAAAATCTATAGCCAAAATACAAGATAACCAAGGGGAGGATATGTGAGCTCCTGAATGCAGCAGGTATGTCTCGCCTAGGAGAGGCTCAAAAATCCCATACACTACAAGGAAAGGTACATAACCAATTATAGTGGCCCTCAGCTTCAGCGCATAAAGCGACTGTGCTGTCTGACCTCTACCTGGCCGGGACACCTACAGAATAACCCCTGCAAAGTACCTCGTCGATATCCTAGGTAAGGTGACTAAGGTCACCTCAATATAATCAACGCTCAGGTGGACAGTCGCAGGAGGGATTGACCATATGGGTAGGGTAGAAAAGCCCGAAACTCTCGAAAGAGCCCCCAGATACAAATACAATCCTAGAAATATCTCTGGTGCTACTCAGTTACGACTAGGGGTCATCCCAATCAATAACCACTCACACTAATTGTAAGAGGAGCATCCTGAGAAACACTAATTATACCAAGGATTTCACTATTTCACCTGGACAGACACCTACTTGTTGTTGTTTAGTAGTCTTGGAGAATTAACTCACAATGAACTATTCCAACACTCTAAAACCTAATCTTGTTGGTGCACCCTATCAAATAAAATAGTGTAGTTCATTTTAATTAAGCGTTGATTTTATTTGGCTGTGATTACTCAAAGGGAAATGGTCGTGCAACTAATGACATTATGACTCAGTAGTGAAATAAATATGCACACCATAACAAACAATGCTAAGTGCAATATTTGTTAAATGAAAAATAGGGTATGCCACTACATGAGATGCATAAATATATATTCCTTTCCGAATGCCAATGCAATCCTTCCTATATGAAAGCCTAAACACAAATCTCATCCAAGCAATCCAATGCAAGTACCTCCTAAAATCCATATCTAAGATGCAACTAAGAGTGCAAATACTTTGTACTTTTCAATATAAAAGAATGAAAAATGCAATAAAAGTCATCTAAAACTCTCAGTCTCTACAGCAAGTATAAAAGACTAGCCCAGCAAGACACCGAGACAAAAAAAGAGTAATGCACTAATGGAAAAACAAAAAGGATAAATGACTAAAACTAATTTCAAAGAAAAATCAATGAAAAAGCGGTCTCTGGTCACAAAAGAAGCATCCAACAAACAACATCAGACCCAAGGAAGACCCAACCACACTCACAACCCACCCATCAACTTCCCACAACATCAAACTCACCAAAAGGAAGGATGTATGTGACTGTTTAAAGAACAACTACGTATATACGTGACTTTTGGCCAAAAACCTACGTATATACGTGGATTTTGGCCAAAAACCTGTGTGTATACATGACTTTTGACCAAAAATCTGCTTATGTATGCGACTTTAGGCCAAAAACCTGCGTATACAGAGAAGGCAGTGGTAAAAGGCAGGCCAAGGGTCAAACCAATAAAGGGGAGTGTCAAGGGAGGAACATATTATAAATTGCAACACAGAAACAAGGAGAAACAAAGAGCAAGTCAATAATATCAAGCCCATTGTGCCCACAAACCCCCAAATAAAAACAAGGAATGTCCCTAGCGTAGTGGCCAATTCTATTACGGAGAGAAATTCCTATGGCTTGGGGTACCACAACAGACAGCTTGACTCCAGAAATCAATCTTTTCCAATATGCAATAGAAAGTAAATGTCTAACACTAAAGGATCAGACCTTGTACCTTATTCCGGATGGTTGAAGTAGATCCCTGTTGAGCTTTCCAACTTCAGCTTGAATTGATAAGTTACTTCCTCAACAACAAGTAAACAATACAAGCATATTATATATGATGGTGTTAGATCTATTCTAGCATA
>LPNX011114268.1:73294-89920 GCA_001517045.1 Pseudotsuga menziesii
GGGGCTTTTTCCCGAAGATACTTGTGAACTACTTGTTGTAAGAGGAACTATTTCGTTTTGCAATAATAAAATTACAATTTTTCCTGTTGGAGAAAGTGTTGTGTGGAATGTTCAAATGTGATGAAATGAACAATGTTGAAGGGAAACTATTTCGTTTTCAGCTGTGTTTCATTAACTGTGAGATCATTCTAACTTTCTGAACCTATGTTTTTATTTGAATGTTCTCTGGTTTATTCTATGATAATTTCCACTATAAGTAATGAATGTTTTAACAGATGACAAGCTATCTTATTGTGCATATATTTATTCATGTTTATATATTTTGATTCTAACAACAACTATTTGTGATTTATCTTAACATATGAACAATATTACATTACTCATGAATTGATAATCTTGCTCCCTAGGGATGGCTTAGTTAATTTTGTTTTTTCAGTTGTGTGTGATTTAGATGCGAGAGAGTCTAAGACGAGAAGTAAGAACCTGCGCATCACATTGTGACCACTCTTCGCAATCTTCATCAATATGCATCTTAGATAGGCACTTGCATATCATACTTAAAGTCAAAATACAAAAATATACACGGTGGACCAGGCCGCAACCAGTAAAACCCTTTTTTTTTGTTACTTGACCTACGATAGCCGGACCACAAACCAGACGGATTCCCCACACCAAACAGTCACGGGCTAGTTGGGAACGTTGACTGGGGAGAATCCATTGTTGTTGTTTCCTGCGAATTTCTAGGCTTCAACATTTTTTTGGCGCTAGAAGGAGGGATACCAGTGCATGGCTGGTCGGGGAAATTGATTTCCTTGAAATTACTTCACTAGTGATAGTTTTGAAAGTAGTTTATTTCCTGATCCAAATACTGAAGAGAATAGAGAACATTTGTTTGTTGTGGATAACCAAGTACTCAATGATATAAGAAGACACACATGGGCCTATGTAAAGAGTATTGGAGGATTACCCATTATCCCTGATTTACCCCGAAGAGAATACAAGAAGAAAGATCGTCCCATCTTGGAAGATTCAGTGTTGGTTGGAGATTTGGAAGAATTAGTAGAAGTAGCGTTACAAGAAGCTGTTCAACCTTTGAATCAAGTAGGCCCAAACACACCTTACTGTTCTCCTATGCACACTCATGTTCTTTCACCTCCCCACTCTCTACCCAGACGTGTGGCAGGTTTTAATGCCAACCAGCCACTTAACCCACCAAATCCACCACCGGCTTGGAAAGCTAGATCACCCCTAAACTTAAGACCTCCGTTGCATGACCTACCTCAATATTTTGAAAAAATGCTGCCCAAGTTTGATCCAAACAAGAAGATGTTAGTATATGCCCATTTACAAAGTTTCTATTTGGAAATAGAAGGATTGAGGGCTAGGGAACATGAAGATGTAGTTTGTAGACGTTCTCTACATACCCTGAAAGGAGCAGCAGCATCATGGTATTTTGGTTTGCCTACAAAATCTATCCTAGATTGGGATACCTTTGAAAGGATTTTCAGAAGTAAGTATGCAACCCAAAAAAATCATCCGGCTCTCATGAAAGGACTGTGCGCCTTAAAGAAAGAAAGAAAAGAGAAGGTGCATAGTTTTATCCAAAGATTTGCATCCTATCTTAAGAATTTTTCTGAAGCTGACAAACCCTCAGATAAAGTTCTGATTGAGTATTATACTTCAGCTCTAGGGCCCAATTTGGCCATGTTTTCCAAAATGAAAGCCAAACCTACGCTATATGAAGAAGCAGAGAGAGTAGAGGCTGAAAAGGAAAGCATCGAAGATTATCCTTAGCATTTAGGAGAAAAAATGTTGGGAGGAAAGATTTGTTATTTACTAAGCCTAAAGAGGAGCAATCACTAGATTTCGAAGGAATGGCCAAGATGATGCAGAAGCTCTCTAACAGGATAATAGAATTGGAAAAGGAAAAGGAATCCTGGAAGTTTTATAAGCCTTATTACAAGAAAAGGGAAGATAAGAATCAATCCCAACCCTCTCCACACAGCCCTGCATCTATGAACTTAATGGAGGTGGGGATGGATAACTTTTGCACTTTTCACCAACAACCTCACTCTGAAAAGAATTGTCCTCAATGGATAAATTCAATGACGTTGGTAATGAATCAGCTATTGGATTCCAAATTAACCGAAGATAATGATGAAGAAGGAAAAGACAACAATAAATCAACAGAAAAATAGGAGGATGAGGCCATGGTTTTATGGGACTGTGTATCCTTGTTTGATACCAAAGAAGAAAAGGATCTGAGATATGAAGATATCTTGGAAACAAATGTAACAACGAGAATCCAGGGATTGATTATGGAAAATAGTCTGATGCTCCCAAAGATTAAGAAACTTCAAAAGAATGTTAAGAAATTTCAAAAAAACACTGCAGCTAATAAGATTCTGAAATTTACCATCACTAGTCAAAATCCAAGACAGATCAACATGCCTACTAAGCCCATTGAAGAAAAGATAAATAATGTTAAAATGAATCTCACAGAACATAAGATGGATTATGACATTGTGGAGGATATCAAAAAGGTATGGGCAAATATCTCGTTATTTGAGATGTGCCATGTGCCGCAGCAAAAAGAAAAGTTATTAAAATCACTTGAAATATCGGAGGAGAAGCTTCCCACTGACAATCAGCCCCAAGAAGAAGAAATTGGTGAAGCAAGTGTCAGAGGTAAGCCTAAATGCAAGAATCCACCTTTTCTCCTTACTTTTGAAATTTTCAACCGCAATGTGCACAACTGTCTAGTAGACTCGGGGGCATCAGTCAACGTGATGCCACTGTCGGTCTGTAAAAAGATAAATGGGAAACCTAAACCATCTACCTAGAGGTTCATTCAGTTGGATAGAATGAATGTGAAGGTAATTGGGGAAATGGAGTATGTTCTCATTCGCTTATCTTCAAATGATAAGGTATGTCAATTCATTGACATTGTGGTAGCTGACATACCAGAAGCTTATGGACTTGTTTTGAGCAGAGATTGGTCGGCAAAGATGAGTGGATATTTTTCCTCAGACTAGTAACATCTGTGGCTACCGTATAAAGGAATCCAAAATCAAATTAATGTTTTAAGAGAGCCCCACATGAAACACAATGTTACTCAGTTCGAAGGTAAAAATGAACCAGTGAATTCTGTTTTGGGAAATTACTTTATTGAGCTAGAACCAGGAAACTATCAAGCAGAGGAAGCCAGCGATACATCAGATGCTCAGCTTGATCTCCTTCGATTTTCAGCTGTAAATGTAGATGTTGATTCATGCACAGTAGTGATAGGTGATTTTTGGACGCTTTTCTTTGATGGGTCTAAAACTTTTGAAGGGCCAGGAGCCGGCTGTGTCCTGATTGATCCTAAGAAAAATAAACATTTTCTTTCATGTAGATTAGAGTTTGAATGCACCAATAACACAACTGAATATGAAGCACTAGTTCAGGGACTAAGAAAAGCAATTGAGTTAAAGGTAGAAAATCTGAAAGTCTATGGGGATTTTGAAATAATTGTAAAACAGATTCGAAATCAAATACATTGCATTTCCCCTCATTTAAAAGCTTATCAAAATGAAGTATGGGATTTTCTTAAGTATTTTCATGCATTTAATATTGTATCGATTCCGAGACTGAAGAATGCAGTAGCTGATTTATTGGCCATCTTAGCTGCAACGCTTGTGCCCTCTAATAACCGGTGTTCTATTGAATTACTTTTCAGGCCCTCGGTTCCAGATATGATTACCAATCTACAAGTTTTTGATGATGATCAGCAAATTCTAGAATGCTTGACGAATGATGGGACCTTCAAAGGGGAAATTATTGATGATGAAGAACATCGGGACGAGCTAAAATTCGATAATTTTATTCCCAAAGGAGTCAGGACTTTAGAGAAAATGTTTGATTTAAACGAGAAATTCAGAAGACCAGTGAATGTGAAGACTCAGAGCTCGTCTCTACAGTTCGAGTTGATTAATTTAGGGACTGAAACTGAGCCTAAATATGTGAATTTGGGAAAATGTTGCTCTCTAGGTGAAAGAAATAAGTTCATCAAACTGTTCAAACAATACAAAGATGTTTTTGCGTGGACGTATGAAGATCTGAAGATGTATGACACCAATATTATTTAGCATGTTATCCCCATCAGATCTTGGGTCAAGCCTTATCAATAGCCTTTAAGGAAAATGCATCCAAAATTAGAGCCTCTAATTCAAAATGAAGTAAAGAAGCTACTGGATGCTAAAATTATTTTCAAAGTTAGACACTCAAAATGGGTTTCAAACCTGGTACCAGTAAGAAAGAAATCTAGAGAAATTAGATTATGTGTGGATTTCAGAAACCTAAATCGCGCTTCGGATAAAGATAATTATCCTGTCCCACCCATGGAACAGATATTGCAAATAGTTTCGAGTTCTGAATTATTTTCTTTATTACATGGATTCTCTGGCTACAATAAAGTGTTAGTAGTGGAAGAAGATAGACTTAAAACTACATTCAGAACCAGATGGGGAAATTTTGCTTACAGAAGGATGCCTTCTGGACTCATAAACGTTGGAGCTAATTTCTAGAGGGCTATGGACATAGCTTTCTGTGGTCTGATTGGCCGCAGTGTTGTAGTATACCTTGATGACATCACAATATTCTCAGAGAAAAGGGATGAACATGCATTCCATCTAAAACAGATTTTTGAACGCTGCCGAAAATATGGTATCTTGTTAAACCCCAAGAAGTGCATGTTTGCCGTTACCAAAGGAAAGTTACTGGATCATGTGGTTTCTAAGAAGGGGATCTCCATAGACCCAGAGAGGATCAAAGCGATCGAACATATTCCCTTACCCCATAATAAAAAGGGCATGCAATCATTTACGGGGACAATAAATTTCATGCGAAGGTTTGTGCCAGATTTCGCTCAAATTGTTAAACCTTTGCAACAAATGGTAAAGCAAAGTGTACAATTCAAGTGGACTGATGTAGAGAAGAATTCATTTAGTAAAATAAAGACATCTATTGTGCGCGCACCCTCCCTCAAAAGTCCATGTTTTGAGAAAGATTTTATTTTGTACACTTTCGCATCTGACGATTCACTAGCAGTGGTGGTTACCCAGAAGGAAGATGGAGGAGATGAATTCCCCATATCATTTATGAGCACTGGTATGCAAGGGGCCGAATTGAATTACCCAGCTATGGATAAACAAGCTTACGCAGTGTTCAAAGTGGTAAAACAATTCATACCATATATACTTAAGAACTAGACAAAGGTAATAGTTCCACACCCAGCTGTGAGGTCTCTTTTCATACAAAAGGAGTTAGGGGAAAGAAGAGGTAACTAGGTAACAGCTCTATAGGAGTATGACCTCGAATTCAAGCTAGCCTCCATAGTTAAATGGAAAGGATTATGCAAACTAATGACTGAAAGTAAAGATAATGAAAAAATAACTGGGAAAACGAAGTTGAGTTACATTTAATGGATGTATGTCCTCTTTTCATAGCTCTAGACTCCTGGTATCGAGACCTTGTGCATTACCTTCAGGAAATATTGTTACCGAAACATTGGAATTCTAAGCAAAGAAGAGCACTGCGTCTTAAATCAGCCTCATATCAGATTGTTGAAGGAATATTATTCAGAAAGAATTATGATGGAGTTCTTCTTAGATGCTTAGAAAAAGAAGATGCGAAGAAGGTCATGATATACTTACATGATGGACCTGCTAGAGGACATTTCTCTGGAGATACAACAACTCATAAAATTCTCAGAGCTGGATACTATTGGCCCACACTATTCAAATATGCACATGCCCATGTCAGAAAGTGTGACATCTGTCAAAGGTGTGGTGGAAGACAAGTTAAAGCAACATGACCATCAAAGCCTGTGATGATAATCAAACTTTTTGAGCAGCGGGGGATGGATATCATTGGAGAGATAAAGCCAAATTCTTCATTACAACACAAGTATATTCTGACAACAACCGATTACTTCACTCGTTGGGTCGAAGCCATTCTGTTGTGTAAAGTGAATGAATATGCGGTCATGGACTTCTTGCAAGATCATATTATGACCAGGTTTGAAGTTCCAATTTCTCTAGTTTTCGATAATGTTACTTATTTTTTCTCTATTAGATTAACTGCATTTGCTCATGAAAAGGGCATTAAATTGCATTACTCTGCAAACTATTATCCACAAGGAAATGGTTTGGCTGAATCTACAAACAAGAATCTGATTAGAATCTTAAAAAAGAATGTGATAGAAAACCAGAGAAGTTGGCATTCAGTATTACCAAATGCTCTTTGGGAAGATAGGGTCACCCCGAAGAATTCGTTAGGTGTGTCCCCATATACCCTTATTTATGGAAAAGAGGCCATTCTACCCCCAATATCATGCTACCGTCTTCCATAATAGCTCAAGAGTCAAGAGGATCAGATAATGAAGTCTTGCAGATGAGGATACATAATCTTTTGAAGGCGGAGGAATCTAGATCCAAGGCAAGAGAATGTTTTAAACAACAACAGGAGGTAGTGAAGAGATGGTTTAATAAGCACAAAGTTGGGACAAAAGAATTTGAAGTAGGAGACTTGGTTCTTAAGTGGGATCACCCTCATGATGAGAAGGGAAAGCACATGAAATTTCAACAGCTATGGGTAGGCCCTTTCTAGATTGCAGCAAAGCTTGGCCCCTCAACCTATAAGTTGCAGGATTTACAGGGATGGGAGGAGAACTTACTAGTAAATGCTTTAGTTCTTAAACCTTATTTTTCTTGATTTTGTTTTATTTTGTTCCATTTTGTACATAAATAATTGACTTGTTTTTCCACTTTGATTTGTTCCTTTCCTGTTTGTTTAGTGTAGGTTTCTTTTGATTCCAATAAAGAAATCAAACTTTGGTTGCATTGAGAGCATCAGAACCCTTGATAAAATGAGATTCTTTGGGCATTAGACTGTGTCTTATTGTTTGAATCTGATGGAATTTTTCTAGTAAGTAGTTTTCCTAAATGTCTATGAACACATTGAGGTCCAGGGTAATCCTTGAAATCACTCAGAATCAAAAGGTCTGGAATACTATTTTGAGGCTCCATCCATTTCACATCCAAAACGTCCTAGGGGGTGACAAAAAAAGACCCATGGAAAGGGGAGTAGGGTAAACAGTATATTATATCTAAATGATCCAAACGCCAAGAATTCAAAGCTAAAAGGCTAATAAAAGTCAAAACTCCTAAGAAAGCAATATTTATCAAAACAAAGTACTGAATTATATGAGTACAGATTGCCAAAAGTTCTTCTCTGTCTATGAGCTGAAAATTAAATGCATCTCTCACACACAAGGACACTATGGATCGAAGAGGCTGAATAAAATTCAAAAATAAATGAATGAGTAGGACTCAAAAGGACAAAAAGTCCACAAACAAAAAGTGCCAAGTGGCATTGGAATGCGAAACAAACGAATATTTTTGTTTACCATGTGTTACAATCTTGTGGTGTCTAAGCTGGAAGGTACCCAATGACAAAGTTAAAATAAAATCCTCCCACTTAAGCCTCAAAAGAGTTATCTTGAATTTGAGATTTTGATTTACATTCCCTAAATATTTGGACTATCATCAATGATTACAAGTACATATATGTGACATTATGGAATATAGACATCTAGAAGAATTCAGCATGGTGCTATCACTGCTAAACAGTCTATTGCTTAAGGAGGAGTTTATTCAGAGATCTGGATTCACCAGTGAGCTGCCAATTGTTGTAGCTGCAACTTTTCCCAAATTTCTGAAAATTTTGGACCCTCCTTGTTGATTTTGTTTGCCCCACTCCGCTACATGTTTAGATTATTTGAGGCCAGTTTTTCTTGTTGTTCGTGATTTCGTTTTGGTCTGTGCATGTGTTGGGCTATAAGGCTTAGCAGTTCTTACGATGTTTTATGATTGAGGTTTAAAACGGGATTGTCATTCACCATTTTTCAGAGGTCAGCCCACGTTTTACTATTGGAAAAAAGACCTCACTTTTTTATTTCTTCGAAAAAAATTATGACTTTGATCGAAGGCCGTAGGCTGATTGAGTTCCACCGTTACGGCCGTAGAATAGACTAATTACCTGTCAGACTGTTTGTCTTTCACCGATATCATGTTCTTTGTTTCTTCGATGATTGACTAGTCTGCAATTTTCTTGACCTTTTAGCTTCTGTCGTTGTGGTTGTGTAGCTCACTAACTATCTGATGCCTGTAGAAGATCCGACCCCCGCTGTTCTATCGCGCTCATTTTCGGTTTGTGTTCCAGAACCCCTAGACTGTAGGTCTTCCGTCGTTGCAGCTGCATAGCTCACTAACCGACCGATGTTAAGTGTTCTGATTCATCGATGGAGGGTTTTATGTGCCCATTTCTTGATCATTCTCCCGCCGTTTGTTTCGAGCTCGTGACCAATTTTGGGTTTGGCCGGTGTGCTTGTTGTTTTCTTTAGGTTGAATTTTTCACATAAAAAACCCAGCCACGGTTTTTCTTGTTTTTCAGTACTTATTTTATTGGTATTATGGTTTATATTTATCGAAGATGGTTAGAATAAATGATGAGTTTTCATTGATCACAGACAGGGAATATTTTCTCAGATCCCTTTGAAGATTATTGCGGCAAAGAAGATGCAGTTGGAAGATAAAGCATGTTAAAGCATAAGGCAGCAGAGTTGTGTCTTGAGGAAGAAAATAATAGGGGTCTGAAGAGGGACCGAGGAATGGTAGAGCACAATCATTAAAGAGAAAAGGGCCAGGCTTGGGAGATTCGTCGATTACCTAGCTATGCCCGTTTTTTATAAAAATATTTATCTGAAATGTAATATTGAATCATGAGCATTCGAAGAATGACAATACTGGAGATTGAAACAGTCGTGGGGAAACCGGAAGGTTTCGAGCTGTTTATTATATAAATATACAAAGGAAAGAGTGAGGAGGGGGATTTTTCTCGGAGAGACTTGTGAACTACTTGTTGTACAAGGAACTATTTCGTTTTGCAATAATAAAAGTACAATTTTGCCTGTTGGAGAAAGTGTTGTGTGGAATGTTCAAATGTGATGAAATGAACAATGTTGAAGGGGAACTATTTCATTTTCAGCTGTGTTTCATTAACTATGAGATCGTTCTAACTTTCTGAACCTATGTTCTTATTTGAATGTTCTTTGGTTTATTCTGTGATAATTTCCACTATGAGTAATGAATGTTTTAACAAATGACGAGCTATCTTGTTGTGCATATCTTTATTCATGTTTATATGTTTTGATTCTAAGAACAGCTATCTATGATTTATCTTAACATATGAACAGTATTACATTACTCATGAATTGATAATATTGCTCCCTAGGGACGGCTTAGTTAATTTTGTTTTTCAATTGTGTGTGATTTATATGTGAGAGAGTCTAATATGAGAGGTAAGAGCATGTGCATCACATTGTGACCACTCCTCGCATTCTTCATCAATCTGCATCTTAGATAGGCACTTGCATATCATACTAAGTCAAAATACAAAAATATACACGGTGGACCGGGCCGCAACCGGTAAATCCCTTTTTTTTTGTTACTTGAACTACAGTAGCTAGACCGCAAACCGGGTGGATTCCCTACACCAAATATTCATGGGCTAGTTAGGAACGTTAACTGGGGAGAATCCCTTGCTGTTGTTGCCTGTGAATTTCCAGGCCTCAACACGGTGTTGCTGAAATTTTGAAAGGGTTTATGGTTCTGGAGTTCCTGTGCATTTGTGTCCTGTGGGAGTTGTTCCATTGCATCCAGAGCTCCGTTTCCATTTGGAAATAGTTTTTTTTTCTCCGAAAACCATTTTCGTTTGATCCAGAAACACCAATTTCGGCAAATCTGAAGGTATAATGTTACAGTGACGGATTTGTTTAAGTTTTTTAAATCTCTCATATTTTATCAATTTTATTATTAGATATTTATTGTTTTAGTCTCAGACTATTGCCTTCCCTGGCTGCATATGCTCTTTGCCATGCACCTTGCGTGATCGCAGTGAATTAGAAACAGTAAGAGAACGTTTTTTTTTCTTGTCTTCTCGGCCACGTATGCTCTTTTCTGTGCACCTTGTGCGATCACGGAAAATTAGAAACAATTAGAAAACTTGAAAACGTAGATTTTCGAGGTAAGCTAACCAAGATCTAACCCCATTGTGTGGAAAAAAAAATTGTTTTTTGTTCTTGGTTTTTTTTTTTGTGATTTGCAGAAAAAAAAAGACAAGCACAGAGAATGAGAGAGAAGAGTAAAATAAAAATAAAGACCTTCATCTTTCCATTATTTTACGTACCTTTTAAACTTAGCTCACTTGGTCCAAAGTTGTTTTATTCCTTAATAAGTCTTGAATTCAAGTCTTATTAAGCTACTTTTTAGTGCATGCAATTTCTATTTTTCACGTTACTTTATTGTAAAAGTGCATCTCACATAGATAAAATAAAATAAAAAGTGAGTCACTTAAGTCTTTTAATTTATTTCCGCACTATTTAAAAGTAACATTATTGTAAAAGTGAACATCACTTATTCTACAAAAGTGATTCACTTAAAAGCAACTTTATTGTAAAGTGATTATCAAAGGTTGATCTTGGGAAGAGGGCAGTTCCTTTTTTAGTTGGTAAAGTTAATATCTGCCACGTCATTATTGGGGACATCTTCAACATTTTCTTTGATCAAGCATAATTTCATCATCCAGAATCAGTTTTCAGTGCCTTTTTTTTAAACCACATATTTGTTCGAGCTATTTGTATCTAGATAGCTAGTTTCTATTCTTTCAGCCATTATTTTATAGTATGGCTGCCCCTTGTGATATTATACTTATAAGTTCTAACTATTTCTCATGGAAATCTCGTATGGAGGATGTTTTGCGAAGTAGGGGAATTTTCAGGATAACCTCATGGAAATAAATAGAACCCACTGATGATGATAAGAAAATTAAGTGGAAAAATAGATGTGATGAAGCTCGTTGATTGATTGAGATGTCAATATCTACTGATTTGCGATTCCACATATCTAGAATTGATGAACCCGATATAGCTTGGGAAAAGTTGGAATCTATGTTTGGTAAACACAATGAAATTCGGGGTCATCAACTTGAGAATGAGTTGATTTCCTTGAATCCAAATGATTTTTCATGCATTCAAGGCTATTTATCTAAGTATAAAACTCTTATACTCTTATGTGCAGAATGCAAGATTAAGAAAGAAGACAAACAATGTATTTATCATATTTTTTCCAAACTTAGACCTGCATATTCTGTTTTTGTATCTACATTCTACACCATGAAAGAATCATTGACCGTAGCTAGCTATCAAGAACCTAGTCTTGAATCTTTTTGTGATTCCTTAATTAGAGAGCAAGATAAGCTCATTCATCTTGGAATAATTAACAATGCAGATACATCTGAGAAAGCCTTATTCTCCCAACAGAAAGAAAAGTCCAAGCCTCCCAAGAAACAAATTTTTTGCAATAATAAGCCAAACAACAAGGGTCCCAAACCCTCTCAGTCAGATCCTTCTTTAAAAAATGACAAAGGATCCAAGCCAAAAGGAAAAAAGACTGAGCGTCATTGCAATTTTTGTGGGAAAGATAATCATGATGAATCTAAGTGTTTCAGGAAGATGGAAGCCTTTCAAGCAGCAATGAAGAAGCACCACATCAACCTAGCTTTGTCTTCAAAATATACCTCTCATGGACATGCACTTTGTGCTTCTGGTTACTCTTATACTGCATCTTCTTCTTCTACTTCAAATGAGTAGCTCATTTATTCTGGAGCATCTTATCATATGGCTAAGGATCAAGCCATATTTTCGACTATGCATGAATGTAACACCAAGAAAAAATTTGTTGGTGATGATAGATCTCTAAGTGTTGTAGGATCTGGAAGAGTTCTAGTAGAAAATGGTCATTTCAGTGATGTACTATGTGTTCCAAAAATTTCTTGCAATTTGTTATCAGTATATCAAATTACTCATTCATGTGAAGGTAAAACTGTGACGTTTACACCTCACCAAGTGGTAATCAAGGATTTTAAAAATCCTCAAAATTTCCTTGCTACTGGAACTGTTAATGATATTACCAGGTTGTACAAATTTAACAACTTTGGGTCATCACCTTTTCCTTGAGTTTTTGTTGCTCATAGTGATAACTTGAGAAAACTTTGGCATGAGCGATTTGGTCACTTAAGTTATTGCTCATTGCAACAACTATGTAAAGATAATATGGTGACTGGTCTTCCGATGGTATCTTGCAAGGATGGTGTTTATTTCGGTTGTGTACTCAGAAAACATCATCGGGACAGTTTTGACAAATGTGCCTCTTGGCACACCTCGGTTCCCTTGGAGCTTATGCATAGTGACTTATGTTTCAAATATTTCTTAACATTCATTGATGACTACTCCAAACACACTTGGATTTAGTTCCTAAAACTTAAGACCGAAGTATTTAACATGTTCTTGGCCTACAAGGCCCTTGTTGAAAAACAATCTGGTCATCAAATTATTAAGTTAAGATATGACAATGGAGGAGAATATGTTAACAACAAGTTCACTACTTTCTGCACTGAACAAGGAATCCAACAACAACACACTGTTCCATATACACCACAACAAAATGGTGTAGTTGAATGGAAGAAGAGCACTTTAAAATAAATGGCTAATTGTATGATCCAATCTAAGGGGCTAAGTCTTCAATGTTGGGTTGAGGCCATAAATTGTGCAAATTACATAGTTAATCACACACCCACTAAATTTTTACAAGGTATAACACTGGAAGAAGCATGGAGTAAAATTGAACCAGATGTAAGTCACTTTTGTGTGTTTGGTTGTGAAGCAAGGGATCACATTCCGGATGAAAAACGGAAAGCATGGCAGCCTAAAAGTGAAAAGTGCATATTTGTTGGATATTCTAAAGATGTAAAAGGTTATAGACTTCTTCAACCCCATTCACATGATATAATCATTATAAGATATGTTAAATTTGATGAAAATATCTTGGCCTGCGAGCCTAACTTGGCGGGTGTGCCATCCTTGGCCTACGAGACTGATTCGATGATTGTGCCTTCTTCTTCTTCTTTCAACTTCCTTGATAGGTTTCCAACTCTAGTTTCTGATGATGATAGTGAGGATGACAACCAACCTCCACCTTCTCATGTTCCTCCAATTGCACCAGCCCCAATGCTTCCTCGATGGGTCCGTTCAACATGTGAAGCAGCTGGTGATCTTGCCAGTGATCCTAGAGATCAACATCAAACACGTTCTCAGTTTTAGTGATCCTCTTCTCTTTTGGCTCAAGTTTGCGAGAATCATGATCTAGAAACTTTTGCAGAAGCTTTAGGAAATCCAAATTAGGATGCAGCTATGGATGAAGAATATCATTCCTTAATGGTGAACGATACTTGGGATCTTGTTCCTCTTCCAAAAGGAAGAAAACTTGTCAGATGTAAATAGGTCTACAAAACTAAGTATGCATCAGATGGAAGTGTTGAAAGACTTAAGGCAAGGTTAGTTGCCAAAGGTTTTTCCCAAGTTGAAGGGATTGACTACAATAAAACCTTTGCTCCTGTTGCAAAAATGAATTCCATCCGCCTTGTTCTTTCCCTTACAGCCTTACATAACTAGGAATTCCATCAAATGGATGTTAAGTCTTCCTTTTTACATGGTGATTTACAAGAGAAAATTTACATGGAACAGCCTCCTAGATATGTTCAGGATAACTCTAACCTTGTATGTCTCCTTAAGAAATCCTTATATGGCGTTAAGCAAGATTTTAGAGCTTGGTATGCCAAAATGGATAGCTTTCTCCTTGAAACTAGTTTTTCTAGATGTCATTCTGACCCCAATGTCTATACCAAGAAAGTAGAAAACCATCTCATCATACTTGTTCTTTATGTTGATGATTTTATCATTATTGGTAGTGACCCTAAACTTATAACCCATGTGAAATCCAGTCTTACGCAAAATTTTGAAATGTGAGACTTAGGACATTTGCATTATTTTCTTGGTCTCCAAGTCTTGCAAACCAAAGAAGGAATCTTTCTTTCCTAGTTTAAGTATGTTTGTGACCTTCTTCATCACTTCCACATGGAAGATTGTAAACCAGCCCCTTCTCCCTTCCAGTCTGGAGTCAAACTTTCCACCACTTGTACTTCCCCTGAAGTAGATGCCACCTTGTATCGTCAGCTTGTTGGTAGTATTTTATACTTGATTCATTCCCATCCTGACCTTTCCTTTGCCATTGGTCGTTTTTCCCGTTATATGAAAACTACTCATGAAAGTCACTGGAAAGCAGCAAAAAGAATACTTCGATATATTCGAGGTACAATTCAATTTGGGATTCATTACAATACAGGGGGGAAACCTTTGTTGGTTGGTTTCACTGATTTAGATTGGTCCAGTGATCTTGATGATCGGAAGTCTACTACAGGTTATGTTTTCAGTCTAGGATCTGGAACTATCACTTTGACTTGTAAGAAACAACAAGCTCTTGCTCTTTCTTCAGCAGAAGTAGAATATCGAGCTGCAGTTAATGCCAGTCGGGAAGCTTTTTGCCTTTGACAGATCCTTTCAGAGTTTGGATTCGAGCAGCAGCAGCCTACTCCACTTTGGTGCGACAATCAAAGTGCCATCAAGATTGCCAAATATCTAGTTCTACATCAACAAAACAAACACATTGAGCTGCAGATGCACTTCATCAGAAATCTTGTTCATGATTGTGTTATTGAAGTGCTCTATTTCACTACAACAAAAACTGGATTTAGCGTCGAATTTAGCGCCAGATTTTAGTGTATTTTTTTCCTAATTGTGGTGAGCAATCCAGCGCTAAACCAGATGTTATTGTACATTTTCGTAAAACACTGTCTATTGAATCTTTTTTTCCATCCTTTTTAACATCCATTTTTGTGTCCATTTTTGCACCCAATTTTTTGCATCTAATGTTACGCCTTTATTTGCACCCAATTTTTCAACTTCTATTGCATCTTTTTTTGCATCCTTTGTTACATCCTTGTTTGCACCCAGTTTCACGCTCATTTTTGCATCCAATGTTGCGTCTTATTTTTCTCCTAGTTTTTCATCGAGTCTTGCACCCAATTTTGCACCATGTTTTACATAAAATTATGTGTCCAATTCTGCATCCAGGTTTGCATCCAATTTTAGGCCCAATATTGCGTCTAGTTTTGCATCCAAATTTACTTATAATGTTGCATCCCCATTTGCATCTAATTTTGTATCTTGTTTTACATCTTTTTTTGTATCCATGTTTGTGCCAAATGTTTCATCTCGTTTTACGTCATATTTTGCATCTAGGTTTGCACCTAGTGTTGCATCCCGATTGACGTCTTTTTCTGCATCTATGTTTGAGCCCAATTTTGCACCTAGTGTTGTGCCTAGTTTTGCGCCCATGTTTGTATCTAATATTGCATCTAGTTGTGTATCCAATGTTGCATCCCATCTTGCATTCAATATTACGTCTAGTTTTACATCAAATGTTTTGTCTCGTCTTGCATCTAAAATTGTGTCTCGTTTTAAGTTTTTGTTTGCGCCAAATGTTGCTTCCAGTTTTTCACCTGGTGTTATGCCTAGTTTTATGTCCATCGATACACCATATTTTGTGGTCAATTTAATGTCCAATTTTACATCTAGTTAGGAATCCACTTTTTCATCTATTGTTGCATCTAGTTTTGGACCTATTATTACACCTAGTTTTGAGTCATTAATTGTGTCTAGTGTTGAGTCTCTTTTTGCATCCAATTTTGCGTTTAGTGTGACATCCATTTTTGTGTCCACATTTGCGTCTGACATAAGGTCAGATTTTGTGTCCACTTTTGTGTTTGGTGTGACGTCCACTCTTAGATCATGTTTTGCATTTAATATTTCTTCGAATATTGCATCCATCTTGCACTACTACATTTTTTACCTTTAGAAATACATTTCAATATCATTAGGGCATGGAGGAATCGAACCACCAATCTCTTGCTTGTAAANTACTTGTAAAGCAGGTGCTCTTCCATTGAGCTAGCACCCTTTAAGAATCAAGAAGATGAGAAATATTAACACATAGATTTCATCATTTGTAATGCAGGTGCTCTTCCATTGAGCTACCACCCTTTAAGAATCAGGAAGATGAGCAATATTAACACATAGATTTCATCATTTGTAATTCTAATAAAAGACAATAAAATCCAAAGACAAACATGCTTAAAATCCAATTTATTTTTCCAAACACACTAATAAGAAAAAAAATCTACCATGCTCAGGCAACAAAATATCCTAAACAATTACACAATCTTATTGTCATGCAGCCATTAAATATTGACATGCAACCATTCAATATCCCCCTACACCCATTTCATGGAAGATCACCCTTTAAGAGGATAAAATGCTTTAGTTCACTAGTTTTCAAAAAGTGTTGCAACTCATTGGATATGCAATCATATTCCTTATACAAAAAAAAATGAACACATCTTGTNAAAATGCCTTAGTTCACTAGTTTTCAAAAAGTGTTGCAACTCATTGGATATGCAATCATATTCTTCATACAAAAAAAAATGAACACATCTTGTTTAACCAGGGCCAACATGTACAAAGTTCTTAATGGGAAAATGGTTCATTAATTTGTGTTAATATCTATATGAAGA
>LPNX011114307.1:5958-17088 GCA_001517045.1 Pseudotsuga menziesii
CAGAATCCCACTAATGCAACAGAAACTCACTACTCAAGATGAATCGCTGGAGATGGCAATGAAACTAGAGGCTTCATCTTTAGCAGAAACCAGTACAGGGATGACAACTCTACAGACCCAGTTGGCCAACCTCACCTTACAGATACACGAACTTAAAAAAGGGAAAGAGGCTATGCAAAGAAAGCAATGGGAGAAGGTCGCTGACCCATCTGATCAGCTAACCGAAGAAAAAAAGCTTCCTAAGGTAAAGAAACAACATATGGTTGTCATAGATCAGAGGCAGCGTGCATGCTTGGAGAGGGGTGCTGAGCAAGAAAAGGAAAAACAGCACCCTGAGGATAGAAGGCAGCCTATGGACCTGGACCACTTCGAAGAGAAGAGAAGTGGAAGAAGACTGCAAACCCAGCGGAGGGGAGACTTCCAGAACGAGGACAAAGGCTTGTCCTCGGAGCGAGTTCATGGGTTGCTTCTTCTCTGACCACGAGGCTCTAGATGGAATGAAAGGTTTGAGGAGGCTGGAAGATACAGATTTTCCTTGTGATAAAAGTTCTAACCCAGATAAAGACGAAAGGATATCTGTGGAACACTTCTCAAACACTAGAGCGCTCATAAAGAAGAAAGAGCGAAGAGAGCGACACCGTGACTATGGGCAGAAAGCATAAGAAATCCCACCGAGCTACGTTACCGAAACTCCAGAAAGAGCGTGCCGAGGTAATGAAGAAGGAAGTTCCAGAACTTCGGGGTAAGTTGCAGAAAACTTCGTAGGAGGCGAAGGAGAAGCTACAACAGGAGACACCTGCTGGTAGTGGCTCGGGGGTGAGCCACAAGTAAGTGTTAGGGGACTGTTGGAGCAAGATCCCGCAGCTACAGAAGAAGCTGCTAGTTTTGGCAGAAAGAGAGAAGTTTTGGCGAAAAAAAGACAGGGCGGAGCTACGACGCCGTAGCACATTTCCAGCTGGAGAGCACAGCCGGAAACCATGACTTTTGGGATAGAAAATTCAAGAAGGCAACGGTACCTGAGCGGCCGAGAGAAGAAATCTCAACCACTTCATTGAAGGCAGCAGCGGAAGACAGGAGGGCTCAGCGACCCTCATAAAGAAGAAGGAGCAACGAGGCTCAAGCATTGAAGGCGAAGGACAGAAAGAGAAGCGGTGCATAGTACCCATGGTCAGTGTCGGGAAGCATGGAATACTGCAGAGAGATGCGGTGTGACGGGAAGCAGCTACCTTAAGGACAGAGAGGACCGACTGTCACTATTAAGGGTATGGGTTTACTGTTGGGACAGGCCCACAGTGTTGTAATGGCATGACCTTCGGGCTGCCTATAAAAGCTTGCATTTTTGTATTGTAAAGGGTTAGATAGTCAGTCAGTTAGATAGTTGGTTAGTTGATAGTTTTGTAGACTCAGGAATCAGTCAGACAGACTGCGTTGTAACGATCCAGACACATAGTTGTCTATGAGTCATTTGAGTCTGTATGTAACCATTCACAGAGAGAACAGAGAGGGAAGGATATATTGGAAGAAGGTGACATAGAGATAGACCAGAGGCCTAGAAGAGACCTTGCGCTGCATTTCTAGTGCAAGAGACTGTGCTAACTTCCCTCAAGATATATAATAGAAGCACAGTTTGGTGGACGTAGCTCCCATCCCGGGGGTGGACCACGTTAAATCTGCGTGTTGTGTGTTGTATGAATGTGATTGTATTTGCTTATTGTTGCTGGTTATTATGCATGTAATGATAGTAGTAGTAGATGAATGTATGTATTGTTCCGCTCATGATAATGCAAGAGGATAAAGATAAGTTGAAGCATTTTAGTAGGATGTTTAAAGACTCCTTTACATCTGTCTCTAATGACCAGTTACTCACAATATACTTCTGAGAAGTAGGGTTTTGCACATCGGCACAGTCAACGTTAAGTGCGCAAAGTCGCAGTGATAAGATATCGCAGAGAGGCGGTATCGCATCGGTAGAGGAGCTGCGGTGCGTGATACTACGAGCTGAGGGCTTAGCATTGAGGAAAGGATGGGTGTTCTGCGGTGCGCAGAGATGCTGTAAGGTTGGGAATATTGTGGGTAAGTGGAAGTTGTGCGACGCGAGAGGAAATCGTACGACTTGCGCGGGGTTAAGCATCACACAGGTAAAAGTGCTGTGAGTAGAAGGGGACGTGCGATGCGCAGAGCTAGTTGGTCTAGTGGCGTGCAGGAGTAAGAGAAAAGAAGTAGGATGTGTAGAACCTGGTCCAAGACACTTGAGTCTTGGCCAACCCATTAGATTCACTTCGGGTGAGACTTCAGATCGCTTCACGGTCTGTCGCCGAAAGGGCCAGTGAGTTTTGGGTGTTGTTGATTAATTATAGTAAACCCGGGTCTGCCCATGCAATCAACATCTATCTACCTATTAATTTCTTAATAAGCAGAGTGTTCAATATTTAATTGTCAACCCAACGAAGTCTATTTATTTCAATGTAAATTAGCAAAGTATATACATAAACATTTTCGGTAGTTGGTAAATAAAATGAAAATCACTAAATTCTAATCATTGCTAAGCCAACTCAACTCCCTGTTAAGAATCAAATAAAATTACCAATCTAGGAATAGAAAATAGAGTTTGTTTCCTACCGTATCAACCTGAAGGTTTATAACCTAAAATTACTCTTGCATGAAATGGAAGTCTATATTACCAAATCAGTACAATTACTAATTATCAATCAAGCAACAAATTCATCAAATCAAATGACCTATCTAATCTCAAAAACTCTAAGAAAGATAAATAACACACCACACAGGAGCTGAGCAAGTTTGTAACAACTATCAACACACTTCTGCAAAAAAGGAAGAATTAACTACATATTTGTAACACCCCGATTTTAACCCTGTTTGCATTAAATGTATATGGTGAAAATATTGTAATTAATCATGGTGTGGAGATAAAGGAAAAATACCCACCATTGATTTAGCATTTTATGTTCTGGCTATTAAAATCGATGGCGATGGTATTTTGTACTAGCCGACAAATTATAATTTTGGACATCATGTCAATATGCAATTTAATTACAAACTCACAACCATCTATGTCAATGCAAAATATAATGAGATGGGGGCATGATTTCCTAAGGATAAGGGGAGGTATGTTTAACCCTGAGCCATTGGCGAAAATCCAAGTGTCAAAAGGAAAACCCATCAAAACTGTCAACTAACGATTTCTTGTCTTTTTCCCCAATCTTTTATTTTTGTCAGAATTTGGTTGAGGTAGTTATTGCATGGGAACAGGAAGAGTATGGGAAAACAAATTTGAATTGGGAAGAGCACCCATTTTTTTTAAAAACATGTTTTGACTTCATGGGAAAGGAAACAACAAAAAGGTATGCCCATTCCCTCATGCATTCACGTTTTCATCTTCCCTCACGTTTTGGGGAGCAGCAGGACGTTTTTTGATCACCCATTCTTCAGTCACAGGGACCTCTCACACAACTAAACCTTTCGTGGTTTTTATCCTTCATGTTTTCAGTTGTTTCCTCATGGTGCATGCCTAGGAAATCCATTTAGGTGCTATGGAATGAAGTTCCAACAAAGAATTACGATTTTGTGAATTTTGTTAGATTTTTAACATTTAAGCTAGTATTATCTTAAGATCTTTAACTGAGATAATAACAAGCACAACAATCAAACATACGATAAAATGGACACAAATATTTTCCTCTTGGAAACCATAAAGGAGAAAACCCTGCAACTTCCTTAGAGATAAAATCAGCACCAAAAGTAAAACCCAAAAACAATAAGATGATCTCCCAACAACAATAGTCTCTCTCTTGTCTCACTCTCTATTTATACTAATTCCTGACTTGACAATAACTCACTAGGTTCGACTTCTCTAAGAGAGTCTAATAACCCTAGGGCCCACAACTGCGGGGACTTTAACCCTTGATCAATAAGGAGGGTTACCCTCTATGACTTTACATGACTTGTTTACATTATTGAATCTCCTGATAGGAACATCGGGGCATGACATGACTCAATTACATTCGAGATTCTTTGTGAAATAAACATCAGGGTACAATACATAAAATATACAAGTGAATACATTCCAAAGTTACAAATACATCAACACTCCCTCTTAACTAGGAAGGTATTCTCTCGACACAATTTATTAGCACAAGTATTCTTCTCTATATCATCTGGATCATCATCAAGTTATCTTCATCTTCAAGTCATCTTCATCTCTAGATCTGGATCATCACTAGATCTAGATCATCACTGGATCTAGATCATCATTGGGTCATCCTCACTGGTGCTATCTCTCAATTTTTCTTGTCATAGGAAGTTATATAAAGCCATCCATTTTTCATGGTGGTTGTAGGCCTAGCCTCCATGTAGGTATTCTTCATTGCTTATATCAGACCCTTAGTCAGAACGACCCGCCCAACACTTACATCTTACCATGCGAGGAACACATCCAGCATACATGTCAGAAAGGCAGACCCAACACCCACATCTGACCATGGGAGGAATACATCCTGAATCCATGTTAGAAAGGCCCAGCACTCACATCTGACCATGAGAGGAACCAATCCATCATTCATGTCAGAAAGACTCTGCACTTACATCTGACCATGTGAGGAACCAATCCATCATACATGTCAAAAAGGCTATGCACTTACATCCGACCATGCGAGGAACCAATCCAGCATACATGTCGAAAAGGCTCTGCACTTACATCTGACCATGCAAGGAACCAATCCAGCATACATGTCGAAAAGGCTATGCACTTACATTCGACCATGCGAGGAACCAAACTAGCATACATGTCGAAAGGGCTCTGCACTTACATCCGACCATGCAAGGAACCAATCTGGCATACATGTCGAAAGGGCTCTGCACTTACATCCGACCATCCGAGGAACCAATCCAGCATACATGTTGAAAGGGATCTGCACTTACATTTGACCATATGAGGAACCAATCCAACATACATGTTGAAAGGGCTCTGCACTTACATCCGACCATGCAAGGAACCAATTGAGCATACATGTCGAAAGGGCTCTGTACTTACATTCGACCATGCGAGGAACCAATCCAGCATACATGTCGAAAGGGATTTGCACTTACATCTGACCATGGGAGGAACCAATCCTACATCCATGTTAGAAGGGATGTTTGACTCATTACTTCCCTTTGGAAGGAACCTCGATCTAGAGAACACCAAGCTTCTCTCGGAAGTACTCAAACTTCACTCTAGCTAATGGATTGGTCAACACATCATCTATATGTTCGTCCATCACAACATACAGGAGCTTTACTACTCCTCTCTACACCATATACCTGACATAGTGATATTTGATCTCGATATGCTTCGACTTGTCATGGAACAACGAGTTCTCAGATAACTTCACACAACTTAGGTTGTCGCAATATATACAAGTAGCATCCAACTAGAGATCAAACAAATCCAACAGTAGCTTCCTCAGGCATTCTACCTCAAAACTAGTTGAACAAGTTGCGACATACTATGCTTCAGCTACACTCAGTGTCATGCAAGACTATTTCTTACTAAACCAAGAGATCACACCTGATCCCATACTGAAGAACCACCCTGAAGTGCTCTTCCTATCAATGGCACTTCCTACCCAATCTGAATCAACATAACCTTCCAGGTTAATCTTCTGATTAGCCTCATACTTGAGCCCATAATCAAATGTACCCTTTAGGTATCTTAGAATATGATTTGCAGCAATCAAGTGAACATGTCTAGGATCTATCACGAATTGGCTCAATGTGTTCATAGAAAAGCAAATATCTAGTCTCGTATTCTTTAGGTACATCAAGGACCCAATCATCTAACGATACATCGTAGCATCAACCAACTCTAATGAAGCATCACTCAAAAGCTTCAGGTTTGATGCCATAGGTGTGGTCATGGCCTTACAGTGCATCATCCCGAACCTCTTCGGGATCTCTATTGCATACTTCCCTTGTCCCAGGGAGATTTCATCTGTATTCTTCCACATCTCCATGCCTAGAAATTATTGCATCATACCCAAGTCCTTCATTTAAAACTTGGAAGCAAGCTTCCTCTTTGTATCAGCAATCAATACATCTTCACCTATTACAAACAGGTCATCTACATATAGTAGGAGTATCTCTGGGTTCCCTTCTTCAACCTTGTAGTAAAGGTTGGAATCTGCTTTACTCTTAGTAAAGCCCAAACTGGATAGGAAGCCATCAATTCTACCGTACCATGTCCTGGGTGCTTGTTTCAAACCATATAGGGCTTTCTTCAATTTACACACATGAGACTCCCTGTCATGTGTCTCAAAATCGAGTGGCTTCTCCACATACACTTCCTCTTTTATTACACCATTTAAGAAAGCATCCTTGACATCCATTTGGTGTATCTTCCATCTCATTACTGTAGCCAGAAAAAAGTATCGATCTGATGGAAGTGTATCTGGCTACAAGCGCAAAGTTTTCTTCATAATCTATCCCTTCTTTCTCAGAGAATCCACGAGCCACAAATCTTTCTTTATATTTCTCTATGATACCATCTGCAACATGCTTGATCTTGTAGATCCATTTGGAAGTCATTAAATACCTCCCCTCTGGTCTTGGAACATCCCAAACATCATTCTTCATGATCGATTGGTACTCCTCGATCATAGCATCCTTCCATTCTTTCTTCTCTGCCGCTTCTTCATAGTTGGAAGGTTCTTTATCAATGAAGTCACACAATAGTGTTACATAGTCGGAGCAAGACCTGGTTCTTTTCCTCTCTTTGTGCACTTCTTTTGGAGCCCCATATCTTTTTGCACCTTGGATAGCCTCTCGTACCCATGTAGGTTTCCTCTTATGAGGATTCTTCTCTTAGCATGGATCTATAGGTTCTTGGGGTTCTTCTATTTCTCGATCTTCATCTTGATTTGCATCGTTCATAGTTGTATCTTGAATCCTTCTATGCCAAAGTTCATTTGGCTCTACTAAGTCATGAACCAAAGCTTGTTCTTGTTGGCCCTCAATTTCTATAATCCTCCCTCTTACTCTCCAATCACTATTGCATCGTCAATAGTCTTTCCTTTTTTCCACATGGACACTTAGCCATCTACAAATGCAACCCTCATGTCTTTTGCATCCAATGCCGATATGGAGAGAATATTATTCTTTAGTCTAGGTACAAACAAAACATCCTTCATTTTCATAGACTTTCCAGAGTCTAGCTTGTAGGAGGATTCACCACTGCCTTTTATGGTATATTGGTAGTCATCCCCAAGTTTTACCTTATGGGATGAATTATGTTCAGATAGTTTCAAAAAAAATTCCTTGAATCACGTCATGAGCTTGGAACCCCCACTGTCAATAAGCCAATCTTTGTTTCGATGTGTGACAGTTCCCGTGAGGGTAGAGATCAGAACATATTCTTCCTCACTTGAAGAGTCTTCACTTTCTTGTTTGACTCTTTTCTGGGAGGAAAATCATCCTCTGCAGTGTGAGCATGATGTTTTCTTTTGTGGTTCTTATTCTTTTTAGAACTATTCTTATTCATAGGACAATTTCTAGCAAAGTGTCCTCTTTCATCACATGTATAGCATCTGAGTTTGGATAGATCCTTGTTTGATCTTACATAGTTATCTTTTTGGTGAGAATGCTTACCTTGGTGATGATGATTGTCCCTTCTGTTTTTCGTACTATGAGAGCTTGATCTTCATTTCCCATATTTTCTTCTCAAGCTACTATTCGAGATTATTCTTGTGAGCATTCTTCCCACAACCTGCTGAACTTGATTAGCTTCTTTCTAGTAGAGATTCCTTGGATGAAAGAATCCCATGACCTAGGGAGACCATTCAAGGTGGTCATCACAATATATGCATTCTCCACTTCTTCATCCACTATATGACTGTATGTTCTCCTCATTCTGGATCTTTGCATTCTTCAATTGGTTCCTCAAATTCATCTTCCAGTTTATGTTCCTTCCTTCAAACAGTTTTGTCAGGGCATCAAACATAACATTAGGTGTCTTTAGGGAGGACACCTGTGGTATGAGGTGATCCTTGATTGAATCAGCAATAATCCTCTTATCCATGACCAATTTCTTCTTGTGTAAGGCCTTAGCCTCATCTCCCTTTGGAACTGGAACCTCTTTAGTGATGTAAGAATCCAACTCATTTTCTTCGAGGACCAGGGAGATCTTATACTTCTAAGATCGGAAGTTATCAGCTCCCTCAAGCTTTTGATCAAGCTTGGTATGATGAGACATCTTAACAGAGAAGCTCAAATGGAAATGCAAAATATTTAGGTCTTACCAGGTTAAGACATCAGAACTGGATCTAGAGCTGAATTTCTGCAGGGTTAGTTCTCTCATTTAGGAGCAGATTAGGGTTTGACTTTCTTAGAGTTCTACCCAACCAAAAACTTTGATCTTGATCTCTAAACTTTGATTTTGGGGAGGAGATCAATCCAGGCCTGGGCTCATTCAAAAATTCAACTTCCGTGGAAAGCCCTAATTTCTGGCAATAGCGTAGTGTAGACACAAAGATTTTCCTCGAGGAAACCATAAAGGAGAAAACCCTGCAGCTTCCTCAGAGATAGAATCAGCATAAAAAGTAAAACCCAAAAACAGTAAGATGATCTTCCGACAGCATTAGTCTCTCTCTTTTGTCCCAGCTTCTTCTTTCTCTCTCAATTATGCGCTACAACTGAGTGTGAGTGAATGTGTGATAAATAGAGAGGCTCACTCTCTATTTATTGTATGAATCTACACTCTTGCTATTCTAATAAATATACATTAGATTACCAAAAAGAAATTAGTTTGACTATACTGTGTTGTTACTCATGAGGAGATGTAAGCCAATATCCAATTTCGTGTTGTGAAATGTTAGTATGACTAGATAGTAGATGATGATGTATAGACATGCAATCTAGTGGAAGACTTGTTTGAGCTATGTTTAAACTTCAACATCAAATGAATTATACGGGGAAAAGTCAATTGACATTTAGAAAAATGCTTAATAAAACCATTTTATTAAAAAGAAATATTTTTTTTCAATAGATAAAGTTTTTAAAAATTTAAATATTTTCAAAAAGTGGGTACTTAAGACCATTATTCATAATAAAATAAAAGAATAATTAAGGAAAATGTTTATTCACCATTCCCCTTGACATCAGGCTTAAACGTTGGTTGTATCTGTCGGGCTTCCAGTTTGTTCCAGTCAATTGATTTGAACCAGTTGTGTCCTTTGATCTCATCACTCCCACTTGCTCCACTACCTAGGCGCTTGCTTGGATTCGTCTGCAGCAGCTGCACGTCACAAGAAGGCAATATAATCAGACACTTTTAACAACAGATCATATAATTCTATACACCAATGAAGAAGTAACTACTAACGTATGCCTTTATAATCAGACACTTTTAACAACTAATATAATTTTAATTCTATACTGTCACCAGTGAAGAGTAACGTACGCCTTTTAGCAATGATTGGGCATCGCTGGTCAGATATTTCAGATTTGGTGGGAATTTAATGTTGCTGCCGTAGGTTAAGGGAAGCTGCGAAACAAACGAATGGTTATGCTCAGATGTGAATTATTCAAACATGTAAATTCTGCATATATATAATGTTACAATACATGTGCTTACATCCAGTCCAAACAGCATCTCATACAGTACGTTTCCAACACTCCACCAATCTAATAGAATTTTAAATTTGCGATTAGATCCATCTAATTGATAGACTTGCTCGGCTAGCCCAAAATCAATCAACTTAACCTAAAATGTTACAAGATGCGGATTAGCAATTCTGGAAAACAAAGTGAAGAATTCATGACTTTCGAATTAACAGGGGTGCACTGTACGCAAATGCTTTGTATTTAATAGTAAGGAGACATCCACTTACATGGCCCTCAGAGTCTAGAAGAATGTTTCCAGATTTAAGATCCCCGTGTATGATTCCATTTCGATGAAGGAATGAAACAGCACAAATTATTTCGGCAATATATATCCGAGATAGCTCCTCCCTACAACACACAAAATTTATAAATACCAGAGAAATTAACATCAAGAGCTGCACAGCACGACCAACTATAGCTTGATGAACTAATTAAACTATATGTTATAAAGTTTTTTGGATTTGTTTTCTTTTTATCTAATAACTATAAAATTATATATTACAATTTTTTTTGGATTTTCTTTTTCTTTCTCTAAAATGCTGTATAAATGTTGTAAAACTTCATAACCATTTAAGATAATATACATCTACATCTGAGCTAAATCTCAATACAACACACAACATTTACACATATCACAAAAATCAACATCAAAACCTGTAAAGCATGTCGAACGATAACTGAAGCATGAGAATATATACCTGAACCGCCCTTTTTCATGGAGATGATCGAAGAGTTCCCCACCATTTATAAAATCCATTATGAGATGAACATTGTCTTCTGTCTGAACACATTAAAACAAACAAAGTTTAATCATAAAGAAAGCGTGATTCCTTACAACATAATCTACGATTTGTTTGATTTTTGGATAATGGAAGATCCTGAGGGCGTAAATTAGACAACTAATATGCAACTTTGCAGTACCAAAATGGAATTTACAATTAAATAAATTGTATTAAAAAATCAATCATAATAAGGATTCAGAGAAACATGAAATAGCACCTGGAAGAAGTATCTATGCTGCACAATAAAGGGATGCACAATCTTTGTGAGAGTATCCTTTTGAGCTTCAATAGAACCCTGCATAATGAATTCGTTGCTGATGATTTTCATAGCATAAATCTGCGATGTTCCTTTTCTTTGAACCTGGAACACCTCACCAAAATGTCCTTCTCCAACCATGTTGAACACCTCAAAATCTTCAACTCCAATGTTTTCAGTAACGTTGACTTGTCAGGACGTAGCTGTCTCCTCTGAGTTATCAGATGAAACCTTGCCTTCCACAATACTCACATATTTGTCATCTGAACCTTGAGATCTTTCGTCCATACTCCAAAAACAGAATTTGTCTTTCCGGTTTGGGATGCAACACTAGTGCAACAGCTTGGACACTTGGAAATAAAACCTACATGACAGCCGAGCCAAGAAAATAGATGGTGATCAGTCAAGAAAATAGGAGGTTGGGCTTCTGCTCAAGGC
>LPNX011114307.1:17653-72520 GCA_001517045.1 Pseudotsuga menziesii
ACAAATCGATACTAACATTGATTTATCGAGCAACCAATCGATGCTAACATCAATTCATTGCATGATAGGAGCCACGAGTTGCACCTCATTGTTCCCATTCAGCANCTAAATATTATTAATAATAATGAATGGTATAATTTGTCAGCTGAGTTTTGAATTTAGTATTTTTCTTATCAAAATATACACATATTTTCAGTGTTTTATTTCGTATATTTAGGAGTCAACCTTTATTTTTGTGCGTATATAGAGGCTTGGGGNTCGAGCAATGAATCGATGCTAACATCAATTCATTGCATGATAGGAGCCACGAGTTGCACCTCATTGTTCCCATTGAGCAATGCATCGATGCTCGACATTGAGCTATTGCTTGATGGGTGTAGCGATGGAGCAGTGAGGGTGTCTGAGGGGTTGACAAAGTAGAGGGAGGGGGTGTGAGGGGCCAATGGAGGGGAAGGGACAAGGGGGTGGGGGAGGGGAGGCAGGGGAGAGGAAGCTCGGGTGGGAAATGTGGAAGGAGAGGGGAGGGGGGGGGAGANTAAAAAACACCTTTAGACTTATTTTGAAATAATGCTTTATTTTATATTTTATTTTTTTAAATAAAATTTTATATTATATTAAAAATTATTAGTGAATAAATGGTCACAACGACAAATTATTGAAATTGAAAGTTTTTGTAAATCAATTATTATAAAATTCAAGGAAAAAAAACAAAAAATAAAAATAAAAACCCTTTACACCACTTTTCTTCTAATTTTTTANTGAGTGATTTTTTTATAATAATATTTTTTATGTTTTAATTAGAATTTCAATATTTTTAATTCTTCAATAAGAATTTCAATTTTTTTAATAAAAAATTCAATTTTATTATTTATTATTTTTTTTGTAAATGTGCAAATTCTATTATATGAAGGAGTAAAAAATTACATTGCATTATTGCTTCTATGGTGGCCTAAGATAATGGAACCACCATCCCAACCATTCAAAATTACACGCCAGTCAAAGATAAACATAAAAAAAAATATCCATCTACCAATGGAGACCAAAACTTAGGCCTAGAATCAATAATTCATTGTTCATAGACGTTTTAAACAAGAGACTCATAAACAAGATGAAACAAAAAGACTATAAAATAACAATCAAAACCTATGGGTGGTAGAGCCTTCTATGCGGTCTTCGTCAACATTTTGCTAGGAACCTCCTCTAGGATGGGACATCTTCCCTGGAACTTATCTTCAGAAGTAGACACAGGATTTTTTACCGTTAGGGGAGAAGAATTGCATATGGTTTCCTCGTTGTCACGAACCCACTTGTTGAGCAAAGGCCCAATTGTTGTAGGAATTGGAAAAGGAACACTGGTTTCCTCCATCTGAACTGGGGTTGAGTCTCTCTCCATCGACCACCTACGATTATCACTGCCACTTCCCACCTCCATGTTGCTATCTTTGTGTTTCCCACTATCTAGGCGCTTCCACACAAAATTGGTGTCCATACCATTGAGCTAGTCATCAAGCTCTGCCAACTTAGGCTTAGCCAAGAGCACTGTGCTGTGGGTCGAGCTTCAATTTCCCAACACTTAATCCATGAGAGTTCCCATCATGTTTTTAATTAAATAGTAGGGGTTGATTTTTCCACCCCCTCTTCCCGTGGCTAGATGCTTAGTAACCAGTCGACCCCCCCAGTCATCGATCAAAACAAAGACCAACATGGAGATACCAGACTCATATCCCTCCTCCACTATCAGGCACATGCCGCGCTAGGATTTTTCCCAACCAATGTTGCCTCTGCAAGGGGTGCCTCTCTATCATGACATATCAACAACTAGTGTTGTATTATGGAGCCAAGGGGAGTGAAACCACTACATGACTTGAGTGCAGAGAAAGACTTCTTGGTTGTAGAGATTTCTAGCTAAATGAAGTAGAGGGTGAATACAAGAAACGAACACCGCATACCAGGACCAAGAGCCACAAAATGATCCCTCCTGCATCCATATATTGCTTCCTTAACTAGTATCAGTGGAGAATCTCAATGGTCACACACTTTAGATCGAAAATCAAAAGTTTTGATTTAATGTCATTGGTACTACTTCAACGTTCTCCCATCACTAGAGGGGATGTATTATTTTTCATGTGTAAATTCCCTCGAGTGCTGGGGGGAGCAATTTAGGACTCTAACATGCGAGGTGCCACACTTCCAGCTCCCAAGTCGAGGAACTATACGTTTTTTAAGAGACATGCGTACACCCACATTCAGGTGGGAGAGATTAAGAATCACGATTTCTCTACACTAGAAGGTTAGAGCAGTGATCATTGCATCATTGAAATCTACTTCTTGAAGAGGTTGATTGTAGGTGACCCATTCAGTAGCTAAGCAATTAGCTAGAGAATTAGCCTTTCGTATCAGTCGATGGAAAGTAATGACCTTGGTCTATTTTTGGTAGATCTCTAAGTGTAGAAGGCCATCTTCTAATTTCCAGATGGGTGAAAGATTTGATACCTAATATCCATGATGAATTTTAGTAGCAAGTGATACGATAACTTGCAAGTCCCCTTCCTCTATCAAAGGGAGAAGATTGTTTCTACTAGCTATGGACACCCCTTCCACTAAACCTTCAAGTTTTTCTATGTTGTTTCTCTCATAATTGATGTTCCCAAAGAATGTCCATAAGATGTCACTTGCATGGTTTCTGATAGCCACTCGAAACCCAAGATTGCCAGGATTTCCTTTAGACACCCCATGAAAATTGAGTTTAAAGACCCCTTCTAGAGGGGTATCCCAAATATCCAAACTATCAATTTTAATTCTAATGATTATAGGCGCAGAGGGTGGAGATGTCTGGTTGAGATTCCATTTGGTCATAATGTGTTGTTTTGTAGGGGTGGTGGGATAATCAGTAGCATTCATGTCTCTAGAGAATAGACTTTCCTGTAGGTTGCTAGTGATGATTTTCAATATTTCTCCACTGGATCTTCTCTTGTCTTCAAAGATCCGAAGATATATTTCCTTCCATATATTCCAAACTATGAACCCATGAGTGAGGTCCCATAATCTATTGAGGTGATTTCTTTGGAAGGGATTCTCATCTCACTGCTGCATGGTTTCATTGATGTCACCTTTGAATCTTGTAGTTCTTCTAAAATTTCTAGTTCCTAAGTCCCAAAGCACACTTGCGATTTTGCAAGAATCAGTGAGGAAATCTATAGTCTCTGAGTGAGTATCACATGGCACACAAAGTGAAGGCCCCTATAATCCCCACTTCAAGAGATTATCCCAACTAAGGATGCACCGATCAGAGAACATCCAAAGAAAAGATGAAACCTTGGGCGAGAGGTAAGGGTTCTAAATTTTCTTCTAGAGTGGAAATGGTTGAGCCTCCATCCTACTGGATGTCAGAGAATAGGCTTCCTTGAAAGATAAAGTGCCTATTGGAAGGTGCTTCTATCGAATGATATTCGACCCCTGTTTGAATTGAATCTTGTGTGCTGAATTTCATTCCAAATGCTTCCCAAATGTTCTAACTCCATTGTGTATATCCACTTGTTGGGATCCTTATGGAGGAAAAATGTTAGGTCTCTATCATTATTTTAGTATTAACCAGTGTAGTCGCATTTAATTGAATAAAATTCTATACTTCTATGTGAGTAAAGAGGATTTTGAAACTTAGAAATCGATGCCATGAATCTTTCCAGAAGAGGGAGATATTCCCTTCTTTGATCTCCCAAAAAATATCCTGATAAATGAGGGCCCTTTCATTGTTTTCATTTTTCCATATTGAAGAACCTAAAAGGTCTCGGTCAAACCTAATCAAGTGAGAAGGATCCCAATCCTTCCCAAATTTTCTATTCCATAGCTACGCCCAGGGGATCTCATTCTTAGATAATCACTTCCACCATATTTTGGATGAAAGGGCCATGTTATTGATTTATGGATCTTGGATTCCCAGTTTTTCTTCCTACTTAGGGATACAAACCTTTTTCTAGCCGACTAGGGCCCACCTGTTTCTATTTTTGTCACACTCGTAGAGGAAGGCTCTTTGAATATTTTTTATGGATTTTAGGACCCATTTAGGAGAAGAAATGAAGAAAAAAAGATACAATGACATAGAATGGAGGACCACCTTTAAAAGAATCGGTCTTCTTTCCATGTTAAGAGAACAAAAAGTCTAAGATGTGATGTGACCTTCAATTGTTTCTAACAGTTATCTCCAAGAGGACTGTTTGACAACATAATAAAACATGGGGGTCCTAAGTACTTATAGGGTAGAGAGGAAACCAAGAACCTCAAAATTATCGCAATGTTGCGTTGGGTGGTGACATCAACGTTGAAGAAGTATATTTGGGATTTGTCCAAGTTGATGGTCGTTCCAAAGGCTTCAGAGAAGGTATCAAGAATAGATTTGACAGAGTGAGTTTCTTATACTAAAGAGTTCCCAAAGAGATGGTTTTCATCAAGAAATTGATGATAGATATGGGGGGATCCCCATGGAGAGAGATCCCTCGAAGGGAGAGGGACAACACTGCCGCTTGTAGCATACAACCTAGGCCTTCTACCATGAGGATGAAAAGAGGGGGAGAAGGTTGAGGAGGTTTATCCATTGTCAAGTATGGAGAAGCAAGCAGAGTAGATGAGAGAAATGATCCATCTGGTCCATTTTTTACATAAAACAAAGGCTAGGAGCATTTCCTCCACGAAATTCCCAACTCATATTATCAAATGATTTGGAAAGAGTAAGTTTTAGGAGCATGCCAGGGGATCTTGTGATCTTTAAGTAGTGGGTGATTTCCTAGGATAAGATAATACCATCGAGGATTTTTCTTCCCTCTTCCTACCCAGATTTTTCCAAGGATATTAGTAGAGGGAGGAGGGGTTTCAAGGGATTGGTGACAACCTTCAACATGATATTATAAATAACATTGTAGAGGGATATGGGTTAGAACTTACTGAGGTGAGAGGCGCCCATTCCCTTAGGAACCAGAGTGATATGAGTATCTTTTAGTGTTGACAGCACCCATTAATTTTTTCAATATTCCTCCACTAGTTCATGCACTTCTTCTTTCAGCAGATCCCATCAGTGATGGAAAATTTTGATTGTAAATCCGTCAGGTCCAGAGCCTTGCCCTCTGCAATGTGGTTAACCACCACCTCAACTTCCTACATAGTGATTGGTTTCATTAAGGAAGTGTTATGCTCATCAGTGAGTAAGGAAGGTGTGTGTTGGGTGACCTTATCAATAGCTATCGTGTGTGAAGGAAGGGGTTTGGTAAGAACAATATTGAAGAATGTAGTAAGCTCCCCTTCCTTATATGTGTTCTCCTCTAGAATAATACCCTATTCTGATTTGATATTGGTGATTCTATTTTTAATTCTATAATGGACTGTGGATTGGTGAAAAAAAATAGTGTTTATTTCTCCCACTTTTAACCATCCCACTCTTGATTTTTGTCTCCATATAATTTCCTTTTGCTCATATCTCTTGTCCAACTGATCCGAGAGGAATTTTTATCTGAATTTGATATCCTTTGTCTACCCTTGATTCACGATAGAAATTTTTATTCTTTCCAGTTCTTCGTGTATCACCCTTTTATCTTTGAATATATTGCCAAAGGTGGTTTGATTCCATTGGAGAAGGTTTTCTTGAAGAAACATCGAATTCTAATGCATGATAGACATTTAGGATATACCTTTGACTTGCATGTTGGACCACTAGCCACTGACCATATCAAGGAAGGAGGGGTGAGAGAGCCATAACTTTTTAAATATGAAAGGACTATGAAGGGGGGTGTCTATACTTTTCCATGAAAGTGAGATGGTCCAATCTAGCTATGGGGAGAACCTTGTCTTTGAGGATCCCACTTGAGCTAATAATACTTTCCATGGCCAAAAAGTTGTCAAGACGTTCGGAAATATGGTGAACCCCCTCTCTCTTATTGTTCTAGATGAAGAAACGAAAGAAATTCTAAAGGTCCACTAGTGCATAATCGGCTAGGGTGGCTTTGAAGGCATAGTCCTCAGTGGAAAGAATTTCCATACCTCCTTTTTTTCTTCTAGGTGTGAACATGTTGAAGTATCCTCCGATGATAATGGGAGAATTGTGGTGTTGCAGGGTGAACCATTCAAGGAGGTTGAGGAGATGCATCATATGAATTGATTATTGGGGTCCATAGACATTTAGAAGATGGCCTCGAATGTTAGTTCCAACTAAGTGAAAAAAGGAAGATATGGAATGAGTAGTGGAGTCTAGGTTATTAAGAGAGATGAGAAGAGGGTTCTAGATGATGGAATTACCTCTTGAGGCACCTTGAGCGTCAATAAAAATACTTTGGATTTCCTTCCATATCCTAGTCATCGTCCCGAGAAGGGATTCAATAGAGGATTTGGTTTCTTGAATGAAGATAACAACTAGTTTTTCTTTTTGGAGTTTCTGCTTCAACATCCTTTGTTTTGGAGTTTCTCCACCTCTGCTTCAACAAGTGCAGAGGTGGAGAAGAACTCCATGAGTTGGTCATATTGTCTCATTTCCACTAACGTGGTTCCCAATTGATTCAATCAATGAAGATATGTTTTGCGCTCTTGCTTTTTGTTGTTATACTAGATTTTTTGTTTTTCCTTTTGGGGAGGGTTATAGACTCCCATCGTATTTTGGGATTTTTCTTTAGCTAGAGCTTCTTGTAGTATGTAGATTTTCCAGGAGAGGATGGATTCATAGGATTTCTTAGTGAAGGAGTCTTCCATTCCTAGAAGATGTAGCTCTCAAAGATCGGTTTCTTGCATTTCTTCATCCATGAGAAGTTTTGGGCTAGAATTTTCCTTCTGCTCCTAAGTATCTAAAGCTCCTGAGGTCAGAGTTGTCTATAATCCACCGTTTTTTATAGGATTTGAGGGGCAAAGGATTTCCTATGGGTTATCATTGGTCTTCTTTTGTTCTTGCTTCTTTTGAGGCTCTGGATGTAGAATATTTTTGCTAGGATCCCCCAAGCCTGGTTCGTAGACCAAATTTTCTAGTTGGCCCTCCAAAACAATGAAACTATTGCAAGTGGTTGGACAATCCTCTTTTTATTTTTCTAGAGTCAGTTTGTTGGTGTTGCATCTTTTTTTCCCTGTTTTCTGGAAACATTCAACATCTTTTTCCTCCTCCTTCATATTTTTAGTGTGCACTTTGTTTAGTGGGAAGTCCCTACACATATGGTTGGGTCCATGGAACTTTGAGCATCTGAAGGGTACATGTTCATAATCTAATGACTAGATCCAGTCTGATTCTTCATGTGTTAGGAATATTAAATCTGGAACAGCTTTGCCAATATGCATGTAGACGCAGATACTGACATAAGAAGTATACTTGTTTGTTTTTAATTGATCAATAGTGAGGAAAAATCTTCCTAGCGCATTTCCTATATATTTGAGGGTTTATTTGTCTTACTATTCATATGGAAGTGAGTACATTCAAATCTAGACAAGAGACTAGTAGAAGTATTCTTTCTCTGGGCTAAACCTCTCAACCCAATTTCTCAGTTATAAGCCAACAACATTAAAAAAATAAGGGCCTTTGTCTTCTACATTGGATTTGTCATCCAAATGATGGAAGATGAATGTGAAGAAGCTGTTTGATCCTAGTTGAAGATGAAAGTGCACTTTGGGTTTCCATTTCGTATCTATCCACCCGCAGAAGGATTGTTGAGTGGGTCATAAGCCAATAAACTTGCCTATGAGAGCGCGATCATTCATTTCCTTTCACTCGGGCATTTATTATTCATGTATGGAGATAACGGTAGGGACAATATTCGGTATGATCGATGCATGTGTGTGTTCCAGGGAAGCCTCTTTTAGACTGGAGAGTCCCTTGAATATGATGGTATTTTTTCATCAAGTAACCCATAGGGATGGGTATTTATTCTGATCCAATTTGCAAAGAAGAAATGGTGTCCGAGCCTAGGTAGGGAGTTGCATATGTGCCTTGCGCTTCAGGGATTGGATGGGAGGGGCCTTACTCCCATCCTTGTTCTGCCACCATTGGGTGGGCTCAAGGTCATCAAACAATTGGCAAGCAACCAAGGTGTTCCATTGCGACTAATCAGAGTATGAGTAATGTGCTAGGGAAAATGCTAGCAATCATAATTGAGCAACATAGTTGTTCAGAGGAAACCCTAGCAGAGCTCTAACATGGATGTTTTCCAATTTTTTAAATTATTATTCTTATTATTTTTTTAAATTATAATAATATTTTTAAAATATACATATTTTTAAATAAAAAAATTAGAATAGTTTAAATACTAAAATATTTTTATTTGTTTTTATAGTTGTTTTAATTTTTTATTTTTTATAAAACAAATTAGGAGTTTTTTATTAAAAAAACTTTAAAAAACAGGGAGAGGGGGGAGTCATGGCCACGAAGATGCAAGGTCTTGTTTTTCAAGGTCGTGGTTAAAATTAGATTGTAATGTTTGCAATACTTTTTTATTAAGAGGTTGATTTTAAGATTTTTTCTACCAATGATATTGATCATTGAGTCCGTGCTTTCAAACAAGTTATAATTTTATCATTTCAAAAAAGACAATGTGCTACTAGTAGCATTACATTTCTCTTCAATGGTTGATTTTAAGTGAATCATTGTATTTTTTACCTTGAGACAAAAGATAGTGCTACTATTAGCATCACTTTTTGATTTGAGGGTTCTTTTGTTTCTGACACAAAAAAATGAAATTTTATGCTAGAGCTCCTGTTGTGAGTATAGATTTATCGTCAATTATTATAACGTGTTCAGACTTTTTCCTTTGTAGAAAGTGTTTGATTGTTGTCTACGAAATCAGGGGATTAGTAAATATTTGGAAGGTAGGAATTTGAGTTCCTTAAGGGAATCATATTGGTTTCATTACTTCTAGGACTCACAATTTGTCTCCATAATTTATTAGGATCTACCTTAGAGAGGTGCAAGCTATTCTATTACTTGTTATTTATATAGAAACCTTGTTTTTCCTTTTAATGAGCTATTTGAACCTACATAACTTATAGATTTATAAGGATTTGTTGGAAGAACACATAATGAATTTTCTAGCATGATTGAACTCTTTATCATAACAATGGTTGGTCATTATATTCTCCTTTCTATGTGACACCATGGTAGAGAACTTATTAATGGAAGTAGAGAGGGTTGTGGTAAAATTATGATAGAGGTATTGAATATTGTATGTAGTTAATATTATATTTAATTCATTATTTAAATCTCTCAAAACTATATCAATTTTATTTTTATCAAAGATGAAGTTCTTTTGGTTATTATGATTCTCTATTATGACGCTTATTGGCCTATCAAAGTTTAAAATTAAGGTTGAAGATATAGGTTTAGAGTCTAGCTCATGGCCATTTAAAATGAAAAAAATACTATTTGGTTTTATAAGAGGATATTACATAGCACATAATCTACAACAATACTACCCAAACCATATATTCAAGTCATCTGGTTGAATTTTTTCCATTCAGAAGACCATTAAAAATTATTAGAACGTGATAAATACACGACTTTATTAGCTTAGTATCAAACAAGTTATCAACCAAGTCTTTAGAGTTTCTCTTGTATATACTCCCTAAAATAAGGTCCTCAAATTCCCATAGAGGATTAGAGTTAGAATCATTACTTAAGATAATATCTTGGTCAGATTGAATGGTAAAGTATGTATTTTATTAATAAATAACATATATAACATCCCAAGGATAATGAATTTATGGAGGATAAATAATATATTTGGTGTATGATATATTTTATACCTTTATTTTTATTTTAATCTTAAGATTATTTTTTCTCATCTTATTTTTGTGTTTGTTTTCCTTTTCCTTTTCATATTTTACTTTTATTTTATGTTAAAAAGATAAAAAAAACTTTTGTTAATTTTATAAATAAGTTTGATATAATTGCGAATATAAGGGTGCTCGCATGAATATTGTACCCAAAACAATTGCAATGGAAGCACACACATGCTCTTGACACCGTACATGCACTTTTGGTCTGAAAATTGCCGAATCTCCACTAAAGCATCCACATCGGCACAAAAGTACGAATGTCCTAATAACACACGAATTAAAATTGTGCACGTGCTAGTAAGACACACATGTCAAAAAAATTGCATGTTCTATTAATGCGCACTTTCTATTAGTGCATGTGCACTTTTCTCTTTATTAAAAATTGGGCCAAGGCCCATTTTCGCCCCATTCCATCCCAATTTCACTAGCCGAAAATGCTTCCAAATACTGTTATAAGGAACATGTGTGCGCTCCACCACTTCCCATGGGAGTGAGCTAGCTCGGGAGCAATCCTCCCTCCATCGGACGGAGGAGGAGCAAAGTCAACGCTAACTTTGCTCCTCCTCTGTCCAATGAGGGAGGATTGCTCCCGAGCTATCTTACTCCCTTCCCATGCCTCCAATGCATCATCCAGGTAGGATTTCATCTATAAATTTTCATTTATATTGGTTGCTTCAATGATTTAATAAAAAAATACATTTTAAACATTGTAAAAAATCAACCAAAACTTTAAAAAAATAATTATTTATTGCCTCTCCTGCATCATAATTTATATAAACATGGAACCAAACCACCAAACAAACAACCATGAGTATAACCCATGCACACAAAACATCAAACTTTATCAGGGGATAAACATTATCCCCGAGGAGAGCGCAACTATAGAAGGACAAATTAACCATTGTTTAAACCAATTGAGAACCTTGGTTCAAGGGATTAGAACCACCAGATAACCGTTAATGTATTCCTTAGCCACATCCCTTAAAAACATCATTTACTCATTTGAAAATTCTCATGGTTAATTGTTGAACATAATCAAGTATAGTTCTAGGATGATAGAGTACTATTCTACATGTCTAAATATATACTAATCCAAAGATTTGAACATATCAAGACATGCTATAGTTAGTTTTTTCATTGACACTAGAACCAACCTACCCCTTAATCCATGTAAAAGGAACCATTTCTATGGAAATTGAACCCAAGAGATAGAACAATTACACTTACAAAATTGCTAATCAAACATGCAAAATTCACACCAAAGGAGATTGAAACTGGAGCATAACACTAATTTGTATCGAGTAAGTGTACAATAGCCAGCCTTATGAAGTAATAGGCTATTGTAATATATAATTACATGATAGAATCGAATACATAAATATTCCATTCAAAATATTTTAAAAGAAGGCTTACCAAAACTAGTCAAATCCCCCATAGGTGCATAAAGCAGTTTCCAAATCTAGGTAGATGCTCACGAATTTTATAAGTCAAGTGGGAAATATAAATAGGGATGGAAATAAAAATCATACATGCTTTTATTTGGAGAAAAGTTGGGAGGATGATGTGGGAAAAAAACAAGGCAACTACACCTAATCTAGCTTTTCATTTTTCCTTAAATAAAAAATAAAACAAGGCAACTTTTTAGAAAAAGCAGATATGTGCTTTAGAGAATCTAGAATAAAGTAGACATGCTAAATTGGGTTTCCAGGATGTTTCCCAAGCACTCCATGACTCACTTTTAGCATGTTTTTACTTATAGGACATGTAGAAGGAAACTAGCATAGAATGGAATCTAGGAAACTAGGTAATAAGAAGAAAAAAAATTAAATTAATGTCTAAAGTAGGTAACTATGGGTTGATTATTCTAACACCCCCCCTTAAGCCTGACTTTATGAGTAAATATCATAAAAATATAGGGACTAGAAACAAGGCTTAGTCACCCTTTACATACTTCTTGTCCATACAACCAAGGAAAGAGGCAAAAACCTAGTGGGAAAATCCTCCCTTAAACATGGACAAGAAAAACCAAATTTGGAAATATTGTGATCAATCATGCTTCACAGCATGATCAGCAATCCCCAGCAGTGATTTGAGATTGTTGAATTTCTTCTCACAAAAAACTTTGGTGAAGATGTATGTTACTTGTTCTGAAGATGCACAGAAGAGTAGATCAATGGTACCATCATGCACAAGTTGTCTGATGTAGTGCATATGGATCTCAATGTGCTTGGTTCACTATATCTGAATTGGATCATTGCAGATTTGAATGGTTCTCTAATTATCATAGTAGATAATAGTTGAAAACTTTGATTCAAAGCCACATTCTCCAAGTATCCCCTGCAACCACAAACATTGAGTTGTTGCATTTACAACTCCTCTATACTTTGATTATGTAGATGAGAGTGCTATGGAAATTTGCTTCTTGCTTGACAAGATTATTGGTCCTTCTACAAGAATGAACACATATCCTAATGTATACTTTCGATATGTGTTTTCACCTTCCCAATCACTGTCAGTAAACCCAATCAAATCAAGATCATATTTTTCTTTGTAGAAGATCCCATGAGTTCTTGTTCCTTGAACAAAGTTTAGAATCCTTTTAGCTACTCTCCACTGGATATCATGAGGCTGATCCATATATATTGAAGCCACACTATCTGCATAATATATATCAGGTTCAGTGTGTTTAAGATAAAGAAAACACCCAATCAACTGCCTATACAGTGTATTATTTAGCATAGGAAAAGAACCTACTTCTTCAAGCTTAACTCCTGAAAGGAATGGAGTCTTGCTTGGCTTGCAATATTTCATGTTGAACTTGTTCAGCAAATCCAAATCATACTTGGGATGATATAATTTGATTCCAATTTGGGATTGAGAAATTTCAAGACCCAAGAATTGGCTCTACAGTCCCAAATCTATCATAGAAAATGCATGGTTCATTGCATCCTTCAAGGAGGCAATCTCTTTCTTTGAACTTCCTGTAATTAGTAGGTCATCCACATATAAAACAATAATAATCAAAGAACCATGAATCAGCTTCAAATAGACATTAGTATCATACTTGCATCAAACAAAACTCAGTGACAGCAGAAAACCATTAATCTTGGCATACCAAGCCCTGGGTGCTTGCTTGAGCCCATACAATGATTTATTTAACCTGCACACTAAAGATGGATTAGAAACAAAACCTTCAGGTTAATTCATTTAAATCCCTTCATTGATATCTACATTTAGAAAAGAACACTTCACATCCATGTGATGCACTTCCCACTGCTTCGAAGCTGCAATGGCTAGAGCTAGCCTTATGGAGTCCATCTTTGCCACTAGTGCAAAGGTTTCCTTGTAATCAATACCATGTACTTGTGAGTAGCCCTTGGATACCAATATTTCATTATATTTAAAAGGTGAACCATCAGCAGCAAACTTAGTCTGGAAAACCCACTTACATTGAACTTGCTTCCTCCCCGGGGGAAGATCAACCAGTTCCCAAGTGTTGTTCTTCTGCAGCGAGTTGAATTCTTATTTCGTGGTTGTTTTCCATATTGGATCATGTGATGCATATTCATATGTATGTGTATCTAATTCAACCATGAGATAGCATTTCTCAACAAATAAAGTATCTTTCACACAAAGGGTACTCTCAAATTGAGATCTAGTCCTCCTAGTGTCACTAGGATTTCCAGCTAGTTCCCCGGCTGCATGAATAGTATTTGCTTGCCATTTTGGTCTTGTATGACTGTTAGGATCTGCAATCAAATCATCATTATCAGACATATCAGAATCAGCAAACTCATTAGTCTCTCTACTTACAATCAATGGTTCTGGTGGTGAAGAAGACTCTCCAACTTCAACTGCTACTAAAGGCTCTTCTTGGAAATGAACACTTCTTTCAATGAAATATTTGTTAGTGCTCAAGTTGATCAGCTTTTACCCTTTTGAATCTTCAAAATACCCTACAAATAGGAACTCTTGGCTTTGGGGTTGCAAAGCCTTCCTCCTTTTAGTTCGAATTCTATCCCAAGAATTTGAGCCAAAAATCCTGAAATGGGTCACATCTGGCTTGTTCCCACTCCAAGATTTCAAAGGAGTCATACCATCAATATGCTTATGTGACACCCTATTCTGGATGTAAGATGCACAATTTATATCCTTGGCCCAAAACTTTGGTGGCAAAGTATCCTCCATCATGCAGGTTTCCATCTCCTTCAGTGATCTATTCTTTCTCTCAGCAACACCATTTTTCTATGGTGTGTAAGGGATCGAATGCTGCATCTGAATACCTACATATTTACAATACTGAATGAACTCAGACTTGACATACTCACCACCATTGTCATATATGAGGATCTTGAGTTTTCTCACAGGCTGGTTTTCAACCAAGGCTCTAAATACTTTGAAGAGGTAAAAAACTGCAGACTTATGCTTTAGGAAGTGAACCCAACAATACCTGGAAAATTCATCTCTGAAGGTCAGTGCATATTTGGCTTGACTCATGGTCATATGAGAGAATGGACCAGAAATGTCACTGTAGATCAGCTCAAGAGGTGCAGAGGTTCTCTCATGACTAGTTTTCTCATACTTGTGCTCTGGGTGTTTTCCTAGGATACAACCTTGACAAACATTAGAGGAAATTTCAACTGAAAATGGGCCTCCTAAAAAAAATTAATAAAATAATAAAATAATATTTATTAATTTTGGAGGAAGAAAAGAAAAAAACTACTTTTTTGTTTGTATTTTCGACATATCTCCCTATGTTTTTACTCAAATTTCGATTGAGAGAGCTCATTGGATGTGGAATTAAATTCCACATCCAACGAGTACCCACTCGGCATACTTTTGATGGACCCCACTACCCCAAAAAAAGAAATACCTGAAAAATGTGATGATGATGTCATCATGTTTTTCCAGGTATTTCTTGTTTTTGGGGTAGCGGGGTCCCTCAAAAGTATGCCGAGTGGGTACTCGTTGGATGCGGAATTAAATTCCGCATCCAACGAGCTCTCCTGATCAAAATTGAGTAAAAAAACGGGGAGATATGTCGAAAATACAAACAAAAAAAGTATTTTTTTTATGATACCTATCCCCAAATTTATATTAAAAAAGTGTTTAAGACCTATACGGTATTTCAAATTTAAAGCAATTTCAGTGGCTCACACATGATGACATGGAATTTCAGTTAAAGTTAAAAGGCCCATTTTGAGTTGAAATTTCCTCTAATGCTCCCTTATAAAACTTGATCTTTGGTAACCCTATGACCATATCGTTTTCACCCAAATCAGAAAGATACTTGTACTTAAGATGGCCAAATATTTCATGCCAAAGATTGCTTGCTTCATTAGCATGAATCCGAAGAGTAAGGTGTTTGAGTAGGGTAGAAAATGGGAAAACTTGTATACCTTCAAAGTGTGATCAACAACACCTTTTGCTATGACTTTACCATTCAAAATCTCAGTGATTTCAACATCATCAGGGGAGAAGATGACCTTCTTTGGAGACCCAGTATGATTCATATGATACACTGACATGAGATTAGAGGAAAGACTTGGAACATACAACAAATTATTGAACTTACCATGGTCAAGATCAATCCTTCCCTTCCCCAAACTGTCAGTGAGAGAGTCATCTCCCAAAACTATTGGTGGACCTTTCGACATGTCAAGAGAAGAGAATGTTTCTTTTGTCGAAACCATATGTTTAGAAGATCCAAAGTCTATGATGAATCTAGGTGAGATTGATGTGCCAGCAACAAAGGCATGTACTCTCTCTCTATCCTTTGAATTTGATCCTCCTTCCCTCTTCTTTGAGAAATTAGGAAGGAAGATGTTATTCTTCTCTAGGAGTTGGGTTAGCATGCCAATTTTCTTCTTCATACAAGAGCTCTTAGGATGATAGCCCTTACTACAGTATGCGCACTTGCTAATTTCTCCTTTGTTCTTCTTCTTCTGGGAGTTCTTCTTGGAACCTTGGGGCTCCTCTTGAGACTTGTTCTTGTCTCTCTTTTGCTCAGGTGGCTTTTTATCTTTTTTCTTTCTTTTTGAATCCACCCTCGAATCTCCAGCAACCAAAGCTTGGTCTTTGGAAGGTTTCATCATCACTGACTGGCTTATCTTGCTACTATGTGAGGGATTCCATAAAATCGGCAAGCTTAGGCATATTCTAGGCTCAAGCTATCAAATTGGTGGCATGGAAGGTCGAAAAAAACAATGAATAGTCAGGACCAAGGTTAGAGAGTATGGCCAAAACTAGTTTCTCTTCCTTCTTTTTGTTCCCACATTGTTTCAACTGCAAAATAAGAGCCTTAAACTTAGAAAAGTAGAGTTGCAATGATTTGAAGCTACTGGGACTCAAGGAGATCAGTTCATTCTCGATTTGATGTCCTCTCATCCCATCTATATTTACAAAAATATCTTCTAGATTCTCCCACACTTCATTAGGTGATGTCAATCCATCAAGATGGAAGAGGAGGTCTCTTGAAATGCTCAGACACAAAAGACCATAGGCCTCACCCCTCCGGTTGTGCCATTTAATTTTCTCTGCAGCTGCATTGGGCTCTGCCTCAATTTCCATAGTCACTCTGTAGATACCTTTCACTCCCAAAAATATCTCCATCTCATATTTCCACTCAAATAAATTGAATGGAGTCAAGATGATCTTCTGAGATTGGTCCATAACTCAGAATCGGTGCCCTCCAGTCAGCAGAATGCGCTCCCAGTCAATATGTTGAACCTACAATAGCAATATGGAAGGAGATAAATCTATCTATAAAGGCTTTGATACCATGTGGAAATTCAACCCAAGAGATAGAACAATTACACTCACAAAATTGCTAATCAAACATGCAAAATTCACACCAAAGGAGACTGAAATTGGAGCATAACACTAATCTGTATTGAGTAAGTGTACAATAGCCAAAATTATGAAGTAATAGGCTGATGTAACATATAATTACATGAGAGAATCGAATGCATAAATATGCCATTCGAAATAGTCAAAAAGCAGGCACTAGTACAAGTGATCAATTTTGCCACGGCAAAATGTGGCAATATCCATGGAAAAGCGTGGATATTGCCACGTCTAAGTGTTTTTTTTTCTGTGGAAACAATTCCGTCGCAATAGAGATGACCCCTAGTTTGCGTTGCAAGAGAGACAATGTTCTATATTTCGTTAGATTTCTAAGCCATCGCTATATCCACGCCTGGTCGTCTCTGTATCCACGCCTGGCCGTCTCTGTATCCACGCCTGGCCGTCGCTGCATCCACGCTCTGTATAAGGTTTTTTTTATTTTTAAATGCAAACCCAGGAATAAGATGTCGCTATATCCACGCCTTGCTGTCTCTGTATCCATGCCTTGCCATCTCTGTATCCACGCCTGGCCGTCGTTGTATCCACGCTTTGTATAAGTTTTTTTTTTTTAAATGCAAACCCCAGGAATAGTGACGGGGATGCTATACCTGTGACAGGAAGACTAGGCAATATACCTCATCTAAATCTACTGATGCATTGCAAGGCAGGAGCTTTAAGGCCTCTCATAAACTAAACACTTGTTTTTGGAGCTCAGAAATCAGAAGAAAGTGTCCAACCCAACCATAACCACCAAGTCCTTCACTATCCACGTTTTGTAGTTGTGACATGTTGATACTTAGCCTGGTCTGCAGTGCCAATTCCCATGGGGCTATCGCCTACAAGACATAGAAACTATTATAGCATAACTAGAGAAATAAATTACATTGTACCAATAGATGCAGCAAACCAAGTAAGAGGATATACTATTATTGTCACCTAAAAAAATATTTAAGGTACTAAACCACAAGAAGGGGGAATGTAGATGGTAAGCTTCAGAATCTCAATCATCACACGACACTGTAGTTAAAGGAGATGGAGAACTGCAAACCATACATGTTTCATGACCCTTAACAGTAGAGGAAATTATTCAGTTGTTTGGCTTATTTAAATTAATTGCACCATAATTATATAAACACGGCAAGTTGAATTAATTGCACCATAATTATATAGTATTCATAATCTGCAAACGTCACATACAATATATGAGGCAACTAAAAAGGGACTCCTCCCATTCCATTCCGAAATAGGCTACAATTTTTGGAAGATAACAAAACTGTTTTATATTGAAAGAACATGGATTGACTATCTAAACAATAAAGGTTAATACTGGACATATTTGGATAGCAACGAAAGAGTGTTTAGCTTTTAATTTATTGAAACAGTAATAAACTTGGTTAGATTCCAGATGATCTCTAGTCATTCTTAACACTGAGTGTTCATAGAGATTCTAGATGATCTCTAGTTGTCCTGACCAATTCTGAGTGTTCCTAATCATCTACAAACTCTGCAATTGGTCTCCTGCAACTAATCATTCATCTTGCTTCTTGTCTACTAGTGTTGGCAAACCTGAGCCATGTACAAAAATATGGAAATGCTGGCTCAATGCACATCAGGAAAATAACCATATGCAAGCAACTGTAAGTTGTACAAATTCTGCAAGAAGTAATGAAGGGGTTGAAGGTTAACAAGTCCTCTTTGAATGGATCTACTGCAATGATTACAAGTGATTGGAGACAAAATGAAGCACCTTAATTATACACCATATCTGAGCTGCTTCAGATAGCACAGACCTCTTTGCCACCCAACACAAACCCATTTCACATGCAGCTTTGCAGAGGATAACCATCACATCCCGTATTACAATCTGTGAAACTGATCCCTTCATGCTGCTGCAAACACCATGACAAATACACTTAGCCAATCACAAAATAAAATTGGACAAAAAAGCTGACATCGAAGATTAATGAGTCTCCATAAACATAAAATTGCATGGATGGAAAAAAGTCAAATGTCACAAGAGTTGACATTCTAGACATTTTTGCCCAAAAATGAAAATCATACATCACTGAATAACAACCTCAATAACCATAACATTCCACAAATAGATAAACAAATCAAATTTCATAGGAGTTGACAATTCTGGACATTTTCACCCAAAAAGGAAAACTGGGCACGCTTGCCATTAAAGATGAACAGCAGCCTCAATAACCATGAAACTGCATGGATGAAAATAAATTGAATGTAACAGGACCTGCCTATTCAATAAATTTCCACCCTAGAAAAGAAAATTGGACACGACTGCCATCTTTGATGGCAGCAGCCTCAATAATCATAAAACTGCAATGATCTCACGGGGTTGAGGGTTCGATGATTCTAGATGGTTTCACCCAAAACATTGGCAATAAAACAAGAAATTCTATAGAAATTCATACCTCAAAGATGCAAAGCTTTTGTGCATGGAAAGGGAAGATATAGCTGGAATTTTAGCAAAACGAAGCATCAATAATTAATATTTACGGTGATTTAACAACTTAACAAAATAATCCCTTTGCTGCCGCTGTGTTTAGCATCAACACCAGCATTAATAATTATATTTCTAACTTATATTCTGTGTATAGAATTTTCTTAGGTAGAAAATGGGTAGTTTCATACAAAGTAAATTAGATTAAATTTTGTCGTCAATCAAAATCTGGGGTTTTGTTAGTAGTGCAAATGAAATTGTTTATGTTACAGTATATAGTCAGCTGTAGTTATAGGGACATTGAGATGTATAATATTGAAGTCCAACATATTAAATTTGTGAGTACCAACCCCCTAACCACTAGTCCAAACCCACCTTGCCACATGCAACATTATGACATGAGAAAGGAAAGAGAGAAAGCATGCAACGGTCATGGAAGGCAAAGAAAAAATAAGGACAGCTGTCTGTGCTTCACAGTAATTGACTAAAGTGAATTTCTTAATACACAATAAAATATTGGCATGTTAAACATATATAACAAACATAGATTGTATCAATACAATCCGCTTCACAGAAACAGAGATCTAGGAAATAATCCACATAAGAAAACTAAATTAAGGAAAAAATACAAGTCAAATTTGCCAAAGAGAACAAACACAGGCTCAATCAGTGCCCAAAAAAAGCATAACAGACTAATATGACTGCAAGCCATGTAAGTTGAAACCTATTTTTTCAAAATGTATTAGTATATGCTCATCAATAACCATAAAGAAAAAGCACAATTAAGAGACCTAGCTTAGAATGTTATATTGTATCTCAGGAGGGCTTTGTAAAAACACACTTACTTGTCTAAAGATAATGTTCATAAGTTCATCTCCAGAATTGCAATTTTCAGAGAGAAAGCCATTCTCCATCTTTACATGATCTATTGGATAATCTTCCCTCAACTTCATTTGACTGTTTGCAGTGGATTGCTCACTTTCACACCGTCCACCAAACCCTGGAACAACTGAGTTCACTGGTGGTTTAAAATCCAAATTCATCTTTTGATCACAAAATCCAGTGTTCTGACCCTGAGATTGAGCAGTATATGTTCCCAGCATTTTCTGATTAAGAAGAGATGCTCGACTCAACTGAGTATTTAATAGAGGATTTGAAATGGTTCCAAAATCTTGATTATGATTTTTCCAGTCTTTCTTTATAATCTGATTCATACCCTATCTAAGACCAGTATTCATATTACCAAGAATTGGAAGATTAGGTCTTCTATTGTCAGATGGCACAACTTTGCTTATGTTCCCAATGCTATTGTTCATTGCACTAATAGAGGACAGAGAGAGATCATTTCTTGGGATAATATTATGAGAGCTAGGCCCTACAAGAGAATTAACTGGAGGAACAGAAATGTCCATTGACATACAATCAACATTTGAGGCACTTAAAAGGATTTCCCTTACATTCTGCACACCAGAACCTGTACTACTTAGAGGGCCACCCACTGAACGTGCATTTGTTGGTAAAACTGACACTGTGGCACCATTACCCCAGTTCCCACTATTTCCATTCGTATTAGGTAGTTGAGAAGACATTACCATGTTAATATCACTTGCCCCCGATCTTTGACTAATAGTTCTTTCAGTGGTTAAGGTGGTCAAACCCCTTCCATGCTTCTGCTGCTGCTGTTGCATCAATTGCAACACCAAAGCATTATTTGTTGAATGCACTGAGATTTTTCCACTGCTACCTCCACCCAGGCCAACAGAGGAACTATTTGTAGCTGTCAACTGCCGCTGCATTGTGTGAAATCCTGTAGGATCATCCATAGGAGCACCTATATCTCCAAGTCTAGCAATTTGTTGTTTTTGCTGTAACTGATCTAGTTCAAGTCCAGTTGATAAACAAGGAAATGCATTCATTGGATTGTTAACAAGTGCAATTCCTTGTGCTCTTCCAATGCTGTTATTATAGCCTAGGCCTGGAAGAGAGGAAAATTGGAGCATTCCAGAGGAATTCAGACCTGGTAAACCCAAGCCTACTGAACCATTTAATCTACCCAGAACTCCTGCTTGCAATGATTCAAGAGCACGAGCAGACAGGTGACCAGACTGAGCAAGAACTTGCAAATGACCAATTCCATATACTTGGCAAAGAGAACCAAACGAAGATTCCCTGCCTCCTCCAAATGCATTGCCCATGCTACTTTGTTGACTCGCCACACCACTGAGCCTTTTCAAGTACAGTCTATACTTCTACAGATTATTCAAAAAAGAAAAAGCACACCATCAAAAAAGGCTTTAATTTTAATCAATTCAGACAAATATGTATGTCAAAAAGTATGACTGCTCTGTTTAATCAAAGCTATACACATATTTAGATTACAAATCAATTAGACCTGCAGAAACAATAGAATCATAAAAACACAAATAATACAACATATCTAGAAATTAGCATCCAAAATCTAAGCACGAAAGGTGATTCAGTTTTAGGTATGTAAAAATATGGTAGAAACTCAACTATACCTGCAGATGGCTTGCAACATTTTCTCGTGTCAATCCTTGAACATTCATAAGCTCCAATATTCTCTTTGGAACAGCTTCTACACCATGAAGAAATCATATCAACATCAAAATCTAATGACCAGTGAAAGAATCCTATTATCCAGAGACAATCATGCAAAATCAACATCTAAAGAAAAATGATTTATTGTAAATGCAATGATAGTTTACATTGAACCATGTTGTGAATAGAAATTACTTCCAGAGAAAAGGAGTAGCAAGGAAATATATGTAAAGACATATGATCTTACTGTATAATCTCCTACTGCACATATGGCATGACAAAGTAACTTGCTATATCAATGTCTGACATGGAAAATATAAATTTACATAGTTAAATTCCAAATAGGAAGGTTTCTTACTGTATATTCCCAATATATTAAAACCATTGACAAATTTTTGATGCAGCTGCACCAAACAAATGGCTCTACTTGTAAATGTAATGATAGGTTTAGATAGAACTTGTTCTGTTAAAATTAATACAAATCGCTTCGAGGAAAAAGGAGCAACAAAAAAATACACGTAAAGACTTATGAGTTATAACTTATGACCATAATGTATAATCTCCTACTACACAATTGACATGACAAATAACCCACTACATCAATGGCCAGACATTGAAAAAACAATTTACATGGTTAAATTCCAAATAGGAAGGTTTCTTACTGTCTATTCCCAATGTATTAACAGCATTGACAAATTGTTGATGTAACTCCATTGACCAAACAACTCTTGGATTTTTTGATGTTAAAGGATCTTCAATATCATGTTCATCCTCATCATCATCCTTGTCATCATTTTGTTCTTTCCTCTTCCTGTTCATCTTCCAACTACGATCTATTCCATCATTGGAACTGGACACATTTTCTCCATCCTTTGCTCCATGATTAAACTTGTCATTTCCATCTCCATGGTCCAAATTGTCACGATCCTTGCTCTCAGTCCTCTTTTTCCAAACAACATGCTGCCAAATATTCTTTAGCTCTTCAAGTCTAACAGGCTTCAGCAGGTAGTCACAATCCCCATGAGTTATCCCCTTCATCATAGCACTTGTTTCACCATTTTTTGACATCACTGTAGCATACAAAAGACAGTGTTTTAATAGAGCAGCACAATATGAGAATCCAAAACAATCAACAAACATACTGTTGCAGTGCCATGTTCATACTAAAACGAAATCATAGCCACATTCAGTTAACCAAAATTAACATGCAATTTAAGGGTGGTGGTTCTTGGTTTGACTCCTCAGTACTGGGAAATCCTTGCAGCTTAAAGAATATACACTCATTATTTACGAAATATCTACCAATTCGACTGGGGAGAGGTTTACTTATGCATGATGCCAGTAAAGAGAGAGTGCCTATTAAAGAAGCAGAGAGAGATTGCCCCATGCAACAACTGAAAACTGCAATTTATCCTCTCTAGATGCGCCCTATTTCAGTACCAACCCCAATTCAGTAAATAAAGCCGCTATAGATGATAGAACATGCAGCAGGTAACTTATCTTGTCAATCCCTAATTCTTATGAAGCCTGTTTCCTTATCCGAAGCCTAAGTTTCCAAAATTCAAAAGAAAAGGTGCCTTCAATTTTTAGACTGCTGTACTTAGGTAGCATTTTTCTGCATTGCAAGTTAGTGTCATTCCTGATGTTTTCTTCATTAGTTCTAGTCCTTGTTCTACCCAAAAAAATTGGCTGAGATCATTCCATCAGTACATGATTTTAGCTACCGTAAACATTTCAAGAGAATCAAAGGACAAAAGAAGGAATTAGGAGCAATCCAACACATAGGTCTATCAAATGAACTGCTACACTTACTGATAACAGGAAGGTCCAATTCAAGCCCCACAAGTTCCAACATCTTAAATCCATCCATGTCAGGCATATAGACATCACTTATCACAAGGTCAAATTTGTCTCTGTTCTCCCTTAACAAGCTCAGGGTTGTGATTTCTTGCCCACATGATGTAACTGCAAAGCCAGAAGCAAGGATAGCATCATTAGATTAACATGTAAAAATAATAGAATGTCTGAAAAATAAGCACCAGCAAAATAAAAAATAAAATTAGTTGAGCATTTAAGGCATTGCTCTACGACTTGGGTAAATCCCAAAAACGAGTGGTAAGAGACATCTCAACTCTTATGATTTAGAGCAACTATAAAATTGAGAGAATAGAATTTCATATTAACTGAGTTCAAAAACAAGTAGCATGGGACTTCTAAGTCATCTAGCACTTACAACAGCATAGAGTTGAGAAGCCAAAAAACTGTGACAGGCTGATTTACTAACCAAACTTACATTTCTGATTCATTAAAATGAGATCAATGCACGCCTATATTTCGAAACCCTTGTTTTGATAAGCTCTAACTTTTGAAAACGAATTCCTACACTTGTTAAAAAACTAAGTGTAGGGAGAACAGAGACCCTATCATTACTTTTAAGGTCCTTCATGTTCAAATTTCCTGGCACAACACTGGTATTAGTATGAGGGGACTGTTGCATTATAACAACAACAAGCCCGCCTTCAGATCGGCCCATTTCCTAATTTCCATCTGCCAGCACTCATGAGCTGCTTTGCATAGTGCAAGCAGACAAGCCTCTCATCCAGACACCAGACTTGGCTCATTTTGTGTTGTTCATCTTCTGCAGACCCAACTATTGTGTTCCCATAGACTTCCAAGCAATGCATAGCAATTCTTCTGGAATACCCATCTTGCTCCAGCATGGCCAGAATATCTGCAGCTTTCAAGGCATTCAGAGGCCAATCATGCTGAACACAGTTGATAATAAGGACATCTAGGAGACAGCCCATGAATTTGCGATCCACAATCCTCCAGTAGCCTTCAATATCTATGGCTGCTAGGCCTTTTAGACCTGCTCGCAGTTCCTCTTCGCTTGCTTGGATAATATCTAGCAAATCATCCCACCTGTATAAGCCCTTCAAGCCCCTCATTTCTATTTCTGCACCCATTTCATCTTCTTTGTAAGTCCTTTCACTGAGAAAGGACTTGAGTTTTTCCAGCTTCAGAGCAATCTGAACAAGCTCCATGTGTCCAGGGGCCAGTTTCATTGCACCAACACTAGGCTTGTCGCCTTCATTCTGTGAGTGGCAATGGTCTTCTTCTGTTTCTTCTTTTTGAAGGGCAAAATTTTGAGGGGGTATTAGATAAACGTAGTTGGAAGTGGCAACAAACTTGATGGCATACGTCTTTGAAGAAGTGCACAGAATAGCCTTCCATAGATGGTCACCCTGATGTTGTTGTGGCACCAAATCATCATCTTTATACTCAACTTAAGTCTCTCTGATAAGTAAATGGAAAACAAAAGGAAAGAATTGAATCAAGAAAGGAATCAAATGGAAGCTCACCCGTTTTGCATAATCTCTGTGAGAATGTTGTCATCGACTTCTAGTAAGCTGAGATCCTGGCGCATGCCAAAGAATCTGCCATACTTTATTGAGATGGATGAATTGGGTTCCAACCCCAGCAGCCCCTCCGCTCCTACTACAGCCATCCTAGTCCGTCCGACCTTGTTGGAAAATTAGGTTTAATTTTCGACATGAATGAACAAGTCTACTTCACATTTTCCTTGATGTCTTAACTTCCTTGCACAGGCGGGTTTGCTTGGCCGCCTGTGATTTTGGCGCCAAGATGGAATATGTAAAGAAAAACACAGATTTTGAAGCACCCTCTTTGGGTGTATTATATCTTCTATCCAAAACAGCATTCAGAAAGGAAAAAATTCCCAGGGGCATACAACTTTTTAGGGATTTGGGGCCTGCAAATTGGAGGGTTGAACGAAATTGTGAGGACCTACAAATGTGTTCACCTAGGATTTCTCGAGCTCCTAGCCAAGGGGAGCAACTCTCTCAGCTCCCAGAAACCGTGAATCCAACGCGTTCGGGGCCTACAAATTGGAGGGTTGGACGAAATTGTGAGGACCTGCAAATGCGTTCGGGGGTTGTGAGGGACGAAATTGGAGGGCGGCAAAACTTGGATGAAATCACACATGTAAAATCACACTTGAATCAAAAGTATGATATCATGTTAACATGGCCAATAAACCAAAAATAAGGACCATAACTATGCTAAGTGATTCAATATAAATTGTTAGTGGAATAATCTAATACCACTAAATCACTTTGAAGGAAAACAAGTCACTCTCCTCATGAAGATATTTTTCTTTGCGACTAGGATTTCTTGTAGAATATTTTCTCCAATCCATTCTTGTGATGCTCCCTAAACAACTATAACCTTTGAAGAGAGGATGCTTAATAGTGGATTGTTATAGTTCTTTTCAACGTTATATACTCTTCAATGAATGATTCCTGACTTTTTCCATATATGATATATTTTAACTTAAGCTTAGAGCCTCCACTTGTGAGAATCCTCTCTGTTGTGTCAACCTTCTCCTTTAGAATAGAATTTATCTTCTTTATTTAGATATTCTTAATCCCAATCTAGAGTTTAGTCATTTTACACATGAGTTGTGAGGAATGGTTTTATTGCTTCTTGCACTTCCTTTACTAAGTTTCTTGATAGCTATTCTCAACCCATCTCATTTTCTTCAAACCTTATGATGGGTCATATTGTAACCTATAACGATTTATTGAGATTATTATAAAATAAATGGAGAAGGACCTTTTGGGGGTTCTAGATTTTTGGAAGAATTCTTGAGACTGAATTCTTGACTTCTCTTGGCTTTGGTCGACCAAGGGATTGGTTAGTGGTAATTATCATTATGGAATATATTTCATGAGTGAGAAGCTCTAGGGCTCTTGATCGAAGATCGATAATTTTGGCTTGGAGGATTCCCCGCACTATTTTTCCTAGTTCCAATGAATAAGGGATTGGAAGCAGCTCATCCAGGGTCAATTTTCTTCACCAAAACCATTAACGTCCTTATAATTTCAAATCCATAAGCTCATGGGGTCAAAATAAAATCAATTTAATCTCAATCCTACAAAAAAATGAGGTTTTTAGTCATCGCCTTCAAGAGTTTAGGCGTGGATATAGCGACTTCCAAGAGTTTAGGCGTGGATACAACGACGTCTAAGAGTCCAAGCATGGATACAGTGATGGCTAGGCGTGGATACAGAGATGCCTCATTCCTGTTACATCGTATTTTACACCAAAAAGTAAGAAATGTGGAAAACCTTTGTGGAAAAATCCACACTTTTGTACTAGTGAGGCTTACCAAAACTAGTCAAATCCCCCATACGTACATAAAGCAGTTTCCAAATCTAGGTAGATGCTCATGAATTTTCTAGGTCAAGTGGGAAAGCTAAAGAGGGATGGAAAGACAACTCATTTATGCTTTTTATTTGGAGAAAAGGAGGGAGGATGATGTGGGGAAAAAACAAGGAAACTACACCTAGTCTAGCTTTTCCTTTTGCCTTAAATCAGAAATAAAACAAGGCATCTTTTCAGAAAAAGAAGGTATGCACTTTAGAGAATTTGGAATAAAGAATACATGCTAAATTGGGTTTCCAGTATTTTTCCCAAGTGCTCCATGACTCAGTTTTAGCATGTGTTGACTTATAGGACATGTAGAAGGCAACTAGTATAGAATGGAATCTAGGAAACTAGGTAATAAGACAAAAATAATTAAATTAATGTCTAATGTAGGTAACTATGGGTTGATTATTCTAACAATTGCATGGATTGGTGCACATATGAGCCATAGAAACAAAACTTGATGAGTTGGTGGTTTATGGTTTTCAAAAAAGCTCCTTACCATAATAGGGAGCTTGCGCTATATTTTATTTGAAATAATATGCATATTTTTTGTTGGGCCTGCACATCAACCACTTTGACATTAGTGATTTTTATGGGTTTTTATTGGATATTCTGAGGATCGATCCACTATAGTTTACACACATAGTTTACTTCCATATCACATATTACACATAGTTTACTAAATCCCAATACATTTGTGGCATCATCTAGGAACAACCCATTAGAGAAACACTGAGTACCATCATGTGTAGGTCCTTTGGGACCCACTATTCATGGGCATCCATGATGAATGGTGGGGAAATTTATATTTTAGACGATCGAGCATTGCCCCATTGGTGCACTTATTTCAACCATAATTTTCATGGCCCTACAAAATATCTTGTATGAGATACTTTTATGTACGAGGTTAGTACATGATTTGTAAATTATTATAAATGATTGATTATATTTTTAATTGTTGCACCGAGAGGTGCTCTATAGCCCAGTATGGGGGAGATTTTAGTGAATATTATGGGAGAGATCTTGTAACATGATGTAATATCACTTTTGTAAAGTTATTTTTATTAATAAAAAATATTTTTTATAATAGGCCAAAATAAAACAATCTAATATGGGGGAGATGTTGTAATCTTCCTACCTAACAAAACAATAAAAAGGTAAAAATTTAATTATCCGTAAAAAAAAAATATGTGGGTCAAGAAAAAAACACAAAATTGAATTATCCGCAAAAAAATGTTGGCCTTGCACATGGTTTTAAAACCATGTGCAAGGTATTCTAAACAACCCATGGTTTTATTGTACATGGTTTAGGAGGCTTTGCACATGGTTTTTAAAACATGTGCAAGGCCTCCTAAACAACCCATGATTTTACTGTACATGGTTTAGGAGGGCCTTGCAAATGGTTTGAAGACCATGTGCAAGGCCTCCTAAACAACCCATGGTTGTAGGAAGGCCTTGCATATGGTTTTAAAACCATGTACGGGGAAATGATGCAATGTTCGTTCCTAACAAAATAAAAAATAATAAAAAATATTATATGTCGGCCATAAATAATATTAAACATTAATAATAAAAATATTATATGTGGACCTTAAATAAAAAGATGTGTCTTTTTGTTTGAATAAAATCAATGGATACCTAAGAAGAGGTTTCCACCTCCATATATTTGATCCATCTCGGCGCTTGATAGAGCCTAGGATTTGGATCTATGCTACTACATTTTACAATTGTGAGATAAACATTGCTTAGAGTATTTAAGATATTATTTATGTTTTTGGGATGCATATATTTTTTGAGATGAAACAAATGAATCAAGGTGGGAGGACATTACTACTCCCAATCTTTATTTCACCATGGAAACAATAGTGTAAATTGCAACACCTCACATACATGTATTCAAACGAGTGTATGGTTGTAGGATTTAAAAATTAATTTAGTTGCAATTGTCAAAGTTTTATATGAGAAATCAATCTTAATGTTGTTTTGTTTCCATGGGTTCCTACTAAATAATTTAAGCATAGGTATCCTCCACCTATGCTAAGAAGATCACCCACCATTCAAGGTACTTGTGTGAGACTAATCATATTTTTAATTCTAAATTCATTGTCTTTGTATCTTTAAGATACATTTTTTTTCTACTAATGAAACACATTACATATGTTTATGGAGGTCCCATATCCCACTATCTGATAACCATGTCCACACATCCCTCCTTATATTCCACCTCATTCATTTTTTTTCTAATGGAATGGATGCATTTATTATAAATTTTCCAATCCACATCATAACATCATATTAAAAAGAGTTAGGATTGAAAATGATATATAATTTGTATGATCTTAAATTGTGATTATCTGTAATTGATACTTGGAGGTCCTTAACAAGGCCATGCATCTTAAATGCCCTCTATGAGGTCTCTGTGGTGGTCTAGGAATCTTTGCATTGCCCATAAATATTTGAAGAAATGTTCTTCTGTCTTAGTACATAGTTTGTACTCTGATCACATATGAGGATATGAGATCTATGGATGATGCACAAATCCTTTAATTGGTGCCTATATCCTACTTATAGATCAAAGTATTTCACATACATGGCCTATGCGGTAATTTGGGGACCACACATAACCCATAAGTTCTAGAAGCAAATTATATGTCAGAATTCCCTAACTTTTCCTTTTTCATGTTGGGTGTAGGCCTAGCCTCCATGTAGGTCTTCATCGACAGAGCCAGCCCTTTTTCATGTTGGATGCACATCTACAAAGGCAGTCCTTGTTCATATTGGATGTATTCCTCTATAGAGCCAACCCTTTTTCATGCTAGATGTATCATCATAGAGCCAGCCCTTTTTCATGTTGTACATGGCACCAACATAGAGCTAGTCCTTTTTCATACTAGATGTGTCATCACATAGGCAGTCCTTTTTCATATTGGATGTAGTCCTCTATAGAGCCAGCCCTTTTTCATGCTAGATGTACCATCACAAAGCCAACCCTTTTTCATGTTGGATGTGGCACCAACACAGAGCTAGTCCTTTTTCATACTGGATGTGTCATCACAGAGCCAGTCCTTTTTCATACTAGATGTGGCATCTACACATAGATAGTCTTTTTTCATACTGGATGTGTCATCACAGAGCCATTCCCTTTTCATATTGGATGTGGCATCTACACAGAGCCAGTGCTTTTTCATACTAGATGTGTCATCACAAAGCCAGTCCTTTTTCATACTGGATGTGGCATCTACACAGAGCCAGTATTTTTTCATACTAGATGTGTCATCATAGAGCCAGTCCTTTTTCATACTATATGTGGTATCATCACATAAATCTGACCATGGAAGGAACCAATCCTTTCATCATGTTAGAAGGACATAGCTCTTACATCTGACGATGGAAGGAACCAATCCTCTCACCATGTTAAAAGGGCACAACACTTACATCTGACCATGGAAGCACTAGTAAAAAATGAGGAATTAGCTACTAGGTGACTAAAAATTCTAGTCACCATAGGTTTTTCAAGTGATTTACAACTAAATATGAGCAATTTTGATTGATCCAACTATAAACGACTAAAATTAATGACTAATTCAGTCACCATTTAACAAATATGAGTAGATAATAAGTGACAGAATTAAAAATGACTAACATAAATGACTAATTTAGTCACGGCATAAAAAATGACTATCTAGAAGAATATGAATTAGTCATTTATGTTAGTCATTTTTAATTGTGTCATGAAAAATTGCAAATTTGACAATGAAGTGTAAGTTAAATTTTGGAAACTGTGACACCTTCTATTAGTAATACTGGTGCCATGCACCTCGATCTTTAGAGATCCACTAAACCAATTGTGCGAATTTTCTCTTGACCATCTTTATCCCTGCTACACCATTGAAGCAAACCCGACTAAGCGCATTCCAAAGGAAAATTAGGTTCCTACGTCAATTACGAATTAGGTACTAGAACCAATAACATATCGATACCTAGCTAGAAGAACCATATTAGTCGTACATCCCCTCAAGAACCAACCATTCGAATGCACCTCCTCCACATAGAATTACCAAATGCATCCAATGCATGGCAAAAAAAACACGTCCACTTTGGATCTGTGGGCTGAAGGTATCATTCGACCCCTGCTCCCCTATTTTTTGCACTCGATACCCTATTTTTTCAGATGATAGGTCAGTTTAGGATCTCGTAGTGACCAGTCGGAGCGCTTCAAAGGTATGGTTCTTGTCGCTCCAATCATGTTCATCACTCCAATCAATAACCAGTTGTTATGGACTTTTACAGGTATCAATGCTGCCGGAGTTACTGCTTCCACTTTATATTCACAATTATCACCATCTCCAGCCTATGCACTCATAACCATATGCATTTTGATCTTTCATCCTGGGAAAAGCATGAGCACCCTCCTACAATGCCACTATTTGCAAAGGTCACTGGTTTTTGCACATCAACATTCCTCACACGCTCCAAAGGAAAACTGAAGCAGACATTAGAAGAAGTGATTAAAATTTGCAAGGAGGTTTACTTGTTGCAAATGTCATTGTAGAGCAGGGGTTGAATGATACTTTCAATCCACAGATCCTAAGTTGATGTGTTTTTTTGGCCATGAATTGGATGCATTTGGTAAGTTTACGTGGAGGCACATTCGAATGGTCGGTTCTCGAGGGGATGTAGGTCCCTCATCTATAGTTGTCGCTGGTCACCGTCTTGAAGAGTATTGATCATATTTTGGTACCGATTGAAGTTGATGATTTGGCTGAGAAGTGGCGACTACGACCAGCTTCCAGGCCAAGTCGTCGACTCCGTAGACTACTCCATTTATAAAACTAAAAAACTTATACGATAATTATTAAAAAAATATAATATATACCTAATTAACATAATTTATATAATAAAATAATAAAAACAAAACAAAAATATATATAACAAAAACAAAACAAAAAACCTATATAATTTATATATAAAAAAATCTATATAATTTATATAATAAAATAATAAAAATAAAACAAAAAAATCTATTCTGCCACCCAACTCTCCACCCACCTTTGTTAGAGCATGATGGCATATTTTCCTGAACCCCATGGAAATTTCATCCTCTAATTCCATTAATGACTACTCAGCTCGTTGGCGCAAAATAGCCTGTCCAAACTGCGATATCATTGAGAAGATTGGTATGGATATTTACCGCGGTTGATGGTTTACAATTTTGGTATTTCCATTGCTACCAAGATAAAACAACACTAGAGAGAACCTGGAGGCTCATGAAGAGATGGGCCATGAATTCTGCATCTCTAGAGTCAACATCTCCTTCTTTCCTTACAAAATCCCTGGTAAGTTTCTTGGTTTAGTGTGAATTGATAAATTTTGCCCGATTATAATACTAAAAGTTTCTTGGTTTAGTGTGAATTGGTAAATTTTTCTTGAAGAGTGGGTAGCTAGGTTTAAATTGTCGATAAGTTTCTTTTTACTGCGAATTTTTATCATTTAGCCTGGGCATCAACACTGACCCTAGGCATCGAATCAACTCCCAACATCACCTTGTCTTGTGTGCTCGCTCGTCTATGCGACAAGTTACTAGCTCGTGGGTGTCAAGCTGTATCGATCCAACCGACCACCAGCAAATTGATATGGAACTAGAGCCCACAACTTTTCTTTCTTAATAGCCACGTCCCACCTAATACCCACCCCATTGAAACCCTCCATAGTTGTCCTAGGTCCAAGAAGAATGACATCTGTAGAATGGACACTCCATGTTGAAAACACCATTTTTGTGAGGACGCTCTGGTACAATACACAGTTGCCACAAATATTGATTCCATGAGAGGGGCGCACTCCCTATTTACTATCCAAGTCATGTGGTACTAGTCTGTAATTCATCTATGCTATTCAAGTTGACTGTGTGGTACTAGCTTGTAGCTAAGGGGTATGTAATTTGGGAGGGGTTGTAGACAATTTGAAGTTTGAGTAGCTTGCTTTAATGTTGTTTTCCCATATGCTTGGTCTAGGGGTCCTCGAAAAATAAATAGCTTCTCCCACTTGAAATTCTAAAGGAAACTAAACAGGTTTTGTGAGGAACACTATTAGTAGAACATCTTCTTCTGCTCCAAGAAATTCGACTATGAGGCCATAAACAGATACAATTGGAAGTTGTGGCAAGTGATGAGACTATAATGCCAAGATCAGTTCCACACCGAATGATACTTGAAACATTTCAGTGCTATCAGTCAGCCCAAATGAATAATCTTCTTACAATGATCTCATCAAAGCAGACATCCCTTGTAGATATTTTTCTCAATTAAAACTGACTGCAATCCAAAAAGGTTATGAAGCCCGACACAAAAATGTCCTTTCCTTCAAGGACATATTCCATCAGCATGATTCTCACTTTGCAAACTTATTTCTTCCATGTGGCTCTTTTGGAATATACGTATTCTTTAGGGTAAATTATGGTTCTTAGAAGACCCTGTGTTATAATCATCTTGAGTTATGTATGTTTCTTCAACCATGCTTTCAAATGTCCATTTACATTCTTAGTTGTTCAATTCAAAGTCATGCCCGTGGTAAACTGAGCTAGAGGAAGCAATTGCTTTATCCCAAATAGCATAAATTTTCAATAAAACCAAGAATGTAATGTCACCCAAAAGGATTAAACTAAATACAATTGCAATAGAGATGCTAGCTACTGCTCTCTTTGTTAGTTGATTCCTTCTAGATATTGAATATTCCAATGAAACCTGTGAGCAGGGAGCCAACGGCTTTCCGGAGAGTCCAGGATTTCCCACAAAAGAGATCCAATGCCATTTGGAAGCACTCAATGGCAACTATCCTTGGAGAAAATTATTGGATAAGTTCAACTTATCCAAGCTTCTAAGATCCCCAATCTCATCAGGAACTTGACCGCTAAGTTGATTATTGGAGAGATTGAGAAATTCAAGCATCATTAAATCCCGAAGTGAAAAAGGAATACTTCCAGACAAAAAATTACCACTCAAGTCTAGCATGACTTGTAGATTATCAATCTTTCCAATATCCACTGGAATTGAGCCTGTCAAAGAATTGTATGAGAGCCTCAAGCCATAAAAAATTTCACAGTTTTTTATAGAAGAAGGGATTAGTCCAGAAAAGTTATTCTCTGCAAATAGAGAACATTCAAGGAAACAAGGTTCCCCAGCTGCCTTGGTAAACTACCCCAAAGCTTATTATTGTCAAGAGCAAGAATGAGTAAAGTGGTACAATTCCCAAACTGGGATGTAATTGTTCCATTAAATTCATTGAAGGAGTTTTTTAGCTCTCCAAGCCCACAGAAATCACCAAACCATCCAGAGATAGGTCCATAGAAATGATTATTATTCAGATCCAGATGACTCAGATGCGTGCACTTAACAAGCTCTGCAAGTAACCCATCAGTGAGCTTATTCCATGATAAGTCCAATAGATTGATCTCCAACATCTGGCCAATCTCTTTAGGAATGTTGTTGTTCAAGCCATTCCTACCTAGGCGGAGATAGCTTAAACCTCTGGAATCAACCAATTGGGATGGGATTTCCCGTGAAAAAACTATTATTTGTCAAGTCCAATGTTTTGAGAAAACTTGAACCACAAAGAGGAATTATGCTTCCATTCAATTTGTTGTTCCAGAAATTGACATCAGTCAAGTTTTTCAAATAAATCAGGTCTCTAGGAAGAAGTCCTTCAAGGGAATTATTATATAGAACAATCATTTGCAAACCTTCAAGAATTCCAAAATATTGTGGTATTGTTCGAGAGCTTATTGCAAGGAGCTTATTTTTTTTATTTCTTCTCCAATACTTCGCTTAACTCTTTATCTTAAAAAGAATATAAATATAAATTTGTTTTCTTGACTGGATTGCTTCCCCGATAGCTTCAACTCTTTACACATTGTTTGTGTTTGTCTGGATAAATGTCCTGATTTTATTTTCCATGAAGGTTAAGGTATATATACATTATATATGCTTTGATGGCTAGGAAGTGAAAGCTGTATGAGAAATCCGCTAGCAATTGTCTTAATTTAGCAGTGGATAGCTTTTTCAGGTTGTTTTCTAATGGAATGGCCTGAACCAATCCAGAGTGTCTAGTGTCTTGTAGAGAATGAAATCAATTGTGTGCCTTCGAGATACATGAGACCTAATGACGAGAAAACCTCAGAACAAAAGCTTGTGGAAGAGGAGATACCCATCATAGATATCTCCGGTCTCTATGACTAATGACGGAGAAAGACTGTGGAGGAAATATCAGATTCTTATAGAGACTGGGGATGCTTCCAACTGATAAACCATGGAGTTTCTCTAGAGCTTCTCATGGCCGGACGTGAGGTATTGAGAGATTTCTTTGATCTACCATTAGAGGAGAAGCAGAAGCACATAAATGATCCTCTAACTTATGTTGGATATGGTATTCGAATTGGTGTGCAGAAAGGCACTATTCTCGACTGGGGGGGTTTCTTTTTCCACCATTTTTTGCCTCTTTCCATACGAGAGGAGCACAAATGGACATCCTAACTAGAGGAATATAGGTGATGAAATAATAGTCAATGTGCCCCATTTTATTCAATGACGCAATTTCATGCTTTTATTTGGACTAATTAGTTTCATTAGCACACCTACATAGTTTGTTGTTGGATCTGGTTGATGGAGATTGAAAGATAGTTATAAAATGGAGCTGAAGCAGACAATACCCTAGGAAAATTTCATTGCAAGCCTCCTAAAAAACCTCTTGGATTGCAGCCTCATCTTGAATACAATAGGGCAGTTTTTCAAATTCAACTTTGGGACTGTAGATGTTGACATGCACCCTACACAAAATCAATTATCCCTCTTATTCCAAGAGGATGAGCTCTCACCATTATTGATTTGCAGATATCCATTATGCAGCCAAATCCTCACATTAGCTCACCTAAAAAATCTTCATTGCTTCTCTACATAGGCTGGTCTTCATATGACTTCTGTAATAGGGACAACATGTCTACAAAATTCCTTCATTTGTATCCCTATACAACAAGCTCTGCAGGATCTAATTTTTCCAAATGTTTCTCAAAATCTGTCTGTAAAGTATGCACAATAAAATGTCAAAACAGTCCCTAATGTGTTGCCTTAGCTGCTGAGGTAGGCCAACAAGCTCACACAAATTTGCATTGCTAGAAATAATGCATGTGAATGCACTTTAAGGTGTAATATGACCTATGCCTACTATTCTTATGGTTACATCTAGAGATTGAATAATCTTAGTCTGTTTTCCATTTTTACCTTAGGGACATTGTGTCACATACATGGAGTGAAAATTAACATTATCTCCTCAAGAATTTCTGATTTTCCATGGACTGTATTGTAATGGTTTTGCACTGAAACAGTTTACTGCTAACATTCTACTCTGACATGATGAACTATTATTTGTTGAGTTCATTATAGGTGAATAATTATGTTTTTTTGCAACTATATGGGATGCATTATTAGGAAATTACATCCTGCAAAGTGGTAAATGATGCAGGGAATTTTATGTAGAGCAGGTCCATCTACTCTAGCTGATGTAGGTGGTGAACATAATGGACAACCATCAAATGGCTAGAGAGGGTTGTGCAGCATTGCATCATATAGGCCTTACTTCAATCTGGGCACATATGTTGTTTTCGAAAGAATTATTGGTTCATTGTATCCACACCAAGTAGACTTTATTGAAAAGATTGCCCATAATTATGATATGTAAGTTTAAACAATGCTTCTATAAGATTCTGCAGTGAATGTAGATATTTTTTTGAATGATTAAAGTGTTTGTAGACCAGTTCAATTAAAATGGATTTTTATATAGTTTTCTTTCTCTTATTTAAATGGTAATTATGGTTTTTCACCCATAATTGTGTACGATTTCTGGGTATTGTCATCTTAGCATAAGGAGTCATGTATTTCAAAATTCCATGTTTAAGGAGTTTTTTCACCAAATTCTAGGTTAGCAAAGATCATTATTTTGTATGTTTTTAATGTCAACAGCTGGAACAATATTTTGGTAGGCCAGTATTTGCTCTTCAATACACCTAAATCAAACCTTTCAATAAATTGTTTGTGAGTAGCTATCACCGATTTCATCCATTTTGTAGTTTGAAAAAAAATACATATATTCTTCAGGTTCATACAATTTAGAAAAACATACATACCCACAGCTGAAGATTAGCATGTATTTGTAACTAGTGTACCGTAGTATTTTCCTTTCCTTGCCAGTTAAGGATATGGATAGGGCCAAAGTTCCATAATTCATTGTACCACCTACCCTACACTATGGTTTCCTTGAAAAAAACAGTTGCTTTTGCTTCTTTTGATGCTTTCTAGCTAATGATCGACAATTGCTCTTCTAAATGACTATTATGATTTCTTGTTTGGTATAATTATTGTCATTGGATCCTGGAAAATCATTTCCAAATTAAGTATTTATTTGAATTTCCTTGAGCCTTTTTAAAATGGCCTCCATAAATTTTGATCAATTTTGAGAGAACTCACTCCAGAGTCTTCTTAAACAACTAACTGGCTCCAAATGAACTAGTTGTGCTTGACTGTGGTTGCTGCTAAAGAAGCAGCCTCTTCAGAATACAATCTAGCCTACTCTATACAGCTTGTTGTTTGCTCAGAAAAAATTACTCTGTGCCCTCCCTCTGCTCTTGGTATTGTTTGATAATAAGAAGGAGAAGGTACAAATGGCATACTTAAACTTGGGGTCAGGGAAGAATTTGATTTTCCACCGTCATGACTATTCTGGCAAAAAACCAATGAACCCTGAGATAATACCACCTGATACGTAGGAAAAGGTATAGAGCCACTAGAGGCAGGAATTGTCAACCTTGCAGGAGTAAACCTGCTAGTTTCATCAATCTCCTCTAATACATGGCTCTTCCTCCTCTTTCTAGGTCTCTGCTCAACACTCGACTGTCTATCAATTCCCATGCCACCTTTCTGGGCTTCCATCTTATCATTAGTAACAACAAAAGGAATAGTAGTTCCGATCATAGTAGAAGAAACAGAAGGAGCCAGAGATATAGTCATTTTATGAGGCACAAAAATTGGTACTGAACTCCTATCATTAAGGGTTTAATGAATAGGTTTGGACACAAAAAAGGGAGAAAATGACAATTCAGACTTAGATTTTGCTCAAGGAGTTACCCAGGGTAAAGATGGACTACAAGAAGTCCAATAAGTTGTTTTTCCCATTGCATACTTTCCAAGCTATGGGGTTAGAGAAATATGCCTTGATGGAGTGATTTAGGGAGAATCCAGGTAAAGGTTCCTTGCAACATTGGTTAATTGAACTCCCTCGTGAATGAGAGTTGGCATATTCCATACAAGAGATGGAGAACTAAATGGATATGGTAAACTCATAATGGCTGATGGATTGTTCATGTGCCCAACCCTCCCCATGTTAGGAGAAATTTCCAATCTAATCCTTGAATAATGAATTTTTGCAGCTGCGAAATCAACTGACCTCGTGCCCATAACTCTTGCATCAAACAATCAAACATTTGTGGTCATTTGTTGGACATTAATAAGTTATCTTATATTTTCTCTAGACTTACTTCCTTCTACAAATCAAACATTCTTTAAAGTTCATGAGCTTCTCCTCCACACACAGACTGCACTCTTGGACTCTTTTCACAACTGACATCCTCAATTTCCAAAACTATCCTCAAACACACTCTAATGAGGGGTAAAGAAAGTACTAAGGGTTTTGGACAAATTACGTAAGCATTGATATATGATTTAGCTATAGATTGAATCCACTCTTAAAAATTCAATGAGTAAATGTATTTTTGTAAAAAAACATTACAAAAATACAATGTGTCAAATCCCTTCCTAGTTGATGAGTCACTAGATTCTTTTAGACACATATTTACCAAAGTGGTATACATTTTTAATCCCCACCCTATAGTTTCCTTAGGCTTAGTGATTCTCTTCCATCTCACAAAACAATTCCTGGCATTTCCCTCCTCTCTAATATTTCCTACGAAACCTACCTCAAGTTTTTATGTACAACAACACCTCGGTTTCCCTACAACATGGCTTATCTTCATCGGGATGTACGAATTTCTACAATCTTCCAACTTCTAACCAAAATAGTGAGGATATAAATTTCTTGATGGTGGATGAGACTTACTAGCTAGAAGAGACAGTAAAGTTATAATGTAAATTCCTCACAACAATGCATTGTTTATGTTTTCTTAATCCCAAATATATATTTTTAATGTTGGGTGTGTTTAAAAGGGACCCTTCTAAATGATTATATTATTCAAGGTGCCTCTGCAATGATTTGACAACCATAATTCTACATGCTTTTCCATCTGAACTACTTAATCTTGTTAGTTTTATCATTATGAAGCTATGATTTAATGTTGCAAGTTAACTAGAAACTATGTTGGACTTCCATACTCCAAAGATTCTAGTCATCTCTCACAAAGATTAAGTGGCCCATTTTATCATAGAAAGTTTGAGTGTTCCTGACCAGTAATATTGTACGTGAGAAATGCAAGCAACTTATTTAAGTTTGAAATTTAATAGATGAAACTATATTTTGGTTGGACATGTATTCTAAGCTTTTAGGATTTTGGTTTCTATTTGTTTTGTTTTTATTTTATTTTATTTTTTTAATTCTTCTTTTGTTATTTCCCAAAACGCAAGACAGAAAATATCGTATAGTCACATATTTCTGGCCAAAGGGAATTGTCATTTTCCATTCCTATACAGGAAAGAATGGCATATATGCCTTGCTCCCAACTTCAAGGGAATCATTGTCTTGCCTAAATATTACTATTCTAGCCCTCTTGGCCTATAAGAACATTAGTCACTACCATAGGTTTTCTTCAAATGGAAATAATCACTTATGGGAATTTTAGTGAATACAAGTAGTTGAATAGTTATGCTCAAAGAAAATCCTCATACAGGTAAAATATCTGCTATTCATACATAACCAAATGTAATATCCCTCCTAGAATATTGATTAAATTTTTCTCAATGTACTGTACACTAGAGTAGTTCAATGTTTCATGCCCACACTTTGAATGTCTATTTGACTACCCTTTTTGTTGAACCTAATTTGGACCACTAACTTTCATTGGCATGACTAGGGGTACTTGTTGATTTGTTGGCAGTTAGAGTGTGCTTGTTGATTCACTAATTTTCTCACACAGTTAGGCAAAATTTCTTGTAGGATGCACTTCACCATTGATGGAAACCATTTGAGACAACTGGATAGCTTTAATAAGATTCTTACTTAATTATTTGTGGACATATTTCATGCTTTCATTTGATATAGGGTTCATCAAATAGTGAACACTCTCAACAATCTCAAGAGGAAGAATTTTTTCAAACACATAACAAATGAAATGATGTAAATCTCAATTCATTTCACATCTAGGATAGTTGACAAACTAAATTCTGAAATAGTTTAATTTTCATATCTAAATGCTTCCCAAAATTAACAGCCACTTACAGGAATAATGTAGTTCACCAACCAGCAACGAGGGACAAATTTATATGACTGATAATACTGAAATGAATAGGTAAAACACTTCCAAATCTACAAACCTATTGGCCGTGGTAAATCAGAGTTGTAATCAGCAGTTGTTTATCTTGTCAAATTGTACCCAGAATAAGTCAGAGATCCACATTTTAGCAGAAGGTGCCTGGAAGTGTTTGATGCAAATCTTATCCAAGGATTCCCTCCAATGACTGATATAAGGGATTCACTATTGTAGTGTACATCTATAATGCTTAACAAAATGTGAGTGTATGCCTAGATTCATATAATGGAGTCCAATACTGAAACTTAGTTCATGTACACACATATGCTGGCATATTTCAAGTGAGTTTCAGTTCTAGGACTATTGATGTGTTCCTCTTCCTCAGGAAGTGTTCCACCGGGCTTGTCACCTTTTGAGTCTTGAGTGGGGCCCACATAAAGGGACAGACAGGAAATAGTGTAACACATTGTTTTCCAAGCTTTGAGAGTAGATCTATTGGGGGAGCATCCTTGGATATTTCGAAGTACATGTGGAGGAGCCATACTGTTAAAATTTTCATATGCTTAGCTAAGACATCAGTATTTCATTTCATTTTTCATAACAAAAGAATATAAACAGGATCACTGAAAGATAGACAAGCACAACCATACAAAAGGAACACAAATATTTATCCTGGGAAAACCCTAAAGGGAAAAACCCAGCAAAAAATTCCTCAATATAGATGCCCCAAAAAGATAAAAGATAAAACCAGCAAGGAGATCAAAGCCTGATCCTCCTCCTTCTCCAACTACTTCTCTCTCCACTAATGCGCTACACAAGTGAGAGTGTGTGTCCTAAAGGAGGAGCACTACACCTCTATTTATATTCATCCGTTCACTTAAGTTAACTCATTTGACATGTAGGCTCGAGTTAATCATGTAGGCTTTAGTTACACATGTAGGCTCAAGTAACCACATTGGGGTGCTAATGACCCACCTTTACAATTAGAGGGGACTGCCTCATGACTCTTATTAGTTCTTCCAATTAGGAGCATCGGGATACAAAGTAATATAAGTGGTTCTCCCAGTAGGACCATCGGGGACCACAAAGAAATACATATAGAATATTCTTCGAAGTTACAATATTTCAACACTCCCCCTTAACGAGAAGGGTATTCTATAACAACATCAACAACAACAATAATAGGAGAGATATAGAGGACATCATCAACATCATCAGGGTGATACATCTATAAATCATTGGAAGCTTTTCAACATCATGTAGTCTTCATCTTCAATATTTAGTCTTCAGCATCATCAGTACTTTGACCGCTTCGATCAGCAACATCTTCAGCATCTTGACTCTTCAATCGGTAGCAACATCTTCAGCACTTTGACCTTTCGATCAGCAACATCTTCAGCAATTTGACCTTTTGATCAGCAACATCATCTTCAACACTTTGACCTTTCGATCAACAACATCTTCTTCAACACTTTGGCCTTTCGATCAGCAACAACATCATCATCATACTTTGATCTTTAGATCAAAAACATCATCATGAAAACATCAACATCATAATCATCAAAATATCAGCATCAAAATATCATCATCATCAGGATCTCATCATCATCACATTCTGATCTTTCGATCAGAAACATCATCATCATCATCGCATTCTAATCTTTCGATCAGAAAACATCATCATCATCAGCAACATCATAATCATAAGCAACTTTTGATCTTCCGATTAGAAAACATCATCATCATCATATTCTGATCTTTCGATCAGAGAACATCATCATCAACAACTTCTGATATTTCGATCAGAGAAACATCATCATCATCATATTCTGATCTTTTGATCAGATAACATCATCATCATCAGCAATAACATCATCATCATCAGTAACAGCATCATCATCATATTCTAATCTTTCAATCAGAGAACATCATCATCATCAAAAACTTCTGATATTTCGATCAGAGAAACATCATCATCATCATATTCTGATCTTTCGATCAGAGAACATCATCATCATCATATTCTGATATTTCTATCAGTACATCATCATCATCATAAAAACATCAACATCATCAAAAAATCAACATGATCCTTCCTTTCAGAATTATGTGATTTAGGTCTTTACGGAGTTACCAATGATCCTTCCTTTCGGAATTACGAGATTTAGGTCTTTACGGAGTTACTAACGATCCTTCCTTTCGAAATTAAAGGATTTAGGTCTTTACAGAGTTACTAACGATCCTTCCTTTCATAATTACGGGATCAACACATTTGTGGAACTCAGACAATCCCTCCTATTGGAATTACGGGATCAACACATCTGTGGAACTCAGACAATCCTTCCTATTGGAATTATGGGATCAATTCAATGATCCTTCCTTTCGGAATTATGAGATTTAGGTCTTTATGGAGTTACTAATGATCCTTCCTTTCGGAATTACGGGATCAAGACAGATGTGAAACTCAGACAATCCTTCCTATTGGAATTATGAGATCAACGCATCTGTGGAACTTAGACAATCCTTTCTATTGGAATTATGGGATCAATTCAATGATCCTTCCTTTCAAAATTACGGGATTTAGGTCTTTACAGAGTTACTAATGATCCTTCCTTTCAGAATTATGGGATCAACACATATGTGGAACTCAGACAATCCTTCCTCTAGTAATTACAGGATCAACACACGTTCTTGAGTACCGAAGTCACCAGATCCATTCTAAACCGAAGTTCAAGGATGATACAATCCTACAACATTCACGGGGACCGAGATCTCCGGATACATTTTGAACCGAGGTTCAAGGATGATGCAATCCACCACTTTCACAAGGGCCGATACCTCTGGATACATTTTGAACCTAGGTTCAGGGATGATGCAATCCACCACTTTCATGGGGGTCGAGACCTCCGGATACATTTTGAACTGAAGTTCAGGGATGATGCAATCCTACCACTTTCACAGGGGCTGAGACCTCCGGATACATTTTGAACCAAGGTTCAGGGATGATGCAATCCACCACTTTCACGGGGCCCGAGACCTTCGGATACATTTTGAACCGAAGTTTCAGGGATGATGCAATCCTACCACATTCACAGGGGCCGAGACCTCCGGTTACATTTTGAACCGAAGTTCAGGGATGATACAATCCCACCACATTCACGAAGACCGAGGTCACTGGATCTATTTTGGACAGATGTCCCAGGATGATACAATCCTTCTTCATTCTCGAGGACCGAGGTCACCGGATCACTTTTGGACAGATGTCCTAGGATGATACAATCCCTCTTCATTCTCGAGGACCAAGGTCTCCGGATCACTTTAGGGCAAGTTCCCAGGGATGATACAATCCCACTGCAACATCACTACTCCCCCTTTCAAGGAAGTTTTTTTCGAACAACACCAAGCTTGTCTCAAAAGTGTTCGAACTTTACTCGAGACAGAGGCTTCATCAGTACATCATCATTCAAACCATCATCATATACATCTTCAGTATGTGAATACTGAACTATCACCATGTGTATCTCTAGTATGTGAATACTGAAAGCATCATCATCTATATTTTTAGTATAGAAATATGGAATCATCATCATCTGCATCTATAGTATGTAAATACTGAAACATCATCTATATCTTTAGTATGGGAATACTGAAACATAATCATCTACAACTTATCTCGTATGTAGAAATACCAAATTTTTTATGTGTTACAATCGGAACACAGGGTTCTCTGTCATCACAAATCTGGTTATCACATAGAATCATTGTAGTATCCATCTGATATCAGCTTCTGAAGCCATATGACTTCACAACTTATCAGAGCAATCTGCTATGTATTTTGCTTCAGCCGTGCTACGAGAAACACTGGACTGTTTCCTACTAAACCATGAACTCATAGCAGACCCCCTAAAAAAGCATCTACCTAATGTCCTTTTCCTGTCTGAGATACTTCTAGCCCAATATGCATCTGTGTAGCCATACAATCTATACTCATGGCTACCATCATAGTATAAACCAAAGTCTATAGTCCCTTTCATATATCTCATCACATGTTTTGCGGTTACTAGGTGAACCCGTCTTGGTTGAACAAGATATTGACTTAAGGTGTTCACAGAAAAACAAATGTCTGGTCTGGAATTTGTTCAGTACATTAATGACCCAATGATCTGTCTATAATGAGTCACATCCACTAACTCTGATGAGTCATCAGCTAATAGCTTCAGGTTGGAGTCCATGGGTGTGGCCATGGATTTGCATTCCAACATATTGAATCTCTTCAATATCTCTACCGCATATTTTCATTGGTTGAGAAATATTTCTTCTGAACTTTGTCATATTTCCAGACCTAGGAAATAGTGCATTAACCCAAGGTATTTCATCTCAAATTCTTCTGCTAGTTTCTTCTTTCTTTCCATGATCTGTTTCTCCTTCCCTGTCAAGAATAATTCATCCACATATAATAACAGGATGACAGGTTCATCTTCTACAACCTTGAGATAAAGGTTAGGATCAGCTTTACTCTTGGTAAAGCCCATAATTGACAAGAAACTGTCTATCCTTCCATACCAAGCTCTGGGAGCTTTCTTCATGCCATAGAGGGCCTTCTTCAACTTACATATATGAGTCCATCTATATTCAACTTCAAATCCTTTCGATGCAAAACTCTTCCCCAATCATACCATTAAGGAAGGATTGTCTTTACTTCAGCATGGAAGCAACTACCATCATAGTTCTGAAGGAAGTGTACCTTGCTTCCTAGAGTAAGTGTCTCTTCAGAATTAATTCCCTCTTTCTTATAGAAACCTCTAGCCACAAGTCTTTCCTTACTTCTATCAGCGACATATTTTATCTTGCAAATCCATTTGTAAGATACCACATTATTTCTTTATGGTTTGAGTACTATATCCCAAACATCATTCTAGTATTCTTTTATCATAACATCTTCCATGAGTTCATCTTGTCATATCATCAACATATCCAAGTCTTCTGCATTCAACTTTGAAGGTTGGAACCCAAAAGTCTCGATCCATCAGGAAGCTGTCCATCATGTCGTACCATGTCGAACTCAGATATCTTCTGTAGTCACTCCCCCTGAAGTGGAGTATTATCATCCTTCTTCATTCTGTATAGGTGGTTCTATGCTTGATATATACTGGTCAATAGAGTATGTCATGTCATAGTCTATTCTTTCTGAGGCAAATCACGAACCTTGCTTTGTACACTTGTTCTTGTATATCCATATGGAGGATACTACATACTTTCCTTTATATCTCGAAATCATATCGTATACATTATTCCCCATGATCAACTGTTATTCTTTGATCATAGCTTCTTTCATAGCATTCTTTTCTTCATCTTGAGTTATCTCTCATACCCATGGTAGTCTTCATCCTTTGAGGTGGATCTACCGCTCTTTGAAGCTCTTTCTTCCGTCATGGTGTCTCTGACCTTGGGAGCTTTAGATTCATGTTTATTGAATTGTCATCACTTGTTCTTTGGAACAAATCTCATCCTTCTTTTCTTGTAGGAGGTTGTACAAGACATTTCCTACAATTCAAATGCACCAGTTGCATGGTTAGAACTATTTCATAAATCATATGCATAACGACAAATTCTTATGCATCATGCAACTGTTTAGCCAATACAACATTCATCCATATCTCACAGAAACTTTCTAGACTAATCCAATATGTCAGCAAAGAGGTTTGATAAGTAGAAATGGAGAGCTGTATAGCACCATGAGCTACTTACGCATCACATTCATATTAGTATTATACAATCATTAATGCAAACAATCTACCATGCATAACATATTAACTGAATATAATCAAATGTAAAACAATATCATGAAATGACAATTGAATACTTATCTTTTATTTGTTTCGTGGGTAGACTCCATCTTGATCATTCTGCTTTATCTTCATTTCTTATCCAAATGATAAGATGGATAAGAGGTTCGTCAAGAATTGAGTTCTTCATATTCCTCATCGCTTGAGGGATCTTCTTTGAATGGTGATAGCTTGATCTTCAATTTGGTCCCATCTTTCTTCTTCTCTTCTAATGAGACGAGCTTCTTCTTCTTCCCAAAGTCAACTGAAAGTAATCACTTTCTTCTGGCACACATTCCTCACTTGAATGAATCCCATGATCATGGGAGGCCATTCAAGGTGGCTATCACCACTTCTGCATTCTCTGCTTCTTCTTCTACTGCTTCAAGATGTTATGCATTCTGGATCTTCACATTCTTCAACTGTTTTCTCAAATCCATCTTCTAAATTATGTTCTTATCTTCAAATAGCTTGATCAAGAAATAAAATATCTTCGGTGTCTTTAGGGAAGACACTTTTGGTACAAGTTGATCCGTGATTGAATCAACAGTGATCTTCTTGGCCTTGATAAAGTTCTTCTTGTGTAAGGCTTTGAGGCTCATCTCCCTCTAGAACTGGAACCTCTCTACTCATGTAGGTGTCCAATTCATTTTCTTCAGAGAGATCAAATACTTTCATGCTTGGAAGTTTTCAAATTCACCAAGCTTATCATCAAGCTGATGTGATAGATCACTTTGAAATGAGAACCTCAAATGCAAATAGCAAAAGATTAGATCTTACCGATTTGAGGTGTCCGTCCTACTTCCGGAGCTGGCTGACCTAGGGTTTGTCAGAGAAACCCTAATTTTAAAAACTTGGAATCTTTCAGATCTGATTGGATAGAAATATATATCTCTTCAAATGGAGCTGTCCAATGTACTCCTTTTCTGAAAACGATGGAGGGAAGCTCTTGGAACAGGAAGCCCTAGTTTTCCAATTTCTTTTGCAGAAATGTCTGTTACTATTTCTGTGATATCTCCGAAATTACTGCTCCTCTGTATCTGAAATTTCTCACTAAGGTAACCTCACATGTCCTTGATCTAACACCATATGTTTCATTAGAGTTGGTTTCACCAATTTATATTTATGATCATTTTCCAAAGTTGACCTGTTAAAGGATTGTTCAGAATAGTGAAGTTGTAAGGCATGCCATGTGTCACTAGTTCATCTTCAGGTTCTAAAATTTGGACCACAGAAATTATAGTCTACTACCTTTCTGGAAAATCTTCAGGAATTCCATTTGGACCTCTGTATCCCAAGATATATCAATATTCCCTAGGTGTCCTGTTTAAGGATGAATTCTGGAAGAGGCTGGAACCCTAACTTGGAGGGATCATATCTCCTATAATATAGCGAATATGAGGCTGAATTTTGGACAAAGTGTTCATCCAGATGTTATCGCCGGTCTCTGCAATTTTCAGCTCTTAAAACTTCTCTAATATTGGGATATAGTGAATATACCAGAACTTAGCATTTTTAGTATTTAGGGTTTTTCTAGCTCCGGGTCAAACTAGGGTTTGACTTTCCAAGAGTTTCACCCAACCAAAAATCTTGATCCAGGTCTATAAAATTCGATTTTGATGAGGATATCAATCCTATACTTGGCTCACTAAAAAATTCTTCTTCTACAAGAAGCCCTAATTTCCCATACGAAAAACTGAAAATGCTCGGAATCGAATTCCGCTTCGACAGAAAGATGCGCCCTTCAATGGAGAGTCAACCTAGCCTTCTTTTGCTGATCTATTATGGAGAGAGAACCAAAAAGTAAGAGGCCCTAGATTCTATAGCTGCACAATTTCTTCTTTTTAGGGTGGCTCTGATACCATGTTAAAATTTCCATATGCTTAGCTAAGACATCAATGTTTCATTTCATTTTTCATAACAAAAGCATATAAACAGGATCACTGAAAGATAGACAAGCAAAACCATACAAAAGGAACACAAATATTTACCCTGGGAAAACCCTAAAGGGAAAAACCCAGCAAAAACTTCCTCAATATAGATGCCCCAAAAAGATAAAATATAAAACCAGCAAGGAGATCAAAGCCTGATCCTCCTCCTTCTCCAGCTACTTCTCTTCTCCACTAATGCACTACACAAGTGAGAGTGTGTGTCCTAAATGAGGACCACTACACCTCTATTTATATTCATCCGTTCACTTAAGTTAACTAATTTGACATGTAGGCTCGAGTTAATCATGTAGGCTCGAGTTACACATGTAGGCTCAAGTAACCACACTGGGGTGCTAATGACCCACCTTTACAATTAGAGGGGACTGCCTCATGACTCTTATTAGTTATTTCGATTAGGAGCATTGGGGTACAAAGTAATACAAGTGGTTCTCCCAGTAGGACCATTGGGGACCACAAAGAAATACATATAGAATATTCTTCGAAGTTACAATATTTCAACACATACAGTATTGGAAAAGTTATGCCTGTAATTCTCTTCTTCCACTTTCTTGTAAGTGAGATAACACATAAGCCAGTAGGATACTGTTCAATATATATTATAAACCCATAAATTGGGTCTCATTAGAATCTTGGCAGCTAGATGGCAGGTTGTTGAATTTAGTGGAGTGTCATTATTACCAAAGCACGCATTAGGGAGTTCCTGGCACCTTACTTCTATATGCCATTACATGTGCAACCAGTGGACATCAACATATGATATTAGTAATAATGCGGCAACACCTAGAAAACAATATAGTCATAGGAAATACCTTGCATATTACATAGGGTGGAAGTTGTGCATATGAATTAACAAATTAACATATGATATATCATATTTGTAATTACCCAACGATGCCTAGGAAACCATATAGTCATAGGAAATATCTTTCCTATTACATGGGGTGCCAGTTGTGCATATGATTTGACACACTGCACTATATCCTTGCCACGCAATACAAGGACCAGCAATTCAGTGTTATGAGTTTCATTATGCTATGTACACTATAAAGTGACCGTTTGTTCATATTTAACTGTTGTGAATTTCTCTGAGCTTCAATATTTATTCATTTGTTTACAATGATGTATTTTGTGTATCTGCCTTTTTGCATTTCACTACAAATGTGATGCTGAATATCTAGATGGTCTTTTGAGAAATAGTTTGTATGGTGACAATGGATGACATGTTTTCCCCCGTGTCTGCGTTTGTGGAGTGGTTGTTTTTCCTATAGATGCATAAACTAGTCATAATAATCCTTACATTGAGAGTTAGTAAAGATGTCTTTATATCCCAGGAGTGGTTGTTTTTCCTGTAGATGCATAAACTAGTCATAATAATCCTTACATTGAGAGTTAGTAAAGATGTCTTTATATCCCAACAAGCACGATTCTAAATCTTGCCTCGCTTTCTTTTCTAAACCTGTTGAATTAGATACAGATTTGACTACATTGATTGATGAATTTTCAATCTAATACTACAGAAGATCCGAATGCCTCTACACATCGGTTTAATAGAAAAGGGGGTGGAAAAATATGGGACTTGTGCAGATTGTATTTTTTCTGTGCCACTCCAGTCCTTTCTAGGTAAAGGTTTACAATGTGTTGCATGCTGATTAATGCTTCCAACCATTAGTTGAATTGAAAAGGGGGTGGAAAAATATGAGACTTGTGCACAGTGTATTTTTTCTGTGCAAATCAACTCCTTTCTGAGCAAAGGCTTACTATTTGTTGTGTGCTGATTAACGTTTCGGATGTTGATAATTTATAATTTGTTGGCTTTGATACTGGTGTATTTTCAGGATACACAACCTATTCAATAAAGAACAGATGTACATGTGAAAATGCTAAGTACAACACATCAACTTTATTTTTGCAGAAGATGTAAAGTGCACCAGCACAGACTGTTCACAAGATCATTACAACTAGGTTAACATTTTTCTCATATGTCAACATAGAAAGTTTCAAATGAACTTAAAAAATTTGCAGTCACTTGATGTACCATTCACCACAAAAAAATAACCCACACAAATACATGCAGAAAAGACCACTCTTGTTTACAGAAAACTACAACATATATGGTAGAGAGACAATTGGTACAAGAATGCCTCTTGGGCAAAAATCTCGATCACGCTACTTATAGCACTTGGCCTCACACGATAATCACTTTCAGCATATACTTCAGAAACCATGTTTCTTGTTTACTTCTTTAGTAGCTAGATCTCTGATACACAAGAATAATGGGCTCATAATGAGACAACATAACTTTGTGCCAACTGTTTCATCAATCCCTGTGTGCTTGCTTTTATTGTGCACACTTTTTTCATTAAATTTTCTAATGTGTTGCTCTAGTAAGAAGTATATTTTTCCCATGAGGTTGTTGGTCCTTGGATCAAGAAAATTAATTGAGGCTGCAATCTACATTAGGATTTTATAAGTCTTTTCCAATAATTTTAGCTGCGGATTCTATAATTTGTCTTCTTATTTTGTTTTTTCTTTGGTGCAAAGCTTTAATGAAACACAAGCAGAGCCTTTAAGTGGGTCAGCTTAGCTGGGAATGGAAGACAGTAACATAAGATCTCTACAGGGCACTAATGGAGCACAAGCAGAGCTTTTGAGTGGATCATGTAACCCGGTAATAGAAGATGAAAACAGGGGGGGACAAAAACATAGATAAAAAATCAAGCACGCTCAATGAAAAAGATATAAATTATAATCAAATTGCGCATTGGACCAAATTATTGGAACAGGTTTTGAATGCATCAAGCATAACTGCAGGAGGAATAAGGAGTGCCATTGCGAAAGCACTTGCTTCTGGGCCACCTGACTATGCCAAGAAGTTGCTTCAACAAACCATTTCAAAGGATACTCCTAATAAGAGTGGAATTTTTCCCATGAAGGTAAAACAAATTATTTAGCTACATTGCCTGAATCTGATAACATCATGTTTGGAAGTGCCATTTTTCTTACTGTTAACTAAAATTTTATATAGGAATCTGTTTCATCAGTGCTTGCCTTGTATGGTGGTGGAAATCCAAGTTATGGGAAGGAAGAAAGACAATATTTTCTTGAAAAAGTCAAGAGTATTCAGGAGATCACCGAGATAGAGAATGACACGTCTATGAAGGAGTCTGGTAGTCAAAAGGTGGTTTCTTCAAATGTGATCACTGATTGTTGTTCAGATGTCTTTCAAAAAATCATTTCATCAGAAACATTTGTGGTACTATGTAACTTGATCCATGGGAACTTTTCTGGGCCAAAGATGCATGAGGTGTTTGATTTTCATCTTCTTGCTTTGAGGATGAATGCTGGAACATATGGGAGCTCACCAGAGTGTTTTGCTTTAGATTTGCAAGAGTTATGCATTTAATCTTGATAATGAAAATTTTTGTGACCTAAATTATTGTTTTATGATAGGAATTGTTATAAGTTTGTATCTATTCATAATTGCGCCGAGAGGCACTCTACAACCTAGTATGGGGGAGATCTTGTCACGTGATGTAACGTTACTAACATGTCGGCAAAAAATAATAGTGAAAGTGAATATTATGGGGGAGATCTTGTCACGTGATGTAACGTTACTAACATGTCGGCAAAAAATAATAGTGAAAGTGAATATTATGGGGGAGATCTTGTCACGTGATATAACGTTACTAACATGTCGGCAAAAAAAATAGTGAAAGCGAATATTATGGGAGAGATCTTGTAATGTGATGTAACATTAGTAACATTTGTAACATGTCGGCAAAAAAAATAGTGATAGTGAATCTAATGGGAGAGGTCTTGTAACGTGATGTAAATAAGTTACTCAATCTATGTCAAAGTTCCAAATCACAAGATTTTGAACTAAAGATACTAAGCTTACATATATCCGGCAACATCTCCAAAAACTGATGTAAAAATATATATTAATAACTCTACAGACCAGTGTAATAACTAATAATTATACCTACAGCCCATGTGAAGCATTACTGTAAGCTGTGACTAAAACTGGAAAATGAACAAACAGAGGCTTGCCGATTATGATGGATCATATTTAATTTGGTTAAGCTTACCATGAACAGGCAGAGGCATCATATTTCAACTGGAGGTAAGCCACTATGGATGATATTTCAATTAATCTAGCTTATCATGAACAGTTGAAGGCAGAGGCGTTGAAGTCCAAGATACTTTGACAGTTTCATCATTTTAGCTACTTCCTCATGATTCTCTACGAAAAAGAAGATTTCTTTGCCCTGTCTGCTTTGACACTGTCCAACATTCCCTGAGTTTTTGATGCTGATCTGATAAGTGATAGCTGCAATCTAGATGAAGAGAAGGAATCCAAATCGTGATGCAAAGGCATCATGACAATTGGCAGTCAACTCAACAAGCACCATTGCCGAAGGAAGGTCATTGGATTCACACACGCCGTGAACTGCAATATGGCTAGAACCTATTGCAAAAGTATTATTCGCTTCCTTGAGGCATAATTCATCCATAACCCTCTGTAGTGCCCGTGATTTCTCAGCTAAATTCACTCTGGCCTCCTTCATGACAGAATTTATATTCTACATACATAATGACCTAGAGCTTTAATTGAAGAAATATACAGGAAGTTTTGCTTTGCCTACTGAAAACATGTAAAACAAACAATATGAATCTGTACCTTTAGGGCTTCAATTTGGCAGAAACAATCTGCTAGCTCATCCTGCATTTTAAAGTATTCGGTGTCAATATTATTACCGACCTTAACAACCTCGTGAGATCTCCAGACACCTTCTAATTTGTCGATGACAACAGAAATGACCTTAAGGTAGTTTATGCTTCTTAAAATTCCACGGTCCTCCTCTCGAGATACGCAGACGGTGTTGTCTGTGTAAGCCATGGAATCTGAATGCTTCAAGCAATCAAACGTAAGCGAGCAAAGATGCAAAAACAGCGTGTTATAATTGAATGACTCTACAACCCTAGATCTCCTTCCAATGAAAACCCTTCAATAGTAATGGTTGTGAAGTAATATTACAAGCATTCTATATTATATACGTTTTATCCCCGTAAATTTGGCAAATAAAGTAATTGTACCTACATTGCTGAAGGATCCAATGAAAACCCTTCAATAGTAATGGTTGCGATGAATAATATTAGGGTTTTATTTAATGAGTGGGATTCAAAAGGGTACAGGGTTGAGTTACTATGACAATGCAAGCTGCTTTCTTCTCCTTAAGATTAGGGTTTGGTAAGGTAAACAATGGGTTTTAAGTAGAGTACACTACAAGAAATGAAGAAATCACCACTATGATGGATCTCTTATTGAAGGTTTGGGGGCTTTATATATGTTTGGGTCATCTTTGATTGATTTTTGAAACCCTGGAGCAAATTGCACTTGGTCGGCACCTGGAGTCATCTTGCAGCCATATATATATATATTGTTGTGATATAAGTTTTAATAAAATTTATTGTTTTCATTTTTTTTAAATTTTAGCAATCCCATGGAGATTACAGTTTTACTGTGAATACCACACCAGCTTATTGAAATTGATATTCAAATTACCAAAATCCAATTACAACACAAATATTTCTAAATTTTATATTAAGTTGGCATTTTTTTGTTCTTATCTAAACGTTTTAAATTTATCAGCACATTTCATTTTAGTATCTTGGGTGCAGGTTTAAAAGTTTAAAAGCAACAAACAATAACTGAGAAAAGCGGCTAGCATTATTATATCTGATAGTAGATTGGGCTCGCATCATATTCTCTATTATCAGATTGTCCACCAAGAAGTGGCATGTTTCTTTTTCTTAAAATTTATATCGATTTTGAATGAATCATTCATGATTTCAATGCAGACTTACTTAGTAAATCCATGAATGATATGGATAATAATGAATATTCATGTTCTGTTCTGTTCTCTGTGTTTTATGGTTATAAACAATTCAGTCTTATGAAGCAATTTAGTTTAAACAATATTTATTCCAACTCATTTAAGTTTTTAATTGTTTTTTAGATAATATGTTTGGTACTGAATTTATTTACAAATAGAAAAATATAATTTAAACATTTACAAAGTTAGATTTTAACAAAAAAAAATATTCTAATCAAAATTTATTAAAAAGCCTAAAAAAATCTTATTAAAAGGTCCAAAACAAATTCCCAAATTTTTTTATTAAAAAGTCCAAAAAAATCCCAAATTTAGAATAAATAAATTGTTTTGAACAAAATCTATTGATCCATTATTTTAAACTAAATGTTAACTAAAAAGAAATAAACCAATCATAATTTTGGGTTTGAATTCGTAAAGTTCAAAGTGGATTTGATCCCTCTAATTCCTACAGAGACATTTAAAAAAATTAATTACACATTTCACTCTTGAGAATGATTGGTAGGCGAATCCCTCTAATTCCTAAGTGGATTTGATTCTAATTACTGGAAACTAAAGATAGTAAGCTTACATGGAAGTGGATTTAATTCTAATTACTGAAAACTAAAGATAGTAAGCTTACATGTATATATTCCCTCTACACATTCCACAAAAATTTGGCCTTGCACATGGTTTTAAAACCATGTGCAATGCCTCCTAAACAACCATGCAAGGCTTCTTAAACAATCCATGGTAAATTTCACTCAAGGAGATTTGTTAATTTTTTTTACCAAGTTTCAATTAAAAATGA
>LPNX011114307.1:72656-177216 GCA_001517045.1 Pseudotsuga menziesii
GTGTTGTGTCACCTTCCACCACTGAAACCAGCCTAGATCCAAATCCTAGGCTCTATCAAGCGCCGAGAGGGATCAAATCTCCCGAGGTGCAAACCTCTTCTCGGGTATTGCACTAAAGGAGGTTTGCACCTCGAGAGATTTGATCCCTCTCGGCACGTGATAGAGCCTAGGATTTGGATCTAGGCTAGTTGATACACTTATGTTGCAACCATTATTATTTCTTTTAGTTACACCATAATAAACTGGTTAGGTTCTAAGGTTCTGAAACCTTTTTCTGCACATTTCACAAAATGAATGGTTACATAATCATGCTCTAGCATTGAGGCATAGACAAGTGAAAATGAGTTTAGAGAGAGATGTGCATAAAAGCATCTAAGCATGCAATTTTAATGTTCCAACACATGGATGAAAACATACATACATGCACAAACATGTACACTTGCATGTCCATTGTGACCATGAGATTGAAGAAGATATATCCTTTGATTGTTAACTGTTCTATCTACCTAGCAAAACATTACAAATATGAGCAGGAAATAGGTTTTTTTTGCAGGTAACCCAATGGATCCGATTAGATAACTAGTGAACTTATGTTGAAAACTTCTTCACTTTATTCAAACAAAATTAGAGTAGTAGCCCAAGAAGTTTTCTAATGTGTTTTTCCGACAAATAAGAAACTGACAACAGTATTGCACGTACTCAATGTGATTACTAAGTACATGCTTTGAGGATGGGTGCCCTCAAGAATGTTGCTTTTTGGTTTACAAGTAGACAGTGTCTTTTCCTCCCATCTAGATTTCCATGTGCCAACTGATTTGATTTTTTCCCACAAAATATAAATTTAGACCCCCGAGTGGCTTTCTGCAGCATTGAGTACCCTTGACCTGATTACATGAGTGGCTCTCATATCTGGCCAATCATATTTACGGTGAATTAATTTTGTAAATGTGACATGACACTAATTAATGAGCCTTGAAACCCCCCTATTTTACTCATTTATTTTGCACAATTTTTCTCAACAAGTTTGAACTTTTTGCCCGACCCATGGATACCATTTTTCCCAGTCCATGTCTACAGTATTCAGTTGGGATTTTTATACATTTTTACTTGGAATCTCATGGTTTAATGAATGCCATGTTAAAGATTAAGCAGGATGCATGAATCTATATGTGGGTAGTTGTTAGTGGTGTTGTTTCAGGTCATAAAGCAACTGTATTTTCTAGTAGCACCGATTTATTTGATGGTTGAAGAATTTCATGGCTGAATTCATCAATCAACAGTCTGCTGATGAATTCTTATGCATGCTAACGAGTTCTTCAGCATGATGATGAGTTCTTTCTAATGATGATGAGTTCTTTTCAGGAAGCTTCTTATCAAGGTGCTTTAGACTATAGCCAATTTCTTGAGGTACCATGACCAGAGATGTCTGGCCTTGTACTTGCAGGAGGCCCTCCACCTCTACTCCCTCATCCTTCAAGTACATCCACATCTTGGACCAGCTTCCACTCAGTGGATCACTTTTTTTTCATGGTGCTCTCATCTACAAGGGACAACAAGAGGTAGACAGATAGTGATTTTGTTTCCAACCCTAGATCTGTGCAGATTCAGAGGACCACCTCCACTTCAGGGAGACCCCATTTGCATAGCCAGCCCAGGTCCCATACCAACAGTCAGTCGATACCATCGAGATCATAGCGATGGGCTCCCTCCTCAAGTTCGGCCACACTTATGTCACAAGATCCACAAAGTTTTAGGATGTTTGAGTGGTTCCAACCTCATTGAACTTCATATGCAAAAAGAAAATTTTTAGATTCCATTCAAAATTCAATATACTTTAATGGTTTTCAGGATTTCAAGATTGCAACGTTTCCAATGGATTCTATCATGTATGCGGGAATTTAATCCAATGTTTCTACACCTCCATAGTAACTTACTAACTAATGGATTCTATCATGTATGAGGGACTATAATCCTATGGAGGTGTAAAAATAGAGGATTATACACCTGATTGCAATACTTTAGGGGGTTGTGGAAGCAGCTTCAGTTCCCCATCACACTATTTTAGTAGGCTTCTTGATTCGCTTGACTTTATTGTCAACAGTGAAGCTTAGAAACGTCTATTGGAAAGGTGGAGGTCAATAGATGGGAACAAATTATAGCACATTAAGGGAAATTCTTGCTCTCCCATAATGTAAGTAGGAATAATTACAGTTAAAGCTTGTTTTCCACCCTTATTGCTATATTTGGAACCATTTTTACAACATGCCTTTAAATATTTTCTTCTCACACCTGTGTGTGACATACATTTCTCGATGATGGTTCTTGAAGTTCTCATGGTTGACCACTGTCTATAAGGAATGGAAGGATTTGTGGAGAATGTCAAGAGCTTGGAAGGAGAAAATTTTCAGAGTTCAAGTTGCATTTTCCAAGTGGAGGTAAGTAAGACCCTTGTCATTCCCACCACTAAGTGAGTTCTTTTGAGTAAATTGGACTATGAATGATTTTGCAATTTGGTTTAGGTTTTCCTTACAGGTCTGAGGTCAGTATTATCCTAGGAATGGTAATGGTTACCAATCATTTGATGTCTTCAATTTGTGAAAATACCTTGAAAGGGTTGTATACCATATCTTCGTTTGAGTTTCCACGTCTCATCATAGGATTTCTTAGAATATTTGTCAAAATAATATCTCCTCACAAGGTTCAAAGATTGAACCGTGGTCTTAAGTATGTGCACAAATATAACTAATAACACTAATCTTCTTGGTTACACCCATTCAGATTGGTTAGGTTGCATAGGTGAAATTGAATATATGCATATTATTTGTTCAATACGAGATTAAGGGTGGTTCCATGGGGTAGAAAAAACAAACCAACCATTGTGTTGTATTCCATAGAAGTAGAGTACAAAGAAATAATTGGTGCATCTTGTGCAGCAATTTGGCTTAGGAGGATTCTTGGTAATTTGAACCTCTACAACAAAGTTGGGCCACACCTCTGTCACAAGATCCACAATAGTCAAATATTTATCCAACCCATAAAAGGATTTCATGTTTCATGCTAAAACCAACTCTGGTCATACCTATCTTATTTGGTATTATGTTGTCAATGTCAACTCGGGACATGCACCTAGCATCATCCACTTGAACATGGAGCATGCCAAGATGGATTTGAACCAAGAGCATCATCATGACCAGTGCACCCTACCATTTGATCATCTCTCACAAGACATAGAAGAATGATATCATACCTCTACAAAACAAAAAGTGATTGATAGACATATACTAAGTGGAAAGAACTCGGGTTACATATTTACCAATGTAAAATTCAATTTAACTCGGATCTATCAAGCATTGAGAGACATCAAATTTCTTGTGGTGTAAACTTTTTTTATCATTTAATATAAAATATTTAATACATGACATGAAATTAAATGATTACAAATTTACACTTCAATAAATTTTGTCACTCTTGGTGCTTGATAGATCTGATATTAAGATGGATCTATGCAAGTTTAATTTTTTTTAAGGATATTTTCAATTGTGTATGCCATGACAATATCTGTCATATTGAGATATAGAGCACCTTGCTAATATCGGTGCAATTACATATTGGGAGTCAAGACATATTTACCATCTACATAGTCTATTTCAGACTTTGCCTCTCATGGCTTGTTTCGATTTGAACCTTCTTTCCAAGAGTAGATAAGAGCAAAAACAATGCCATCGTACCAAGACTTTGGTGAGGTTAATGAACAAGTTTCATTGAAGTAATCCTAGAGTGTTTTCTTGTCTTTGTTAGAGAGAAACCTCCTTGTTTTGCTATGACTCAGCACCATATAAACCACTCTCTTTCTCTTTATCATAGGACAAATTGAGCATTAGTTCTCTTTGGTAGGGAGCTTATAACAAATTGATCCAATTCCTGACAGGCATAGAATGATGCAACAAAAATGATTTTCTATATACCCATGAGATAGAAACAAAGCTATATTATTCAAATGATTGTCAACATTTTCTCTGGATTTAAATTTCAATTGGAATGTTGTTATAAGAGCTTAAATGACACTTAATATTATTCCTTCAACATGCGGAAAATATTTGTGTGTTGTAGCAAATATGTGACTGAATTTCTTTTGAATGCTGCAAAAGACAATAGTTGTAACAACTGCAAGTGGTCTCTCGGATCCAACATCAAACTATACCATAATGGTTGCTTCTTCTGGGTTACATTATAGTTATTCCAAAAGATGATCTCATTGCACAGGAAAATCTCCCCAACATGTATATTATTGATTGTTTAAGAGGCTGAAAGATGTCTAATAGATACCATCACCAAGCTGCTCAAACATGCCTAGATTTGAAGATGATGCTTCTTTAATGCTTGTTTTCATGCACAAGCTGCCTAGGTCAACTCAGAACTCCTAACTGAACACCCTTTTGTAAATAGGGGGTTAACAAGGATAAACATTACAACCTACCAAAATGGGCAATAGAGGGGGTGCGAAAGGTCTCCCAGGAGTACAAAATAATCTAGGGCTAGAATAAAAAGAAGAAATCTTTGCATTTTGTATGAAGCCAATGATAAATACATTATCAAAGTAGTAAAATGACATTATATACTTATTTCAATTACAACTTATATATATTTTTGTGTGTATTTTCCAAGGAAGACCTTGAGGGAAAACTCACAAATACTTCCTCACATTTTGAAGATGGTACCCAATGCAAACCAAGAGTTGGTGCTAATTATAGCACCTGAGTTGGCATGGACAACCAATGAGACATGCAACAAAGGAAACCTACTTGGGTGATCAGAGTTATGTTATAGCTGAAAATAGCAAGTGTTTCCTCATTGCGCCGAGAGGCGCTCTATAGCCCAGTATGGGGGAGATCTTGTAACGTGATGTAACGTTAGTAACGTTTGTAACATGTCGGCAAAAAATAATAGTGATAGTGAATATTATGGGAGAGATATTGTAACGTGATGTAAGGTTTGTAACATGTCGGCAAAAAATAATAGTGATAGTAAATATTATGGGAGAGATTTTGTAACACAAAATAAAAAATAATATCACTTTCATAAAGTTATTTTTATTAATAAAAAATAAATTTTCTAATAGGCCAAAATAAATGTCTGCCACAAAAGCAATCTAATATGGGAGAGATGTTGTAATCTTCCTATCTAACAAAACAATAAAAAAGTAAAAATTTAATTATCCTTAAAAAAAATATGTGGGTCAAGAAAAAAAACAAAATTGAATTATTCCCCCAAAAATGTTGGCCTTGCAAATGGTTTTAAAACCATGTGCAAGGAATTCTAAACAACCCATGGTTTTATTGTACATAGTTTAGGAGGCTTTGCACATGGTTTTTAAACCATGTGCAAGGCCTCCTAAACAATCCATGGTTTTATTGTATATGGTTTAGGAGGGCATTGGAAATGGTTTTTAAACCATGTGCAAGGCCTCCTAAACAACATATGATTGTAGGAGGGCCTTGCATATGGTTGTAAAACCATGTGTGGGGAAATGATTTAATGTTTGTTCCTAACAAAATAAAAAATAATAAAAAACATTATATGTCGGCCATAAATAATATTAAATATTAATAACAATAAAATTATATGTGGACCTTAAATAAAAAGATGTGTCTTTTAGTTTGAATAAAATCAATGGATACCTAATAAGAGGTTTGCACCTCGAGATATTTGATCCATCTCGGCGCTTGATAGAGCCTAGGATTTAGATCTACGCTGGTGTTATGTTATAGCTGAAAATAGCAAGTGTTTCCTATGTGCCTTTGGCTGGTAAGAGTTCATAGAAGTTGGGGGGAACTTGGGAGAACTTGTTAAAATGTGGAAGAAATTGGGATGGTTGGAGAGTATAACAATGCTTGAATGTCCATTATAGTTTAGTCAAGATATTTAGACCTACAACCCTGTTATTGTTTAGGTCATTGATTATATTGAGGTGAAGTGTTTTGCCCTAGGTTATTACCAAACTGTAGACAATAGATTGGACTCTTTTTGCACACTTTGAAGAGCACTGGAAGAGAATAGTAGTATGAGGGACCTTCATTTCGTCTATTCTTGTTTCCAGCATTTACTTGTGGTATTGAATCTTTATTTGGTGCTAGGTTATAAGGATAGGAACATGACCCAATCATGGGAACATACTCAACATACTTGTTTTCTGCAGGCCTGCAATCCATGACTGAGGAGGAATTGACCGCAAACAATGAACCATGTTGCTCAAAGAAATTTGACAAAATTGGCAGCTCTTTAGTGTTTTCTCTCAAATCTGTCACTGACTGTTCAGAAACTTGCTGATTCTTCTTGCCTGTATTCTCAAACTCAGGTTTGTTCTCACTTGTATTCTCAAACTCATCTCCCAAAATGTCTGACAATTTTGAATGTAAAGACTCTCTCTTTGAGCCCTTTGACACACTCCAAATATTAACCTCTGCTCGATCATCTGATTTGCTTGTCAACTCGCCAATGTATTGTCCAAACAAGTTTACTTCAGTGGTCAGATTGGCTTCATCTTGTTTGGTCCAAACAAGTTTCCAAAATTGTTTTAAAAAATATTTCACATTTAGCTTCTATGATTTTTTATTTTCTATGTCCTATTTTGCTAGTAGCAAAACTCAGAAGTTCTATAATGTTACAAATATTTCACAGCAACACTGGGGACTTTGTTTACCTCCACCCATGGCAGAGGTTTCCTTGCTTGGATCAGCTTCTTCAAGTAAATTGAGCAAATCACTGGCTCCTGTAAGTGACTTTAGGATTTTAGTATATTGTACTTCTGTCCAATTATGTTTAGCATTTGTTATTGATATCTGTGTAGACATATTTTTCTATGCTTCCATATTAGATTATTTAATAGCTTCTGATACAGTCCTAAATAATCATTAGTATAGAAGCTAATGTGTATTTTCTTTAGATAGCTTATGTTTTAGTTCATCATTGTCAAGCAATAACAACTTCTTAAAGGGTGCTAGCTCAATGGTAGAGCGCCTGTCTAATTATAGGCAAGAGGTTGGTGGTTCGATTCCTCCGTGCCCTATCATAAATATGTGACTACAAAAACGACTGAATTCTCATATATACGACTATTAGTAGCTAATTTCCCGTATCTTAGTCGTATTTAGCTTAGTCATTAATATGTTAACATCTAGTAGTTTATTTAGTCGTATATTTGGTCATTAATGGTTGCAATCAGTGACTAAATCAGTGACTAACTCAGTGACTAAATCAATGACTAAATCAATGACTAAATCCATGACTAAATCAATGACTAAATCATTAACTATCAATGACTAAAACAATGACTAAATCATTGACTATCAATGACTAAAGCATTGTCTATCAATGACTAAATCATTGACTATCAATGACTAAATCAATGACTACTAAGTCAAGCTATTAATGACTAGTGAAATACGACTAGCTATAAGATAGTGGAAATTTGCTACTATTAGTCACTAACTCAAAAATAGTCGTTTATAGCCTGATTTTAGTCATTCTTTTAGTCATTAATTTCTCATTTTATACTAGTGAAGGAACCAATCCTCTCACCATGTAAGAAGGGCTCACAGACTCATCACTTCTCTTTGGAAGGAAACTCAATATGGAGAACACCAAGCTTCTCCCTGAAGTACTCAAAATTCACTCTGGCTAATGGCTTGGTCAACACATCAGCTATCTGTTCATCCGTGGCAACATACTGGAGCTTCACTGCCCCTCTCTGCACCATATCCCTGATATAGTGATATTTGATCTCGATATGCTTCGACTTGTCATGGAACATCAGGTTCTCTGACAACTTCACACAACTATGGTTGTCACAATATATACAAGTAGCATCTAACTGGAGATCAAACAAATCATGCAGTAGCTTTCTCATCCATACAGCCTCACAACTAGCCGAACAAGATGCAACAGACTTTGTTTCGGCTGTACTCAGTGCCACATAGGATTGCTTCCTGCTAAACCAAGAGATCACACCTGATCCCACATTGAAGTAGCACCCCGAGGTGCTCTTCCTATCAATGACACTTCCTGCCCAATTCGAATCTACATAACCCTCCAAGTTGATCTTCTGATTTTCCTCATACTTTATCCCATAATCAAATGTACCCTTTAGGTACCTTAGAATATGCTTTGCAACAATCAGGTGAACATGTCTCAGATCTGTCAAGAACTGGCTCAATGTGTTCATAGCAAAGCAAATATCTGGTCTCATATTCATCGGGTACATCAAGGACCCAATCATCCGACGATACATCGTAGCATCAACCGAATCAGATAAATCATCACTCAACAACTTCAGGTTTGATGCCATAGTTGTGGTCATGGACTTGCACTCCATCATCCAAAACCTCTTCAGGATCTCTACGGCATGCTTTCCTTGTCCTAGGGATATTCCATCTACATTCTGCCACACCTCCATGCCTAGAAAGTAATGCATCATACATAGGTCCTTCATCTCGAACTCAGTAGCAAGATTCCTCTTTGTGTCAGCAATCAATCCATCTGCACCTTTTAAGAATGGGTCATCTACATACAGTAGGAGCATCAATGGGTTCCCTTCTTCAACCTTGTAGTAAAGGTTGGGATCTGCTTTACTCTTGGTAAAGCCCAAACTAGTCAGGAAGCTATCAATTCTTCCATACCATGTCTTGGGTGCCTGTTTCAAACTGTACAGGGCTTTCTTCAGTTTGCACACATGATTCTCCCTGTCATGTGTCTCAAAAATGAGTGGCTTCTCCACATACACTTCTTCTTCTACTACACCATTCAAGAAAGCAGTATTGACATCCATCTGGTGTACTTTCCATTTCATGACTGCATCTAGAGCAAGCACTGATATGATAGAAGTGTATCTGGCTATAGGTGCAAAGGTATCTTCATTATCTATTCCTTCTTTCTAGGAGAAGCCATGAGCCACAAATCTTGCTTTATATTTTTCTATGCTACCATATGTAGCATGCTTGATCTTGTAGATCCACTTGGAAGTCACAACGAACTTCCCCTTTGGTCTTGGGACAACATCCCAAACATCATTATTCATGATCGACTAGTTATCCTCTATCATAGCATCCTTCCATTCTTTCTTCTTTGTCACTTCTTCATAGTTGGAAGCTTCTTTATCAATAATGTCACATAACAGGTCTACATATCTGGAGTAGGACGTAGTTCTCTTTCTTTCTCTTTGCATTTCTTCTGGTGCTCCGTATCTTTCTGCACCTTGGATAGCCTCTCATACCCATGCATGTTTCCTCTTATGAGGATTCTTTTCTTGAGGTGGCTCTACTAGTTCTTGAGGTTCTTTCATTTCTCGGTATTCTTCTGGAGTTTCTTCGTTCATTGTTGTATTAGGGATTCTAGGTACTTCTGTCTCTTCAGAGTCTTCAACAGGTCTTTTTCTAAATTTGATGTAAGCTGAGTCTTCGTCAAATGTTACATCTATTTTGATGTCGATATTCTTGAATCCCGGGAAGTATATTCTATAATCCTTCGAGTTTTTAGAGTATCCCACAAATATACCCTTCTTTCCTGAAGGATCTAATTTTGTCCAATTTTCTTTTGGAATGTGTATGTACACTGGAAAGTCAAATATTCTGAGATGACTGAATTTTGGTTTCTTACTGGAAAAGACTTCTTTAGGTGTCTTTCTCTCGAGTACTCTATGTGGAGTACGGTTCTGTACATACACAGTTGTCCTGGCAGCTTCTGCCCATAGATGCATAGGAAGGCCTTGATCATGAAGCATTTCCCTTGCTGCTTCCATGATTTTTCCGTTCTTCCTTTTTGCAACCCCATTCTGTTGTGGATTATAGGGAGTGGTCAACTCCCACTTAATCCCTAAATCTCTGCATAATTCTTTGAATTCATTTGATGTGAATTATCTTCCATTATTTGATCGAAAGATATTGATCTTCTTCTCTGTGTGGTTCTCGATCAAGGCTTTGAATTCTTTGAACTTGTTGAATACTTCATCCTTGTTCTTCATGAAGTATGTCCATGTCATTCTAGAAAAATCATCAATGAAAGAAATATAATAGACATACCCGCTTAGAGAACTAGATGACATTGGACTGCATACATCGGAGTGGATAATTTCCAAGATTATTTTTGCCTTTCTCTCGCTACTTGGAAATGTCTTTTTCATATAAATTTCCTTTCGCACATCCTTTGCATACACCTTCATGTTTTTCCTCCATTTCTGGAAGACCTTTAATAGCTTTGCTTGCAAGTGGTAGTGCCCTGTAGTGCACATGTGCAAGCCTTCTATGCCAAAGATCATTTGGTTCTACTGAGTCATGAACCAAAGCTTGTTCTAGTTGGCCCTTCAATTTGTATAGTCCTCCTTCTTTCTCTCCAATTACTACTGCATCATCAATAGTCTTTTCTTTTGGCCACATGAGGACTTGGCCATCTATAAATGGAACTCTCATGCCTTTTGCATATAATGCCGATATGGAGAGAAGGTTCTTCTTTAGTCCTGGTAAAAATAGGACATCCTTCATTTTCATAGACTTTCCATATTCTAGCTTGTAGGAGGATTCACCACTACCTTTTATTAGATATTGGTAGTCATCCCCAAATTTCACCTTGTGGGGTAATTCATGTTCTGATAGTTTCACAAAAGATTCCTTAAATCCTGTCATGTGTTTGGAAGAACCACTATCTATAAGCCAATCATTGCTTCCATGTGAGACAGTTCCTGTGAGGGCAGAGATCAGAACATATTATTCATCACTTAAAGAATCATCACTTTCTTGTTTGGATCTCTTCTTGGGAGGTTCATCATCTTTTGCAGCGTGAGCGTGATGTCTCTTCTTGTTTCCCTTCTTCTTGTGAGAGCCACCTTTGTTTTTAGGATAGTATTGGGATATGTGTCCTTTCTCATCACATGTGTAACATTTGATAGTAGATAGGTCTCTTCTAGGGTGTGAATGCTTACCTTTGGAGTGATGATGGTCCCTTCTGGTTTTCTTGGTGTGGACTATGAGAGCATGATCTTCATTTCCCATCTTTTCTTCTCAAGCTACTATTTGAGCTTCTTCTTGTGAGCATTCCTCCCACAGTCTGCTAAACTTGATTAGCTTCTTCCCGGCATAGATTCCTTGAATGAAAGAGTCCCATGCCTTAGGAAGACCATTCAGGGTGGTCATCACAATTTATGCATTCTCTACATATTCATCTACTGCTTCAAGTTGTTCTTTGATCTGAGAGACCCTTGTAAAGTAAGACTGTATGGCCTCCGCATTCTGGATCTTTACATTATTCAATTGATTTCTCAGAGTCATCTTCTAATTGATGTCCTTCCCTTCAAATAGCTTATTCAGGGCATCAAACATTTCTTTAGCTGTCTTTAGGGAGGACACTTGAGGTATGAGGTGATCCTTGATTGAATCAGTAATAATCCTCTTAGCCATGACCAATTTATTTTTGTGTAAATCCTTAGCCTCATCTCCCTCTAGAACTGGAACCTCTTTAGTTATGTAGGAGTCCAATTCATTTTCCTCCAGGACCAGGGAGATTCTATACTTCCAAGATTGGAAGTTGTTAGCTCCCTCAAGCTTTTCATCAAGATTGGTGTGATGAGACATATTAATAGAGAACCTCAAATGGATATGCAAAAGATTTAGATCTTACCAAGTTAAGATGTCAGAATTGGATTTGGAGCCGAATTTCTGTAGCTCCTGGTTTTCTCGTTCAGGAGCAGATTTAGGGTTTGAATTTCCCAGAGTTCTACCCAACCAAAAAATTTGATCTTGATCTATAAACTTAGATTTTGGGGAGGATATCAATCCAGGCCTGGGCTCACTCAAAAATTCCACTTCTGTGGAAAGCCCCAATTTCCCGTAGTAGTGTCGGGTAAAAAACTGAAAATGGTCATAATCAGATTCTACTTCGACAGAAAGATGTGCCCTAGGGAGGAGAGTCAGCCTAGCCTCCTTTTGTTGATGATCTATGGAGAGAGACCCAAAAAGTAGGAAGCCCTAGCTTCAGGAGCTGTATAGTGTCTTCTTCTCAAGTTAGCTCTGATACCATGTTAGGTTTTTATCATTTGAGAGATATAAACTTAAGATCTTAACTGAGAGAATAACGAGCACAACAAACAATCACAAGAGACAATGGACACAAATATTTTCCTCGGGGAAACCATAAAGGAGAAAACCCCGCAACTTCCTTAGAGATAGAATCAGCACCAAAAGTAAAACCCAAATATACCAAGATGATCTCCCGATAGCAGTAGTCTCTCTCTCTCTCTGATGCCATCTTCTTTTCTCTCACTCATGTGCTACAACTGAGTGTGAGTGACTGTGTGATAAATAGAGAGGCTCACTATCTGTTTATACTAATTCCCAACTTGACATTAACTTACCAAGGATGACTTCTCTAGGAGATTATAATAACCCTAGTGCCCCACAACGGCAGGGAATTTAACCCTTGAACAATAAGGAGGGTTACCCTCTATGACTTTACATGACTTGTTTACATTATTGAATCTCCTGATAGGAACACCGGGGTATGACATGATTTGATAACATTGCCGATACTTCCAATAGGATCATCAGAGTACAATACATAAGATAATCAAATGAATACATTCCGAAGTTACAAATACATCAACACAATTCACCCGATCAAAAGCTTTGACCAAATCAAGTTTAAGAACCATGACCTTCAAATTCTTTGTTTTAATGGAATGAAGAATCTCCTGCATATTACCAATAGGTCTGGTAATGTGTCTATCTTTTAGGCACCCAAATTGCTAAGCAGTGATAGCTCAGTTGAGGATAGGCTTCAAGCAAAGAGCAGCAACTTTGGAGATAATTTTGTAAACCAGATTGCACAGAAAGATAGGACGAAAGTCTGCAAAGGAGGTAGGATTCTCAGAGTTGGGGATCAAAGTCAGGAAAGTAGAGTTTATGGCCCTAGTAATTTTACCTTCAATTCTTGCTTGTTCAGCAGCACTACAAAGTTCTTCCCCAACAACATCAAAGAAGGATAGAAAGAATTCAACCAACCATCCATTAGGACCCGGGATTTTATCTTTTTTAAAGCCCCTCAGTACAGCTTCAAGTTCTGAAAGGAAGATAGGCACAATAAAGATTTCTTTTTCTTGGTCTTGAACAAAGGAGGGAAAGAGTCTGATCACCTTATGTTGGTCAACTATACTAGTTCTTCCATCATCCTTAAATAACTCAAGGAAATGTTGCTTACCCAACTGCCTAAGAGGAATATCTTCAGTGCTCAAGTTACCATCAATTTCATTGAGGGACCAAATAGTTTTGGAATTCCTTCTGGTCGAGGCAAAGGCATGGAACAATTTTGTATTAGCATCACCCTCACTGATCCACAAAGATCTACTTTTTAATCTTTGAGTGGTCACCTCATGCCTAATTAAATTCTTCTTTTTGGATTTTAGAACCCTCGGCCTATCAGTATCAGTGGCAGAGAGAAAGGCTAGAGTCCAGCTATAGGAGGGAAGCAATCTCAGTATTTATATCCAAAAGTAGCTGTTTCCTTGAGCATTTTTTGTTTCTTTCCCATATCTTGACAGTCTCTTTAAGTCTACTGAGCTTATGGGAGAGAGCCTCCATATGATCATAAGGATGAATAGATGAAGGCTTTGACCAGGATTGAGTAACAAGGGAAGCAAAATCATCTTCCAAAAGCCAGTCTCTATTAAATTTAAAAGGGTAGCACCGAGAAGTGAGTCTATTGCCCCATTCTAAGAAAATAGGGTAATGATTAGAGACATCAGAAGGTGTGGCCCACGTTCTATAGCTGGCGAGGGTAGGAATAAGATGGTCGACAATCAAAAAATGGTCAAGTCTTTTGTTGATACCAGCATCCCCAACACGACCATTTCTCCAGGTTGGGCTAGGAGCACACATGAGAAGTTCAACCAGATGGTTACTAGAAATGAGCTGTGAGAAGTAACTAAAAAGTGGATCATTGTGAGATTTTTCACCCCAAACTTCAATAGAGGAGAGAGTGAAATTTAAATCCCCAACCAGGAGGAGATTGGGTAAGGCAAGAAGACCAGCAGCCAAAAAATTGTTCTAGAATTCAGTGTGGTTGGAATAAGGACCATAGCAGTTAATAATAGAAAATACCTCAGAAATGCCTTTAATGCTAGCCTTAAGGACAATGCCATCAATGGAGGAGAAGGCTTTGCACCGAAACAGAAGAGGGTTCCATCCCAAGAGAAGACCGCCAGAGAGGCCAGATGCATCTAATGCACAAAACTCCCATCCAAACTTCATTTTTGAGAAGGAAAGGAGATCCTGGGGAAAGTTACACATAGTTTCCTGGATCAGTATCATGTCAGGATTTAAGTCAGAGAAGAGAGTGCAAAGGGATTTTAGTTTGGAAAGCCCTAAAAAACACTGAATATTCGTGGACAGAATCTTCATCGAGAAACATAACCCTTAGGTGTACATGCTCTAATTACCTGTGAAGTGCAAGGTGATTTTCGAGACTGTTTGGTAGCGTTCTTTAGTCTAGCAAAGAGTGGAGTGTAGAGTCATGTAGACCCAGGGTTAGAGGGGAGAGCTTTCTTATATTTACGAATAGTCACATTTGCGAAATGAATAGAGTCTAAGGGGAGGGTAGAAGGGGAAACCAGTGTTTTGTGTGAAAAGATAGAAAGATATTTAAGTAGGGAGGGGTCCAGGAAAGCTGGGGAATCCTTGGGACTGGAAGCAGAAGGACTAGTAGGTCCCGGAATAGTGTAAGGAGTAGGGCTGAGAGGAGATGAAGAGGAGGTAGGAAGCGAGAGAAAATGTTCCAGATTGAAAGGGGGAGGACCTTCAGGGGAGGGAGTAAGTAAATGCTCTTGGGGAGGAAGGGGCTGAGGTATGGGAGGAATAGGAGGCTCAATGATGTCTACCGAGGGTAAAAAATTGGTCAAGATAGGTCGAGAAAGGCAAGCACAAGTTTCTACATCTTCAATGTATGACAACTCACCCTTTGATATCCCTTCATAAGGTGTAGGCGAAGAAGAAACATACAGAGAATCAGGAGGAGGGGGATACTGTGAACAGGTCGGAGGTGAGTCCTCGGTCAACAAGGGAGGGGAGCGGCTATGGTCAAAACCCCTAGCTACATGCTAATTATGAAAGAGAAGGGAGAAAGAACTGTGTAAGTGTCCAGTCTCATGGCAGTAATTACAACGAAAGGGCACATGGAAATAATCTAACTTCTCGGAAATGATAAGTTCTCCTCAAACAATGTCAACGACTAGGAGGAGACCTTTAGAAACATCTAGTTCTACAAGCACTCTGGCGAGTCTCTTATCAAAAGTCAAATGAAAGTCCTTCTCAAGGGCCACAAAACGACCAATCGAGTTTGCCAAACTAGTGAGGAAATCCTCATTCCAGAGAGGGAAAGGTAGAGCAGGAAGTAACACCTAGAGATGGCGCTTAATGACTCTTTCTTTGAAGGGGTCAAAACCAGTGTGCCATCGGTTTAAGACCAAGGATCCCTTCTGAATGGTCCAGAGGGAATCGAGAATGCGGGTAGCGTCATGTTCTTCAATGAAAACAAATACCAGCGATTTGTTCGCAAGAAAACTGATAGTGGGGATATAATGTTCGTAAGAAAACTGATAGTCTCCCAATCAACCCATTCCTCTTTTGACATTGATGCATATTCGAGCCTCCCAATGAGTGCTGTGCAACATAGGGTCTCGACCTTATCAAAATACACATCACGTCCCAACACATAACGACGCTTGGAGTCCAATGCTTTAATAGATTTCGTCTTACAATGGGCATGATAGGAAGACTAAGTGCGAGGGGGTTTAGTAGTCCCACCCCCCACCGAGGAAGAGTGAGGCCCCCCATTTTCTGCTATAATCTAGGAACCCCACCAAACAACCCAAGAAGCAAGAAGACAAAAATGGGAGCACTCTATACCAGAAAAGTGACCCAGGACAGAAGAACAGGAGGTAACAAGATACCCAAGTGGAAACTCCAAAACCTAAGGGGTAAAGTGAGGTAATAGCCGAAATCGAGGAGGCAATCTGTTAAAATGGAATAAGCAAAAAAAAACCCTAAAAAAAAGAAATCTAATTCCCACTTTTTAATCATGGTTGGTACTAGCCCTCAGGTAATGAGGGTGGACTCCATGTGGGGTAGTTGAGCCACACATCTAGCAAGAATCCTTGGAGAAGGTGTTTAGACCAAGCCCCGAAAATCCCTAAGACTAAAAAATAAAGAATAGCAGATAACAACAAAGTACCTGATACCTGCAGTTCACCAGTCTATTGTTGTCGGAGCCGCAGGAATTGTTGAAATGCCAAATAGTCCTCTGTCAAGACAAACACCAAAAAGCCCGGAAAAGCCCACTGCTGTGAGGTTGCAGTGTTGTAACTGACGCCAAAAGTCAACACAGGTGACAAGGTCAAGGAACTGAGGAGAACCAGAAGTAACTAGAGCACAAATACTCACATTGACAAGTTACGTGCATGGTAACAACACAGAAAAATCAACACTAAAAGGTGGCAAGGGTGAAAGTGCACATTAAAGAAAGGTGGCACAATAGGTGAAACCTCACCGCTGCAGAAAAGGTTCAGGGTTTTGAGAGAGGAGAACCGGCTTGAAAAGTCTCTCAAAAGGTAAGTATAACCACCAAGGGTAACCACCAGAGAACCAAGGAGACCGAGATGGTGCCGCCGTTAACGCCAAAAAACGTAGCCCTCCGTTGAATCCTCCGAGCATAAAGACTTCACCAAAAGCTATCAATGGAAACTCAATTAACCAAAGCTGATCGCACCAAACCCCATATAGAATTCCTCCTAAGCAATTATTCCTACCCATGGCCCCCTTAGAAAGACCATCAGTCACCACGAAAAATAAATATGACGGAACCATAGACTAATAAATAGCCCAATGAGGAGCTTAACACTACCTAACTCTTAATATGATATACTAATATGAATTAATATAACTAAACATTTTCATATTATGAGCCATTTTGCCTGTAAAATATAGTTATTATTTTTAGCTCCCATCAAATTCATACTAAGCTCACGAACTTCCACTCGGCCGACAATTTATACCCCTAATTATAACGATTAATTATTATTATTATTAATAATTAAAAACACCATAAGGTTTATATGGTATTTACAGTGCCATTTACGGACTCAATGAAGAACTGAGACGGAAGCGAGAAGGCACAATCGTTACTCGAACGCTACATCGTTTAGTCAAACCGCAAAGCATTTGAATTCAGGGAAGAGAACTGAAGAGGTGCTACACAATCCAAAACTGGGTAACACCATTTGCTAAGTGTCTTCTGTAGTTTATCTATAGCAATGGTTTCTGCAGGGGCAGGGGCGTCTGGTGTTCCCAAAGTTGACACCTTAGTTGGCCCCTCTCTTGAACTCAATCTTGAAGGACAGATAAGCAAGCTTGCTTTGAATAACAAAGAGCAATTAGGTGTGGAAGGGAACGTATTGGAAAAGCCTCTGGGTATTGAAGAACGATGTCAAGTTGGAGATCATAACAGTTTATTGCTTTGCTCATCGGGAAACTCAGAAGAGCATAAATCCAGCCAAGTCAAGGTCACCCAAAACGTTGGAGTTGAAGATTTTGATCGGCTCAAGGTGCTTGGACAAGGTTCATTTGGTAAGGTGTTCCAGGTTCGAAGAAAAGGAACATCACAGATTTTTGCAATGAAAGTTATGAGCAAGGGCAACATTCTGAAAAGGAACCAGCATGAGTACATCAAAACTGAAAGAAATATTCTGACAAAGATTGTTCATCCCTTTATTGTTCAGCTCAAATACTCCTTCCAGGTGCCATTTCCTGTCTCTTAGATAATCTTTTTCCTACCATTTAAATCTTAAATTCAAATTAATCATCTCTTTTACTGCCCTCATTTTCCATTATTCAAAAATCGAACAAATACCCCCTAAAGTAATTCGATTATGTTGGAAGGAATCGCCATTTCTGATTACACTTTGTTTGTTGTAATGTGTTCAGACAAAATATAATCTTTATCTTGTAATGGATTTTATAAATGGTGGGCAACTCTTCTTTCATCTTAAGCGAGAAGGGCACTTCAGGTATATTCTCATACTTAACCTGTCCCTCGTCGTGCTTTGCAGGGCTTGATATTCATTTCTCTGATATGTGTAAATGTTGTGTGTTCATGTAGTGAGGATTTAGCTCGGGTATATGTTGCCGAAATCATTTGTGCTGTTTCATATCTTCATCAAAATGGAATCATACACAGGGATATTAAACCTGAGAACATTCTTCTAGACTCTGACGGCCATGTAAGTGGACGTGTGTTATTCCTTTCTTCTCTCATGCTTGGCAGGGTGGCAGACAGTTATGCATAGTAAATGCAAATCAATTGCCTATACTCATGTTAATTCAAAGACATGGAATCTTTTTGCTGCATATTCGTATTCCATTTTCAAAATATCACAATTGCTAATTCTCATTCTCTAACATATTAGGTCAAGTTGGTTGATTTTGGGCTAGCAAAGGAAGTAGGTGAATCAGGTCGATCCAATTCTGTGTGTGGGACTACAGAATATATGGCACCTGAAATGATTGAAGGTAGAGGCTATAATAAAGCTGTTGATTGGTGGAGTGTTGGAATTCTACTGTATGAGATGTTCGCTGGACATGTAAGCATCATCTGTGCATATGCCAAATTTAGATGTTGTTAGTGTGCAGTACTGGTTAACCAACATCTGAGCATAACCATTCGTTTGTTTTGCAGCCTCCCTTCACTGGTAATGACCGCGAGAAGGTACGAAATAAGATCATCAAGGATAGAATCAAATTGCCACCACCTCTGACCAGTGATGCCCATTCATTGCTAAAAGGCGTAAGTTTCTCATATTTAGCTCAAGATCTTACATTAATGTTACTGTTTGTGTGTGTATAGAATTATATCAGTTGGCATGAGCGTATTTGGTTTCATGATGTGCAGCTGCTGCAGAAGGATCCAAGCAAGCGTCTAGGCAGTGGAGGAAGTGGGGGTGATGAGATCAAAGGACACAACTGGTTCAAATCAATTGACTGGAAGAAACTGGAAGCCCGGCAAATAGAGCCAACATTTAAGCCTCATGTCGATGGGAATTGTTGCACAGCTAATTTTGATGAACGGTGGACAGCCATGCCTCTTGATGATTCTGAACCGCCTTCAACTCGAAAAGGTCACCGTCGTTTCACAGGCTACTCATATCTCCAACTCAATTAAAGGAAGCGTCAGCCGGCTTGTCCATACAAGGGAATCCGCGTCAAGCATTCAAGAAACTAAAATCAGTGGAAATTAATTTGTATCATGGTATAAAAATCCTATAAATTTTTTAATAATAAATACTAAAATTTAATAGTACAAGCATCAAAGGAGAACATGCTTGCAATTTGGTCTACTAGAAGTAATTCTACGTCCTTTTACTATTTCAAAAGTTTATTTCAGAGTTCGGAATGACTTTTCATCAATTTCTTGTTATCTAGCCAATAAGAACACACATGTATGCTAATCCGTAAATCACTGTGAGAAAAAAATCATGTTTATTTCAGAGTTCGGAATGACTTTTCATCAATTTCTTGTTATCTAGCCAATAAGAACACACATGTATGCTAATCCGTAAATCACTGAGAAAAAAATCATGCAGTTTTACTTATCCTGCAGCCCTCAAACCTAGTCCTTTAGTCGAGGTTGTTATCCCATGGGGCCTAATGAAAATTTTGACATGTAAAATTACCTAGTCTTTGAGTCGAGGTTGTTATCCCATAACCTTAATGAATTAGTCGAGGTTATTATCCCATGATCCTAATGAAAATTTTGACATGTAAAATTACCTAGTCTTTGAGTAGAGGTTGTTATCCCATAATCTTAATGAAAATTTTGACATGTAAAATTATTATAACATTTCAAAGGAAGAATTCCACCCATGAATTCCCACACTATTAGATTGATCATCAAAATCCTCATCCTAGTATTCTATGACCTTGAACATTTGAAAGACATCCAACTCTTAGGCCAAAAAAGTCATCGCAAGGGCTCCTCTCGCTATGAAGAGTAATGTTAATGGTTAATTTACTAGGCCCCAGACCCCTAATTTAGTCCCTTATCACACTATTTAACCATATTTTTAATCAAGTGTTCTTGTCTTATTATGTAGGTTTGGGTTCATGAAAAGTTTACCTTATAGTTGGGTATCATTGATCATATTCTTAAGGGATCTTCAAGTTTTTTTTTTGTTAATTTATTAGTGCATTTAGCTAATAAAAAATGATCTTTGCTTTGCAAACTCCAAAGATGCAAAGTGATCCTCATAGGTCAAAGTAGAGAAAAAGAAATAAGAAGATCGAGTTTTAATGTGTAATTTACGATACATGTATTTTTGGATACATGCACAGAACGCATCGAAGACTATGCCAAACTCCTCAAAACAAGCCCATATTTTTGCCTCAAAAGATGTGCACAAATTTTGACTATATGGCCTACACAATATACAACCTTCCTAGATGCAAACACCTTCTCGATTTCTATGCATAACTACAACACTTAGTTTGATTGTATAGACCTCTTCTAAAAAAACAACTCTAAAAATCAAACTAAATTTTAGTGCCACTTCCCAGCTGTATGGCCCTCTCTCTATAGCAGTGTGACCCAACTCATTATTGTTGCAACCTTACCTTAGGATGTGTTCCCTTCTCATAGGGATGCTTGCCCTTCCTTCTTGCTATCTCTTTTCTTCCTTCTCACACACACACTCTCTCCATAGAGCCAAGGATTTGGATCTATGCAAGTATAAGTCAAACCCTAGGTCTGACAAACTGCATCCAACAATGCTTCCATTGTAAGGACCTGATAGTGATTGTGTAAGGAGGTTGAAATCATGAGGTGGAAGCCTACAAAAGCTTAAATTGAAGAATGTTTGGATAGAAAGGACGACGAGTTTGTACAAGAAGAGACGAGTGAACTTCACATCTCTCCTGAATAAAGGAATAAACATGTATGTTTATTTAGATCGACATGAAACTTTCTTCTTTGAGCTTCCTATTTTCATCTCGGAATGGACTAAGAGGCAATCCAAGATAAATACCACCTAAACCGCACCAGTGCATGTAGTATGGAGAAAACACAAGATATAAGAGTTGCAAAATCTTAATAATAGTTGGTCTATAAATGTTGACTTTCGGTCGTTGTATGTGAAAGAAGGATTTGTCATAGAATTTGCTATATGATGCATTGAATCTTATAGCCATGTAGAAGAAAAGTTTGAGGCAAGCCCAAGAAAGAGGTTCTTGGAGTGAATTCCTTTGTGGTTAAAGATGATGTTTTGTTGAGAAGTGGCTAATGATGATGAACCTCAATCGTATGGAAGTGTAAGCCATGTGTTGTGTAGGTGGGGTATGGAGAAGAGGGAGAACAGATGGGCGTAGTCATGGATCTAGAAGAACAACGAATCAAAGGGGAGAAGATACATGCAAGAAGGACTAAGATAAGGAAAGTAGTCAGAAGACAGAAACAAGAAAATTAGTTGACGAGAGAATATATGGAAGATGAAGGAGGAAATAAGAATGCCAAATATGAGACTACACAATGAGAGTAAAAAAGGTTCCTTTGTGCCAGAAGGGTGTGTAGAGTCTGGGGAGGAAGAGTTCTCAGTGGATAAGATACCTTCCAAGAAGTATGGAATGGAAGGAAGTGAGATCTCACATGATAATAGCAATATCATTCCCTAGAGGATGAAGGAAAGAAATAATCAAGAAGATCGAGTATTGACCAACGGAAGCAATTGCATAATTTTGCAAGAAGCAAGTCCTGAAGAAAACTTTAGAAGCACAAAAACTATTCCTACCAAACGGAGTACTCTAGCTTCCCAATGTCCAAGAAGTAGTAATAATCCATGAGTTTCATATAAAGGAAGCAGTAAGCCTACACCTAGAAGTATGGTGACTCATCAGATTCCACCCTGAGATTACCTGCCTTTCAAGGGACAAGAAAAGAAGATGTAGAACAACATAGGTTCACTTGTGAGGTGATATGGGCTATTAAGAATACCAAAAATGAAGTTTCCAAGATTGCAGAGTTAGAGACCATGTTCAAATATAGAGAGATGACTTTGTACATGAAGCATAAGACCATTGTTTTGATAGGACAAACTAGGTCATTGGACACAATAAAAGAGTACCTTATGAAGTAATTCTAGAAGCTAAAGTCTAAATCTCAGTGCATCACTAAGATCAAGGAGGTCAAGCATAGAATTGTTTAGTTCGTCTAGGACTACTACCAATGATTCATGATTCTCTTAGATCAATTAAGATTTCAGATCCTACATGTACACAACTAGGAATTGTTCATTATGGATCTTCTTCTACATATCAAAGTTCCATTGATGCGGGAAAAGGTGTGTTGTGCATATTCTATATAATATAAGGCCATCATAAGAACGATTGCTTGATGCTAAATAATTATTTGCGAACCGGTGCACGGAGTCCATTTCCCCTAACGCCTAAGTCTAATTGGTGCAGAATATGTTGAAGTTGAGGTCATTCTCCCCCTAAATTCCCAACATTATAGAAGTATCATAGATATGCACATTCACCATTCTATGAATTTTGTAATTCCATTGGACATGATGTAAATAAATTCTGCACTCTACAATTGATAAAGGACAATAAGTAGATGCCTACAAGGTTCAAGAGGAAAAACATAATTATGGACCTATCTTGGGTGGACAATAGGAAGCAACATGTCGTGGGTTCTGTGATAGAGGGAGATGCTATGGTGGGGATGGAATGCAAGTACTTTGTTTCAATTGTGGCGAACCAGGATAGTTGGAAAGATTTTGTACTAATCCACGTATAGTGTGCACAAACTGTCATAATGCCAAACATGTGATAGAAGACTGCCTAGACCTGGTTAAGAAATGGGAAGACAAAAGAGGTTGCTATAACATGATGAGTAGTGAACCAAGGGGAGAGAACAATGGAAAGAATCTGACATTAGTGAATATAGTGACCCGAGGAGGCGCTCGAATAGGTCAATATCTACTTTCAGAGTGCAATACATACACACCACTTGAGAAAAAAATAAATAAAGTTGTGCAACCTCCAAAATAAGTTTCAAGTAAAAGACCAACGATAGATATTGCACAAGGCACTGTTGTGGGAAATTATGCACAAGGGTATACATCCTATCCCACGTTGGGTGTAATCATTTGAGGTTGTTGACAAGGCATAGTATTTTGCTATAGAAATTAAATGCGCTAACACCATGAAATCATGCAAGACCTTGTTTGTAAAATAAAACTAAAACTAAAATAACTTGAAATAAACAAAGGGAAATAGGGGATGCAAACCACAACAAAATAAAATGCAAGAAACAGTTTAGATTGCCCAATGATCAAGCAAATAAATGTAGTGTCACTTAGGAGGTGTGGTATTTAAAGGGAATCCAATAGTCTCTGTTAGGGAGGGATTTTTTGTCCACACTAGATGCTAGATAACTTGAAGAGCAAATGGGCGAAACACTTTCCCGTTGGAGGAAAGTGGCAAGGGAGCTATGTGTGTAGATGAGATACCCCCCATTTTGATAGTCATGAAGATATAGAATGGGAATCCATGCTAGTCTCGCATGGTCACAGAACTTGTAATACATGCATTAGCACAAATAAATAGAGATTTACCCATGCAATCCTTCCTTTTGACTATTTTTGGCATTTTTGGTTGATACCGATTTCTAGATCTTGATGAGGATGTCTTCGGTGGGATTCACTATATATCATTAGAGGAAAATTCAACTCAAAATGGGCCTTTTAACTCTAATTAAAATTCCATGTCATCATGTGTTAGCCAATGAAATTGCTTTAAATTTGAAATACCGTATAGGTCTTAAACACTTTTTTAAAATAAAGTTGGGGATAGGTATCATAAAAAAAACTACGTTTTTATTTGTATTTTTGACATATCTCCATGTATTTTTACTCAAATTTGAATTGGGAGAGCTCGTTGGATGCAGAATTAAATTTTGTATCCAACGAGTACCCACTCGACATACTTTTGACGGACCCTGCTACTCGAAAATGTCTTCATCACATTTTTTCAGGTATTTCTTGTTTTTCGGGTAACGGGGTCTGTCAAAAGTATGCCGAGTGGGTACTCGTTGGATGCGGAATTTAATTCTGCGTCCAACGAGATCTCCCGATCGAAATTTAACTAAAAAGACACGGAGATATGTCGAAAATACAAACAAAAAAGTAGTTTTTTTCTTTTTTACTCCAAAATTAATAAATATTATTTTATTATTTTAACTATTATTTTATTAATTTTTTTAGGAGGCCCATTTTGAGTTGAAATTTCCTCTAGTGTGTTGATGATTCCTTACTTCAAGATTTGCAAAAATGTCACATGTGTGAGAAATTTGAGTGTTAAGAGATTCCCCCAAATGTACAATGCTCAGAGGGTACTAAAGAGCGGATAATGAATCGTCATTTCATTTTTTATCCGTTGTTATTGTAAGTTGTAAAGCACATGTTGGTGAAAATATCCCTCCCATCAGGGAATATTGTTGGTGAAGCTATAATAAAGAATGGTTTTTTATACAGATGAGGTGGTCATAAACCCATACTCTTGAAAATATTTCAAGATGACTATAATTTGAGGAGATCGAGGGTTAAGTTATGATGTTATTGGTACATGGATAAAGGTCGTTTCAATCCATGTGAGAGTAAGTGAATGTAGAACTGATGTCACTTATGTCGAGTAAGTGGAACCATTGAAGATCATGAGAATCCCAGTGCGGTGGGGTACCAGAATGCTACTGAAGTGGCTAAATTGGGAACTTCACTATACCAGATGTGTTGCTACCACTATTTGGAAATGTGAACACTGCTACCATTATTCGAAATGTATGACTCCCCTTGGTGTGATAATTTTTTCATCATCTAGCACAGGGTATACCACTAAGTTAAGGAGCACTAATGACACTACCTAGGCATGAAATTATAGGAAATCCATCCTTGTAGAATCATACGCTTGGCTCAATGGTTTCCTCTTCCATTGAGAGAAAAAGTGTGATTAAGTTCCTAAGTTTGGGACGAACTTTCTCCATTTTCTTCCAATTGGAGGAATACTTTTAGAAAGATAAGTGTTTGAATGTGTCTTTTAATGTCATTTTTATAATTATGTTGATGGAATGTCATTTAATTTATTATTTTTTATGCATTTGATTATTTTCCAAGTTCCTCAATTATGTGTACTAAATTAAATCAATATATATATTTTTACAGAAATAGTTAGGGATTGTATTAAAAAAAGGAGTGCTCAATAGAGTGTATTACTACAAAAGAAATCCTCTTGGCAAGTGAAAAATTTGAAAATTCCTAAACTAAAACCAACTTCCTTAATTTCCCTATTTTGATTGAGGTTCCAACCTTTTGTCTTACTGTTAATATTTCCTGCATGTTCATGTATGTTAGGATAAATCCTAACCAATTGATTACATAACAAGATATAGTAACAATACATTCCTCTTACTATGATTAAGAGAAAATCCCATTAATAAGAAATTATAAAGATGATTTCTTCCTTGATGAGGCATGGACATTCATTTTTTTTCCTTGATCTCTACTTGAAAACCACCCCCTTATGAAAGGTGGGGATGGATGATATCCTTTTCTAGGAGCATAAATAAAGGATATTGACTATGATTTATTTGATGATAAGGGTGAGGGTTCTGTAGAAATCATCAACATCTTAATTAGATTTAACTCAACTACATCCTTGACCAAATCTAAATCACCATATTTCTCTTCTTTCTCATCTTCCTTGAAGTGTTAAACATATTCTAATGTGTCTTCTTTAGTCTCTTGATTTTCCTCAGGTTTTTTGTTTTCATCTTCCTTTGTTGTTTATTTCTATTTTCATTGTCCTTCTAGTAAAATCCCGAAGGAGAGATTTTCTAAGAAGGCATTTTTTTTTGGTTCTAGGATGTTACAAGTATTTTCTTATAGACCCCCTTTTTTTAAAGAGTCAAGAGCGACACAAATGTTGGATGTGCATTTTTATGGGTTAATTGCCTCTATTTCATTTTTATGGGACCTTTTGCATCACTTGGATGTGAGTTTAAAATCTTCCTCTTTGGATTCTCACTATTGTTTTGGATGTGAATGGGGGAATTGCTACTCTTGTTTCTTTAAGCATCATTTAATGAAGTGCTCATATGAGTGGAAAAAATTACAGTTGAATGTGATATGTTCATAGTCTTCCATGTAGAGAGGGGCTCATCCATCTAAATTGAGTTGAATCGATTATGATAAATCTTAATACAAGACTACCTCTATGAAGATAGGGACACGTGGGTATTTTCATCCTTTTGCTTCATCTCTGGCTAAAAATGACCTAGTTTGTTTCCAATATAAGTAATGAAACTTTTATCCCAAAAAGTTGATGCGAGAGTTTTATCCATACTAGTTCATTTTTTATTTCATCTTTATGATTAAAATCTAGATTCTAAGGGGATATATACAACCCTCTAGAGCCCATGAAGCATGGGATTGAGTGAAAAAAAAAGTCCCTTTCTTCTCTGCTTGAAAAAAAATGAAGAGAGAATAACCTCTTCCAACAAAACAACAAGAGACATTTGTATTTAGAAGAGGGCCCTGATTGCTCCATTCCCCACAGATCCACTGGCTTTGATATAGGTCAAAGACTGGTAAATTTTCCCACTGGGGCTCTTTTGGTTAGTACAAGGGCATATCTATATGCTTCTAGGGAAGCTATGTAATGCCCTCATTTTGGCCCTTAGAATGTATTGGTTTCATATGTAAATATTGTGTATATGAGCTATATGATTCCTAGTGTAGAACTCAAGGCCAAGGCCTTGTTAGTGAATGCTCGACTTTAAAAGGAAAGTATTTTATATTTTGTGAGTCATGTGCTAGTAAGCCATGGGAAATTGAAAAATCATGTAAATATTTATAAATGCAATAAAAAATCCAAGAGTTGGCTATGGTAAGCAACTAAAAATGGGGGGGTTTTTTGTATCCCCTAAAGAGAAGTGAGTGTCCATGGGGTTTAACCCATTATTTACAAGTGTCATCTTAAGAACCCATCTTGACTTCCTTGCTGATATTTAATTTTGTTGTAAAAGGGTAGTTGAGAAATCAGCTCATGAATTAATGGAGAATGGGAAAACTAAAAAATTCATATGGTTGAGTATGAGCTCAATTTACTTGATCCAAAAGTTATTTTTTCTCATGGAAATTTGTTCTCCATCATCCCCATTCCATTGTGAAATAGCATGAAATTACTTTGGCATCTTTCTTTGCATTTCCAACAGTGAAAATTACAAAAATTGTAACCATAAATCAAGCCCTATTTCAGAGTGTTCAGAATGCCCAAAAATTCATGTCTCCACTGAAATATAGTGGGGAATACATAGACATAAACCAATGGGAGAATTTGAAGTGTAAAAATCCCATAAATCCATGGGAAGGCCTACATTTGCAAGCTTGAAAATTGATTTTTTGGGTGAGTGTCATGTGGCTAGAAGTTGGAAAAATCCAAGAGTGGAATGAATTGTGAGAGATGTTACCACATAAGTTGTACTTAGTGGTTTTTTTTATCAAGTGAGCCTAGTGAACTGGACAAGGATAACTTGTTCAGACTTAAGAAGACCTTTGGAAGTACTTCTAGGTAGTGCTTGTTGTACTATATCACATGTTCATACCCCATGGGGGAATTGTAATAAATGTTCTAGCATGATAGTGTCTGTAAAAGACTCGGTCTCTTAGACTTTATTTGTCAATCCGATCAGCCCAGGGTGTTTTTTCCCTTGGTTATTATTGGTTGTTGAATAAATGACTAATAATTTCTAAGTTTCTCACTCCATACCTCCAAAGTTGGGGTGGTCGGCTTGGCATTCAGGCCTATTGAGGTTATTAGAGTCTATGTGTCAATGTATAAACATGCTAGGCATAATGGTCGAGTCATATGAACATGTCTAAGTCCCCCTAGGTTTTTTCAAAATTTTAAATTTTTTCAGTGTTTTTTATTAAAATTTAATTTTTCCAAAACTTAGGCTATTTTTTAATAGTTTAATTGGAAAAATTGGTTTTGTAATAAAAGTGGGCCAAATAATTAGTTTCAGTCATGTAGGTGCTCATTTTCAAGCTAAGAGCACCATGTAAACCCATGGACCCACTTTTTTTAGGTTTTGAGTGATTTTCCATCACTGAGGTCAGAAAACCCCAAAAATAAATTATTGATTATTTTAATTAATAAATTGATGAATAATGGAGCAAATCCAAAATCCTAGATTAGTGGATTCTCAGCCGATTTGATTGAAATCAGTCAGATCTGAACCAGGTTGACTGGATCTGACAAATCCTTGACTGAAGGAGGTGATCAAATCAGATCCAGAGTTGATCTTCAGCATCCTTTATGGGGAATTTCGCCCTGCCTCTCTCCTCCACATGTTTTGGCTCATCTGGATGAGTTTTGGTGGATGTTTTAGTCAACAGGTTGAGGTGTCAGTCAGATCAGCTCTCCGATTGACAATTGCACTCAGTGAGACTCAGATCTGGCTCAGTTAGACACAGATCAGGCATTGATGGACTCTCCTTCAGCTACAATGGTCTATCTCCTTGGGATTTGTGCCCCCCTGGGTTGGATCTACTATTTTTTGTATAAATAAAGCTCAGGCTGCCTCTTCCAAGCTAGTTAGAACTGGGATTGAGGTGTTGCTGCTATTGTATTGTTGTTATTGCTCATTTGAAATAAAGAGAAGCTTTGGAGGCAAGACAGTGTTGTGCCATTGTATGTGTGGTTGATCATTGCCATTTCTTACCGAGGTAACCTATATCTGTGTTCATAATTTGCTGATTGCTTGTGGATTCATTGCTAAGATTGATAATAAGCTTATTATAATCTTGATAGGAAAGGTGCTTTTCAATAAGTTTATTGGCCATCTCTTTCCTTTGATGCATGTTTAGAGATATAGATTCAGCATGTTCTATAAGCTTATATGCATGTTATTCTGAATCTCTGTGTATGTACTAATCGGATCTCACAAGTATTTCGGCAAGTTTTTTTTATTTTAGCTGAGCTGCAGGTTCCTATATTGGATAGGATGCTGATCTATTTTTCTTATTCACTCTCTCCAAAACCTACATAGGCATAGTCCCTTGACATTCCACCTGAAAGCTTCATGGTGGATCTTCAAGGCTACCAGCATTTCTCTCCTCCTCTTCCTCCTTCAGAAATCAATTCTTTTACCCGGTTACTTTGTTCATAGCTTTGATATTGTTTAGATCTATCATCTTAAAGTAAATTTAACATATATCTATCTTCTCAAAGCACATAATCTAGATCTTGTTCTTAAAAGGTTTCATAAGCATTCTAGATCTAGCTTTAGGGAAATTGTCCTTTTTGCATGGAATTTTAAAGAGAATTTGTAGCTTGCATGCATTAGATTTCTGTTTTTTGTTATAAAATATAAATCTAGCAATTAGTGCACATCATATTGGCTTCCTAAAAGACAAGCTAATATCCCAAGGAAAGCTTGCTTTCCTTGGTTCCCTTTTTACCCTTTTTAACTAGTTTTTACTTAGACTTTTTTGGTTAAAAGTAAGCTGACCCAAAGGTACTTTAAGAGTGCTTTTGGGAATATTTCAGTCTAATAATATTGCTAGTTTTTATAAGATATAATAGAAAATAGGGGGATCTTCTGTTCGAAAGGGACTTTTGGGCCTTCTAAATCCCCCCAGGGGTCTCCCTTTTTGACTAAAATCTTTAATTTTTTTACTTTGTAAGCTCTTGGTTTCATTCTGTATAAGAACCAAGAGGCATCATATCAGTTTTCTAATATTGTAACCGCTGGTAATAAAAATAATTTTGAATAGGCTCGTTCAAGACCATTCCCCATCCCCCCTGGGTGGATTTGCGTCCGTGCCATTTTTTGCTCTTCGTTCGTCTTTTTTCAATATAGCATAGTATTAATCTATAGGGTAGTATAGTTTGATTTAAAATCAATTCCATAGTCCATTTCTATTGGTTTCAAATTAACTTTAATAATTACCCCATGAGCCTCCTTTTGAGCCAAAAGGTGAAGAAAGGTTCGTGGTAGTCTAATTAGAAAATTGTGGTTTGCTTATCTTTTTATGTTTCATTTGCTATCATCATTTGTTTCAGTAACCATAATAAAATCAACCCCTCCTTGATTCCCCGATTGAGGTCCACTTGGACCGAAAGAGGTTCCTGGAGGGTTTTCTTTTTAACAAGAACATCCATCTCAAAATTTACTAAAATTGACAAGACTCCGGTGTGTATGCTCTGCACTTGGCTATGGTTCGTTCGATCAGTCAAGCTATATCAAAAGAATTTGAGTGACCAGTATAATTAGGATTCACTCTCCCAAATTGACAAACCATCAGGTGAAAATCCAAAACCTAGATCAAACCATTACGGTGGAAAAATACCCAAAGGAAGCGGGAACTTCTGAAAAGTGACATCGGGGCACCGATCTCTGTCACACCCTAACGGGTGCGTTATGAACAATAGCCCCAGAGACTCCATTCATCCCACATATTCCTTGCGGGTAGCCGTGAAGGTTTAGTTTTGGACATACTCCAAGTACTCTCGGGTATATCTAGAGTCCACCCCTTCACCTAATTTTAATCAACTCATATTTCACATTAACTTAAAACATATCAAGAGGCAATTGCAAAACATTCACTCCAAGCACATGCAAGTACATTGATTTTATTTTGACTCCATTTTAAGGCACTGGTTATTTTCTTGCTATATATATATATATATATTGTGTCTCAGCATTGTGCTTTCGTGTGCTCATTTTGTATATTGTCATCTATGGTTGTTTTTGGTTAAATTTCAAACTCCTAAGTAATTCATTCAGTTTAAAATCACCATACTAAGTAATTAGCCTTAGTAACTTAATAGGGTCTACCCCCCTTGGGTTCGTTAGGAGTTGAGCCTAAACAGAGGAGTCAAGAACAAGGTGACAGCCTTGATTCGAGACTTGCCCCCAAGGACACACTGAGTGGCTTGAATATTTCTACCATGTGACCCAGGTGTGTGAAAGGCGGCAACAAGAGAGATATCAAAGGTCAATATTGCTTAATAAACTCAGCGGAGGAAATAATCTTTACGGATTTAGAATCTTGGACCTTTCTATGTCCGCCTTGAAGAACACTAGAGGGAAGGGGCACCTGATGGACTGTGTATAAAAGAAGGGGACCTTCCTTGTGTTAGCTCTATTAGGTATTGTGGGTTCCAACACTGGATGAGATCAAATGAGATTCCTATAGATATGTGCTTGAGCTCATTGAATTAACATTATCTTTCCATGTATCCCTTAGGGAGGGCTATTTTGTCCACACTAGATGCTAGATAACTCGAAGAACAAATGGGAGAAACACTTGTCGCTTAGAGGAAAGTGGAAACAGAGTTAGGTGGGTAGCTGAGATCCCCTCATTTTGATGACTGTGAAGATATATAAGGAGAATCGACACAAGAATTGCACAGTCATAGAACTAGTAATATGCACAGTAGCGCAAATAAACAAAGAGTTACCCATGCAACCCTTCCTTTTGACTATTTTTGGCATTTTTGGTTGATAATGATTTCTACATCTCGATGAGGATGTCTTCAATGTGATGCATTATATATGTTGATGATGCCTTACAACAATATTTGCAAAAATGTCACACGTGTGAGAAATTTGAGTGTTAGCAAATTCCACCTAATATATGATGTTTAGAGGGTACTACAGATCCGATAACAAATCATAATTCCTTTTGTTCTCATTTCTTATTGTAAGTTGCAAAGCATGTGTGCATGAAAAATTCCTCCCACGGGGGAATATTGTTAGTGAAGTTATAATAAAAAATGGTGTCTTACAAAAATGGGGTGGGAATAAACCCATACTCTTGAAAATATGTCAAGATGACTATAATGTGAGGAGATCGAGGGGTAAACTCATGATGTTGTTGGCACATGGATGAAGGATTCTTCAATACATGTCAGAGTAAGTGAACTTAGAACTGATGTCACTAATGTTGAAGAAGCATAAGTATTAAAGATCATGTAAAACCCACTGGGGTGCAGGACTAGAATGATAATGAACTTATTAAATGGGGAACTTCGTTATACCGGATGTGTTGCTACCATGATTTGCAAATGTGAATAATGCTACCATTATTCAAAATGTACAACTCCCCCTAGTGCGATAGATGTTTTGTTGTTGAGCATAGGGTATACCACTAAGTTAAGGATTAATAAAGAATCTACCTAAGCATTCCATTATAGGAATCGTAGCCTCGTCTCAAGGGTGGCCTCTTCCATTCAAAGATAAAGAGTGATAAAGTTCCTAAGTTTGGGAGGAACATTCTTCATTTGCAGCCAATTGGAGGAATAATTTCATAAAGATAAGTGTTTGAATGTGTCTTTTAATTTCATTTGTATAATTATGTTTAAGGAATGTAATTTAATTTATTAATTTTCATGTTGTAATATCCTATCATATTTTTATCTATCAATTTATACATCATTTAATATCTACGGATATGTGGGTTAATTCAGAAATTACGGCTTCATTCGTAATTAAATGAGAACATCCAACTATGGATGTTACAGTGGTATTAGAGCTATACAGACCTTGGACAACATTATTTACACCTTTGTGTGGATTTGGTTTTCCCAAAAATATAGGACTTTGTCCTTAAAAAATAAAAAAAAATAAAAAAAAAGGTAAAAGTAACCCCCCAAAAAAAGAGTTAAAAGAAAAGAAAAGAAAAGAAAAGATAAAAGTAAAAAAAAAGAGAGGGTAAAAGTGAAATCACACCTAGTTTCTTAAAGTGGGTTTGGGTTTGAATATAAAAGTGCATAATAATTACAAGTAAAGAGAAACTGAGATTTGAACTTAGGTGGGGAATATAACACTCATTCCTCCCAACCACCCAATCTACTCACATTTTACAAAACTTAAGGAAAAAAAATATGCATAATAATTACTACTAAAAAGCAAGTGAGATTTGAACTTAGGTGGGGAAGGTAACACTCATTCCTCCCAACCACCCAATCTACTGGCATTTTACAAAATTATTGGAAAAAATAAAAGTTAAGAACTAGAATTTGGAAGATTATATATTATTTTATATAACTTAAGTTTAATAATAATAATAATAATAATAATTATTATTATTATTTTTGGAAAAAAAAGGTTTTTTGACCTAACAAGAAATAGTCGAAGAAAGTTTTTTCGAAGAATTATTACAGCTTTTGTATCTACCCTTATAGAAGAAAAGAAGACAAAAGTGAAGTAGAAACATAGTCACAAACAATGGCTACTACATATTTGGAAATGAAGGCACATCTACAAACAACAGTGGACGAGTTAGAACAATACAAGGCAATCAATAAAAGTCTACAAGATGAGGTTGAGATGAAAAAGTGGTTGAAAGAGTGGAAATACGATGAGAATCATCGCTTATGGAATCAGAATCGACAACTAGAACAAACCATAAGAGATAACAATAAAATGTTATCTGATCAGGATAAAGAAATATCATGTTTAAAAATTCATAATCAAAACCTAGAAGACCAGATCAGAAAGTCAAAAAATGACAACAAATCACCATATGGATGCGATAATGAATTAGAAGAAGAAATAAATCATTTAAACAAACTCATCATGGGAAAAGATGCTGAATTGGCGCAAGTCCGGATGAGATTAGAAAATCAAGAAGCAGAGTTATGTCATCATAAACAACAAAAAGAAAAAATCCAGCAGCAGTATGACGATAGTAAGAAGACACATAAGTTAGAACTGACAAAAGTCAACAAGGTTTTATCAAGCCATTCCGAAGAAATTTTCAGATTAAGTAATCATAACAAGACACTAGTGACAAAAATTAAGAAGTTGAAAAGTAGTTGGAAGACATAACAAACTACGGAAGACATTTAAGGAAAAATTCTAGACAAACATGAAGAAAATCATTGTATCAGAAGGCATAACGAAGATCTTAAGGAACAACTTAAGAAGTCTGAAGATGACATAAAATCACATGTAGAAGTAATTAAGAAGTTTCAAAATGATAACATGCAGTTAGAAAACAATTTGGAAAAGATACAAAACAAAACCTTAAAACTTCAAGAGACGAAAATACAACTTTCTACTTAGATCAATCCTCAAAAGATGACACTCGTAAAAGAAAATGACATTGTAAAAATTCCATATCGACACCCCAACTATAAAAACAAATATTCTAAAAAGTGGGAAATGACGAAAGATAATGGTACCAATGTGATCAAATCTCCTAATGATAGATCAGTATGGAATGCCAATAGTCCACAACAAATCAATTTGGGATGGATTGATTCGTCCACATATCAGAAGTTGTGCTCAACTCTTAGTAGTTCGTATTGACATGTCTTGTCAACTATGACACCACAAAAAATGATGCAGAAACATTATAAGGATTTGAAGACAAATCCTTTCTAAGGGAGTGGAAATGTAATGAACATAAATAGGATAATAATTAAATAAGGTCAATAATTAAAGAAAATAATAATTGTTTATTATTATAGTAGTAGCTATTAATGTGAATGGACATAAGTCTTCATTATGAAATGCTCAAGCCATATTAAAGGTGAGCTATGTTGTAATATCCTATCATATTTTTATGTATCAATTTATACATCATTTTATATCTACGGATATGTGGTTTAATTCAGAAATTACGGCTTCATTCGGAGTTAAATGAGAACATCCAACTATGGATGTTATAGAATGTTTAGTTATAGACTCAAACAATGCACAAGCAAGAGGGAAGCACAAATGGAAGGAGACCCAAAACACTTATTCGATTCCAAAGGGGAATCAGATATCTTCCGATGGAGCCTTGGGTTTCAAGAAAAAAGAAGTAATTCAAAAAATACTAGATGTCCTTACTATATGAGAGGCTTTCATCTAGAGAGCCAGTGCATGAAGAATACCATCGACCACCTATCAACACTCCTTAAATAGAACAATATTTCCACCTTCCATGAGGAGGAAGGAAGTCTGATGCTGGAAAACTTATAGAAGATCATGAGGGCTTCCATGCCTTGAAGGAAATACTCACTCAGTAGAAGGATTATTTAATAGATTCTGGAGCATCCAATCACATGGATGCCTCTAGGGAATCCTTCACCACTCTGAATCTCTCAGGAGGACCTAACATTCACATGGGGAATAACTCATAGATCCCAGCAGTAGGTAGAGGTTCTATTGAAATACAGCATGGGGAATTCAAGAATGTACTCTATATTCCCTCTCTTGGAGAAAATTTGTTATATGTTTATTAGATGACATGTAATCTCTCACCAAATCAAGTTTTATTTTGTCCTGACTTAGTGGAGATCTCAGATATCTCAACTGGGTAGATTATAGCGAAGGGTGTTGCAAACCAATCCTCCAAGGCATATGAATTATCACACTTTCTACCATACACGACTCCAGTATAGTCTTAGAATCAATTTGAAAGGGAACATAAAAGGTCTCTTTCATCTCCATGGACATTCAGTTCCTTTTTTCCTTGATCTCTACTTGAAAACTACCCCCTTATGAAAGGTGGGGATGGATGATATCTTTTTCTAGGAGCATAAATAAGGGATTTTGACTATGATTTATTTGATGGGAGGGGTGAGGGTTCTGTAGAAATAATCAACATATTAATTGGATTTAACTCCACTGCATCCTTAGCCAAATCTAAATCACCATATCTGTCACATGCCCCAATTTTGCAAAAAAACAATATTTTCTTATTTGATTTTATTTAAGGACAATATGTTAAATTTTATGCTAAGTTGTAATTGATGACTCAGCAGGGTCAAGGACATTTAATGTAATTCTAAATATTTTAATTACATTTAAATAAAGGTGGAGACAACATCTTAGGAGAGCTGTTAAAAGAGTGTTTACTGGTCAAATTGGTGGAGGAGACTGGGTGGAGAGAAAATAGACATGTGGCGGCATCCTCAAACCACTTCCAATTGTTGTATGTGGAAACCTCCCTATATTTGGGGTCATGATTCCCTAAGAAAGTGGAATCAGAGCAGGTGGCTCAATTAATGACAACTGACCCAAAAGACCTAGGAAATATTTATAAAAATGCCCATTGAAGAGCGCTGAGGCGGCTCATTTTCTAGAGAAGTGATAATTCAGGTGAATGTACTTCACATAAATTCAATGGAAGGGAATTGTAGAAAGAGTTTGAGGGGATAACTTCTAAGTGATCTAGTGCAACTTTTCAGCTAAAGGATCTTACTGCTGAGTGGAGAGTGTTTTACTGAGTCATTGGACTAGTCTATTGTTTGCATGCTCCACCAGTTCTCATCCAAGAAGACCAGGAACATGCTCGGGGGTCCTGAGGAAGCATTGTTTGAGCGCTCTCTAGGAATTTGGTAGGGAGGAATGACCACCTAATGCTGTTGTTGTCTATCCTAATAAGGTTCTACATTATTTTGTTTTACTGTGATAGATAGTTAAATCTGAATCTGACTGTTAAATGAATGTTAAATATTTAGTTGTAAAATGTTAGAGTTAGTAATCTTTTAGATTATTGAAGAAATGAATTTGAATTAGATGGAAAATAATTCTCATCGGTGTTTTTCCACACCTGGAAGTACCAGGCCGTACTCCAGCACAAACAGACTATTTAAAGTAGATGAAAATATGATAAAAGACTGAATTGAATAGACGTGGTTCTGCATTTCATAATAGCAAAGTAATTTATTTCAGTATGTAGGTTATTATCAAAAAGAACAATAATCTGGGTATCTATGTTATTGTTTTCTTACAAGATTATGTATGTAAATATACTGGAAAAGAAATTGTAGTAATCTAGTACATGTAGAAGGATTAATATGTTAAGAAAATACCTTAGTAGATAAATGTTGTATTTACAAACAGTAGATTATTCTTTTATTTCAAGTTAAAATATGCTGGAGGTTAAACTGTGTTACATTATAGAAATATTCCTTTGTATATATTTAGTAACTATTTACAACGCAATAGAAATATCACAATCAAGATACTTTATTACATTAAGCTAAATAAAGAAATAAACTACAAAAACTTAGTATTATTTACTAATCATATCAACTAAACTAAGTCTAACAAATATTATAAACCAAGTAGGGTGATATTGAAATATTTAATTTATAAAGAACACACTAAGTTATAGAGTCTATGCATATCTTTTCAAGAAACTCTAAGTAAACCCTATCTATCATTTATTAAATAAAAACAATAAGAATATGATAATAATTAACATATAAATAAATGTCTATTTATGAAAAGAACTGTTTTTAATTTTACAAACAGGTTATACCTGTGAAAGTAAACTACAGGGTCGAAACCCTAAACTATTATTTTTACAAATGACAAACATTTAAGCTATAATCCAGTTACTTGGATTATTTTATTAATAAACAATTAAACTAATATAAACTGTTTACAGTCCATTAAGGACAAATGGAAAGACAAATGTAATGTTACAACTGGAAATTTTCACAACATACCTGTAACACTAATTAAAACAAATTTAATAAGTAACAGAACCTATTAAAAATAAATTGAAATATTTATTTAAATAATGGTTTCATTTAGGAAAACCCTAGCTCGTATTCCTGAACCAACAATTAAATATTACAAATTATTCTATGACTGAGTTACAGTCTTAAAATAATAACCATATTATATAAACAAGATAAAATAAACAGTAAAAATTCTTTATTCACAGTTGAATAGGGTAAAACCTTGAGTTAGACAGAGTCACAAAATAGTATTACTGTAAACCGAGTCTGAGCTCGAAAGAAGTCTTTTTAAAAACCATTGTACTGCATTGACAGGCCATAAGGCTAGAAATCTAAACCAAATACAGCACCCAGCTCACGGCTGGGACTACCCATCGACGGAGCGAGGGTTTGAAAACAGAATAGAACCCAATAACATTTAAAAATAAACTTCATAGCTACAAGTGAAGCTAGACAAGCTTCCAAGCTTAGGGTTACACCATCGGCAACCATGTTACAAGTAAGGCAAGAACCCAATTGTTGACCACAGGGCTTACCGGATTGAAGTCACGGCCTTTAAAGACAGCCAGCATGATCTTATTCTCACAGTTTGCAAGTGGAGTCTCGAGTTCCTGCAAAGTGAGCACAGTACTGCATTAAATTTAAAACTCTTTCTATAAAAATAAACTAACTGTAACACAATCTTTACTCTTAGCTTTCTATCCTGGATTAAAACTAAAATATTTACCTTAATACGAGTATCGAATAGTCTAGTGACGGAACTGTCACCAGCGACTGTGTGCATATAAAAATCCCAAACCCTACTACGTAGATGGAGCACCACCAATAGAGGTGAAGCTTAGCTTCTGACCATGGTTACAGGCCACGGGGAAGGCAAAACAAAGTTTAAGATAGACTGCGAATAAGTGCAAATAACCAATGAACTCTAGCTTAGTAAAACCACAACGATGAAGGCTAGCAACAAGACCGAGCTAAAGAAACTACAACACGATAAACCCAGGTGTTGGGGCAAGCTGGAACAAGAATAATACTCACGGCCACCATGAAAATCTTGTAGAGCAGCCCGAAGTCCAACATGAATTGCAGAGGAAGAATACCAAAGGGTTAGGGTTGCATTGGTTTTATATCTCCAATACACGGACAGGAGGTGACCACGTGCCCTCAATAATTCAAACCATGCATGGGTCGAGTTCTATAGTCACATGCATTTCAAATAATTCCAATCATTTAAACATGATTCTCATCAAAACGATTCATAAAACTATAATGTATGCCTTTATTTATCGCATCGTAAATTATATGAATTTCTTATCATAATGTTTGATAGCTCATCATTGGCGTTTGGGTAACAATGTTAAGTTAACGTTGACCTAGCAAAAAGGTGATAACCATTTAAACATTGGTAAATCCCGAAATCGACCATGCTTACAACAAGTAGGATTATATAATTACATAACCATGATAAGTATGTATATATTTAATCCAAACTCATCACTTATAAAGCAACAACTCGAATGGTTTTAATTTATGAAATTGAATAAAGTTGGATAGCATAGTAAAAGAATATATTCATAAATTCTTTTACAAAGTTCAATTCTCGTTTAGACTTTCATATACTCTAGTTGTTTCTCAACTTGTCAATTGCTAGTAATTTACCATGATTATTTATTTGGTAAGATAATTTTGTGATTATACAAGATAACTTGTACTTAGCATAGGATAGAATGTTGATCATTATAGAAATATCTACCTTGAAAGATGTTATAGACTTTAACTTAATGTAAGAAAGGAATTATAGTAATAATAAGAATTACAATGGAATAATCCTACTCAAGTCCATAATCATTGGAACAACATGGATTGACTTAGATTTAAGAAGTGAAGGAAAACATTATTCCATGTGAAACAATAAAGTTGGTTTTACACTAATCAAGCTTATAATATCAAGAAGATTTACAGGCAGTAAGTTTCCCTGCATAATGTAAATATCGATCAGCTTGGTACTTAAGTAATTAATACGATAATGTATATGATACAATAGTACATGCCGTACGACACTAACGAGGAAGCTAATAACCTGTTGATGAGCAATTGATTTATACATATAAGTCATAGGTTGATACTTACCATAACTAGTAAGTTAAAAATGAAATCAAATTTTATATTCTAATGAGAATCTTACTATCAGTATTAATAGAATCTTTTCCATGCACAAAAACCAATAGAACAATAAGTATAACATTTGCAAGATAAGCATGATAAAATAGAATTTAATATGCGACATAGAATATGAGCTTACAGTCACAGTAAGTATCGTTGGTGTCGCTAAGTTTGATAAACAAAGGAACTTTTTTATTTGAACTTTGCTTACAAAGAAAAACTGGAGAAAACAAACTACTTTACCTCATTGAAGTTGCTTGGAATTTATCATCTTATCTACTAAGCATATTAATTGCAAATAAAAACACTTCATGATACTTTATGAATTTAAAACGTTTACTTGTTTGATCGTACTTGTAAACCTATAAGAACCAGTAATCTTTCTGCGTTAGCATAAATGCTAATTAAGCCTAGGATTCAAAGTTTGATTCCACCTACTTGCCATAGAGAAGACTCATCAGTAAACTGAATAAAAACAATATGCAAGTAAACCCTATTTATGTTACGAAAAAGAAACTACTTTAGTTATCGTAATTTGAGAATATGTAATACTAATCGTTGGACTGTTTCTTTTTCTGCTAACCTTTAGCTGTTTGTAAACCGCTGTTTTAGCATTTTGTGTTATCTCAAAATATTAATTTTTTGTGAATTTTTGGTGTTTTGACATGTGATATCAGAGCACAAGTTTCAAACACTAGGCCATGATGAAGCCCAACTAGGTTTGATGAAACAGTGATTTTGAATTATTTTGCTGATGTATTTTCTTTTAAATGTTATTCAAGAGAGAAATTGTTTCTGAATTTTAGCAAACATGCATGGAAAGGATGGAGGAATATGCAAAGGAAGAATCTCTATTTACTGAACCAGAAAATTTACCAAGAGATCCTATACCAGAATATTTAACCACCAATTCCTCAGAACTGTTACAAACTATAAAAGACCTAAAATCTGAAATGGAATCTGTAAAATGAGAGAATGAAAGGATTCTGAGGGCTCAGGAGGAGCTGAATCAGATCCTAACAGAAAGGTTTCAAATTGAGGGTAGGGGTATAAGAATGAAATTAGAAGATACAAGTAATCAAAATAAATTTAAAAAGATGAAACATACTAAAAATGAAAGCAGTTCATCTTCAAGAGGTGTTTGGTGAACAACGTAATTTGCATTCTACTAGTGATAGTAGTGATGACAATCATTATACTAAAAAGAGGAAATACAAACCTTATGAGAAAATTTCTGGGGAATTCAAAAAGATAAAACCACCAACATTCAATGGAGAGACTGAGAAGGGGGAGGAAGCGGAATCCTAGTTATCTGGGATGAAGAAGTACTTCCAGATATATAACTATTCTAACCATTTAAAGGCTAGAATGGCTATCTACAATCTCTTAGGAAAGGATGACATTTGGTGGCGGGACTTGAAGAGAGTTAAGGGAATAAAAGAGAAGAATGTAAATTGGAGTACCTTCAAGAGGTACTTTAAAAAGAAATTTTTGTCTGAGCAATACTATGAAGAGAGAGAAAAGAATTTTATGAGCTTAAATTAGATCAATGACAATGAAAGATCTAAACAACAAGTTTTTAAGTCTGCTTAGGTATGTGCCATACCTAGTATATGAGAAACCAAAGGTACAACGATTCCTCAGTTGTCTACCTTATCATATTAAAGACAAGATTGAGTATGACAATCCAAAGAATTTGGAGGAAGCTATGAGGAAATCCAACTTATGTTATGAACATAATTGAAAGAAGGAAAGCATGGCCAACTAAAAATCCAAGGAGAATAATAACTAGTATGAGAAAAGGAATAAAGAATTTGTGCCCAATAGAAATTCTAAGAACAATAAGGCTAGAAATTTTCCTAACAAGAATTTCCAAGGAAATAACAATAATTCACCAAGCAACCAAAATAATTTCAAGAGTAAAGAATTTGCTAGTAACCATGGTAATTACACCAAGAACTCTGAACGTAAAGAGCCTATAAAGTGCTGGTGATCTAGGAGGTTATTGGTGGCCACCCACCTATTCCTCTTGGACCCCCACCATTGTTTCTTTTAGTTTTTCGGTTTCCTTAATTGTAGCACAATTTACTATTTTTGGTAGTTTTCGGGTCCTAAACTTTCGGAGCCGTTTTGAGGCCCTAAATAACATTTTTTTGGCATCAAATGGTTGGGAAAATATGAGTCAGTTTCGATCTCAATATTTGGCATTTATGGATGTAGTCCTTAAACATATATTTCTAATGATATATCATGCACATCAAACAGAGGTAGTATGCTAAAGTTATGACCCCAGGAAATTGATGTACCAAGTTACCCAACAGGGCCCACATTAAGGTGTTTCACCTCTTAGGGTTAGGTTTTTGGATGTCTAGGGTTTCCATTGTTTCTCAATAATATGTAGGCCTTCGAGTCTCATTGTAACAGAGAGTTGAGAGGCATGTAGCCACTACATCTCTTCTCAGAGATAAACTACCAGCACTCTAGCTAGTTTATTTCCATTATGTATGTAAACAAGTTTCAGTTATTGATTAATGAAATGAAGTGTTATTTCCGCTGCATATTTGTTTCTATGGTTATTTTTGTATTCTGTTGCATTCCTGCATAAATACGGATCAGTGGTATCAGAGCAATCTAATCTTTCTCGATCCTTCTTTGCATGTCCCCAACGAGGGCAGGGTATAAAGAGTTAGGGCTCGATCTAGTTGAACCTTTGCAAGATTCGACTCGCAAATCCCGATGGCCACCTATGGGGGACGAAAAGAAAGACGAGGGCACAGAATATCCTATCAAAATGTTTCTCGAGGAGGCCCTTGAAAAACAAAGGAATGCAATGATGGATAACTTCGCCCAGATCCTTCAACGACTTCCCATTGGCGGCGCATCTGAATCTAGTAGCCACTCTGGAGGTGCAACCCCTTTTAAGGTACAAGTAAACTTCGACATTCCCATATTTGATGGTCGAATAGATGTAGACAACGTAGATAAATGGTTGAATCTATTAGAAGGATATTTCTCGGTTCATGACTTTTCTTACTGGGAAAAGATTACTTTTTCTCTACTCAAAGCTGCCCCCATGTCAAGGACTGGTGGGAAACCTACTGTGAGAGAAAGGATGAGGAGGAACCCTCTCTGTTCTCTACCGTACCCACTTGGAATTCTTTCCGAGATGCCATAAAGGGACAATATTATCCGGTGGGGAGCTATGAGGACAAGTACATCCAATGGACTATGCTGTGGCAGCAAAGAGATCAAGATGTGCATGAGCTAACGAATCTGTTCCATACCCTATGCACCAAGTTGGGTATCAAATATTCAGAGAAAAATTTGGTGTTGAAGTACCGCAGTTGTCTACACAGACACATTCAGGAGGAAATGGAGTTCCTCAACATCTCCTTGCTTGGTACGGCATATCGGTACGCTGCCAAAATTGAGCAAAAATTCAAACAAAAAAAGCGAGACTTTGGATCTGCGAATCAGAAGCAAGGGAAAGGTGCCCACAAACCACAGAACCAAGGACACAGCCAAGGCATGATGACTCAAGAAAAATTTCCAAAGCCACAAGCAAAGAGAAACACTGCAAAGCTGAAGAAGGAAGCAGGAAAGTGGTGTGAGTTCCATAAGAACCCCACTCACAACACAAGTGAGTGTCGGGCTAAGCAATCACTAGTGGCCGAGATAAAGGCTTCTGAATTAGATGCATACTCTGACACTGAATCAGAACCTAAGAAGGGGAATGATAAAGGGAAGAAGATTATCGATGCAGAGCCCAATGCCATCGTTTCCACCACGAAGATCCAAAAGGAAGAACCAGAAGATTCAGAGGAGGAGGAGCATCTTTTCCACTCCCAGATGTGGGTAAAGGGTTCCCCGCTACAGTTCATTGTTAGTAGTGGGAGCCAAAAGAACCTAATTTTAGTAGAGGTCATGAAGCGATTGGGTTTTCCAACCACAGCACACCCGCAGCCATACACCATCGGGTGGCTTCACCAAGGATGAGATCTTCGCATCAGCCAGCAGTGCCGACTTCCCTACAGTATCAAGCCCTTCACCGATGAGGTATTATGTGATATTGCTCCTCTTGATGTTTGTGATGTATTATTAGGTCAACCATACTTATGGAAGTGACATGATATGTATGAGTCCTAGCCTCATGCTGTTATTATTACGTTGGGAAATAATTTGTACAAAATACCAGAGGTACCACCCCCTGCCGCTATCTCTTTGGTTACTACAAAACAATGCAGTAAGCTCATTTCCAAAACCGAGAAGTTTGTTTTCTTGATGATCTACCCTCAGGGAAAGAAGAAGATCATTGCCACAACCTCCAGATAGGGCCCCTCCACATGAAAACAACAAATGGACAAGGTCATTGAGGAGTACCGGGACATATTCACCTCACCCACTAGGGTGCCTCTTTATTGTTAGTTCAAGCACCCCATCGATCTAAACCTAGGTGCGTCGCTTCCTAATGGACCGATCTATCGCCATTTTGTTCTGGAGAATGATGAAATCAAGAGGCAAATTCAGGAGCTGCTGCAGAAGGGTCACATCCGGTTAAGTTCATTTCCCTGTGGGAGCCCAATCGTGTTGGTACAGAAAAAGGATGGGACTTGCAGACTATGTATTGACTATCGGACACTGAACAAGATCACCTTCTGGAATAGGTACTCGATCCCATGGATTGATGACCTCCTAGAACAGCTTTGTTAGTTTTTCAACATTTAAGCTAGCATTATGACAAGATCTTTTCACTGAGAGAATAACAAGTACAGCAATCACATAAGCATATCACAAGAGACAAGAGACACAAAGATTTTAGGAGGGGAAACCATAAATGGAGAAAACCCCTCAACTTCCTCTAAGATAGTATCACCACAAGATGTGATCCCAAAACAGTAAGATGACCTTCCAACACAATAGCAGCCTTCTGTCTTCTGTCAAGCCAAGAATTTCCTTCTCCTAAAGTGCGCCACACTTGAGAGAGCAAGTGATGTAATTCACAAGTGATAAATAGAGAGACTCACCCTCTCTATTTATATTAGTCCGTTCACTTGAATTACCATTTCACACATAGGCCCGACTTAATAATTACTACTCGAGCCTACACCTTAATTAGTGTATAATAACTCAAGTGCCCCTAAACTGTGGGGACTTAACTAATGACTTGATATGAATTGTTTACATTATAATCCTCCCGATCGGAACATCGGGGCATGACCACATGACTCAAATACATAATAGGAACATCCCGGAATAAACATCGGGTTACAATAGATAAGATACATAGAAGAATACATTCCGAAGTTACATATACATCAACAAGCTTAAAGGGGAAAAATATTTTAGCAATATCGACTTAAAGTTTGGGTATCACCAAGTACTGATCGAACCGACCAATGTGTGGAAGACTGCCTTCAAAGCCAAGGAGGGCCTTTTCGAATGTTTGGTCATGCCTTTCGGGTTGACGAATGCTCCTACAACCTTCATGAGACAGATGGACAAAATCTTGCAGCCATTCACCAACTCATTTGTAATAGTGTACTTGGATGACATCCTGATCTTCAGCCAGACTTGGTAAGAGCACCTCCACCACATCCGACAGGTCCTCCAAACATTGCAGCAACACAAGTTCTGTGCCAATTTGGACAAGTGCACTTTTGGCATGACTCAGGTTCAATATTTGGGATACATTATTGATGACTGTGGGGTACATGTGGATCCAACCAAGATCCAATTCATTCGGGATTGGCCAGCCCAAAATACTCTAATAGAGCTTCGCAGCTTTATGGGCCTTGCTAATTTCTGCCGCAAGTTCATGTTGGGATTCTCTCATATCACTTGGCCTGTGTCAAGTCACCAAGGGAGGAGCGAAGGAAAAATTCTTTTGGTCGGAAACTCAATGGAAGGAATTTGCAGAATTGAAACATCGCCTATGCTGTGCCTCAGTGCTCACATTACCAAACTTGCAACAACCATTTGAGACCGAGACAGATGCCTCTGACTATGCTATTGGGGCAGTCCTTACACAACAAGGGAATTCAGTGGCATATCACAGTGAAACACTATCTGACACTGTCCGCAAATATCCCAATTATGACAAAGAGATGTATTCCATTGTACATGCTTGTTGTCAACGGAAGAATTACATTTTGGGGAAGGAAACGATCATCCACACAGACCACCGACCCCTGCAGTTCATGCAGACACAAGGGAAGTTACAGAATGATTTCCATCAGAATTAGTCCACATATCTACAACAGTTTCATTTGAACATCAAGTACAAGAAGGGAAGCACCAATAATGTTGGAGACTACCTCAGTTGACCACCGATCGTGGCGATAACGACCGTGCTCAACTCTTATGGGCACAAGACTTCTGATTGGCTGCTTCTCTACAAGAGAGAGCCAGAATTCATCCACACATACCAGATGCTCTTGGAGGGAAACCAAGTTCCAAAGTTTCACCTCGAGGATGTACTACTGTGTCACATGGGACACCTTTGTGTTCCTTCAAGTGAGCGTGCCAAGATGATTTGGGAAGCGCACTACAGTCAGGTCGCTGGGAATTTCGGGGTCAAGAAAATAGTGGCAGTATTGCAGAAGTATTTCTATTGGCCGAACCTTCGACAGGACGTTGGGAAGTACATTCGATCCTGCACTGCCTGTGCCATTGTCAAACCATCCATCAAGAAGCAAGGCCTCTATACCCTGTTGCCTACCCCTAATCGACCTTGGGAATCCATCTCTATGGATTACATGTCAAGACTTCCTGCTACTAAGCATGACAATGACTGTGTGTTTTTGGTCGTTGACAGATTCTCAAAGATGGCCATAATGGTGGCTTGTAAGAAAAATATCACAGCAGAATCCACTGCTAAACTCTTCTTTGAATGAGTGTGGGTACACTTTGGGATCCCACAGTCTATAATCTTAGACCTGGATAGCAGGTTCCTTAGTACATTCTAGTCTAGCCTATGGTCAATGCTAGACACCAAGCTCACAAAGTCCACAGCTTTCCATCCCTAGACTGATGGCTAGACAGAGGTCGTCAACAGGATGATCATACACATTTTGTGCATGTACAACTCAAAGTATCCATGCACATGGGATGAGATCCTCCCCTAAGTACAACACAGCTATAACGGGGCCCTCCACAGCTCAACCAACCACATCCCCTTTCAGGTGGGCTTGGGATTCCAGCCACTATGTCCCATTGACGTAGCCATGTCATTTGCAGCTACTCAGGCTGATTCAACTCATATCCAGTCTGAATTTTCTAAGGAAAAAAACTTCATTGAGTGCATTCAGAACATTTACCAATAGGTTCATGACATATTGGATAGATCCAATGCTAAGTACAAGTAGCAACATGATCAGCATCGGGTGCAACACAACTTCTAGGTGGGCGACAAAGTGTGGCTACATTTGTAGAAGGAGCACCTCACTAGACCCCACTACAAGCTTCGCCTGCTCCGATATGGGCCATACACCATCACCAAGGCTATCGAGGACAATTCCTTTGAGCTCAGTATTCCACCATTCCTTGGTCTGCACCCAGTGTTCAATGTGGACCACCTTCGATCCTATTTTCCACCTCTACTAGACACATCAGACGTGGCAAAAAAACTCACACCAATAGAGTTAAACCCTAATTGCATGGAATAAGCCACCACTGATCAGATTATGGACACACAGATCAAGAACACCTGCCAGCAGAAGATCCAACTATATCGAGTTGTCAAAGTAGGCCAACTCCTTCACTAGGGACCAAGTTCAACAGAAGTTTCCTCATCTCATGGAGGAACTCAACGCAATGGGGACCATTGCTTCCTAAGGGGGGAGGAATGATCCAAGAGGATATTGGTGGCCACCCACCTATTCCTCTTAGACCCCCACCATTGTTTCTTTTAGTTTTCCAGTTTCCTTAATTGTAGCGCAATTTACTATTTTTGGCAGTTTTCGGGTTCTAAACTTCCGGAGCCGTTTTGAGGACCTAAACGACGTTTTTTTGGCATCGAATGGTCGGGTAAATATGAGTCCGTTTCGGACCCAATATTTGCCATTAATGGATGTAGTCCTTAAACAGATCTTTCTAACAATATATCATGTGCGTCAAATGGAGGTAGTATGCTAAAGTTACGACCCCAAGAAATTGATGTACCAAGTTACCCAACAGGGCCCACATTAAGGTGTTTCACCTCCTAGGGTTAGGTTTTTCGATGTGTAGGGTTTCCATTGTTTCTCAATAATATATAGGCCTTTGACCCTCATTATAACAGAGAGTTCAGAGGCATGTAGCTGCAACATCTCTTCTCAAAGATAAGATACCAACACTCTAGCTAGTTTATTTCCATTCTATATGTAAACAAGTTTCAGTTATTGATTAATGAAATGAAGTGTTATTTCCGCTGCATATTTGTTTCTATGGTTATTTGTGTATTCTGTTGCGTTCCTGCATAAATCTGGATCAGTTGGGAATGTAATGGCCCACACTATGCTTCAGTCTGTCCTAATCGGAAAAAGACTCTCAGTAATATTCATACCATACAGGAGGAGATGACTGTTGGAGAATTAGTGAGGACTATGCCCAGAATCAATGCAGCCTCGGAGAATTGACAAGCAAAATATCAAACTTGCATGGTGGAAGTAGAAGGTATGATAAACCAAACCCCTATAACTATTTTAATAGATCCAAGAGTTAGTCTTAGTTATATTGCACCTAAAATAGTAGAAAAATGTAAGTTACCTATTGAAAAATTTGAAAATTCTTGGTTAGTTCAGTTAGCCACTGGTGCTAAAAGAAAGGTAACTTGTTTTGTAAAAGAATTTGTAGTAGTTACGGATCATTTTGAAACTATTGTGAAGCTTAATGTATTACCTCTTTGTTCTTATGATTTACTCATCAGTATGGATTGGTTAGAACAACATAGGGTAATTTTAAATTGTTATGATAAAACCTTTACATGTATAAATAGTGATGGAAAACCAGTAAATGTAAAAGGAATCCCTAGGAAAACAACTATAAGGTAGATTTATTATCTGCAGCTTAAGAGAGCTGTTCATAAGGGTTGTAAATCTTATGTAGTAACAATAACTGATGAAGAGAATCTAAATAAGACAAATAAATTAAAATTGTAGGACATACCAGTTTTAAGAGAGCATGTTGATGTATTTCCGGAAGAAATTCTGGGACTACCTCTGAAAAGGGAATTGGATTTCACCATTGAGCTGGTACCTGGTGTAGTACCTAGATCAAAGGCCCCTTATTTAATGAACATACTTGAACTTAATGAATTAAAGTCACAATGAAAAGAACTTATTGATAAAAAGTATATTCGACCTAGTGTGTCTCCCTGGGGGGCACCTATCATCTTCGTTAAGAAAAATGACATAACCATGCGACTTTGCATAGATTACCATTAGTTGGATAAGATGGCCATTAAAAATCGATACCTGTTGCCCTGCATAGATGATCTGTTTGATCAACTACGTGGAGCCATAGTGTTTTCAAAAATAGATTTAAGGTCTAGATATCATCAAGTTAGGATTAAAGATGAAGACATCTTTAAAAAAGCTTTTAGAAATCGATATGGCCATTATGAGTTTGTCATCATGCCATTTGAGCTTACTAATTCCCCATATTTTTTATGTGTTTAATGAACAACGTTATGCATAAGTATCTAGATTATCTAGATAATTTTGTCGTCGTGTTCATCGATTATATATTAATCTATTCAAAAACTGAAGAAGAACATAAAGAACATTTAAAAATTGTTTTGCAAGAGTTACGAGATCATCAACTCTTTGCAAAGTTTGGTAAATGGGATTTCTTCAAGGATAAGATTCAGTACTTACGTCATGTTGTGACCAAGGAAGGGATTTCAGTAGATCTCGAAAAGATAAAGGCGACTGAAGATTGGCCGGTTCCTAAGAATGTAACTAATGTTCGATCTTTCATGGGAATTACCGGTTACTATCGGAGGTTCATTGAAGGTTTTTCGAGGATATCGAATCCGATAACTTCTTTACAGAAGAAAGGAAAGAAGTTTGATTAAAACCAGAAATGTGAGGAAATATTTAAAAAGTTAAAAACTTTATTAACTAGCACACCTATTTTAAGAATAGTTGATCCAAATAAAGAATTTTTAGTGTGCACTGATGCCTGCAATGATGGTTTAGGTGGTGTTCTAACTCAAGAGGGGCATGTTATTGCCTATGAGTCTAGAAAATTAAAAATTCATGAAAAGAATTATGCAACTTATGATCTGGAATTAGCAGCTATTATACACGCTCTAAAGATGTGGCGACATCACCTAATGGCAGAAAATTTATTTTAATGACTGATAATAAAGGATTAAAGTATCTGTTAGATTAGCCTAATATAAATGCCAGACAAGCTAGGTGGCTAGCTTTTCTAAGTGAGTATGATTTCAAAATTTAGCACATTAAAGGTAAAGAAAATAAAGTTGCTAATGCAATAAGTAGGAATCCAAGGCTAAATTTTGCAGCAGTTATCAGCACTTATATGATAGATTTGGATGAATAGCTTAAAGTAGGAATAGAACAAGATGAAATTTACCAAAATTTACTAGCTAAAACTAAAGAAAATCCAACAGAAAGCTTAAGTAAAGGGTATAGTTTGAATGCAAAAGAATTTTTACTGTATAAAGACAAAATGTATGTGCCTAACATACCTAAAGTTAAGCTGTTAATTTTGGATGAAATCCATAAAACTCCATACTCAGGTCATCCAATTTACCAAAAGACTATAATTATGTTAAGAAAATAATATTTTTGGCCAAATATGAATACTAAATTAGTAGAATATATCGCTAGGTGTTTTGATTGTCAGCAGGTGAAAACTGAACATCAACACCCTGCAGGATTACTTCAGCCATTACCCATTCCTAGCTGGAAATGGGAGATAATTAGTATCGATTTTGTTACTGGATTTCCTAGAAATCAGAATCTAAATAATTCTATCATGGTAGTAGTTGATAAGTTAAGTAAAGAAGCTCACTTTATACCTGTTAAAATGACATATAAAGCTGCAAACATAGCTGATATTTTTCTAAAATAGATTTTTCGACTGCATGGAATACCGAAAGTCATAATCTCAGATAGAGATCCTAAATTTACAGGTAACTTTTGGAAATCTATGTTTAAATAATTAAACACTACATTAAATTTTAGTACTTCGTTCCATCCTCGAACAGATGGACAAACTGAAAGAGTAAACCAAGTTCTAGAAGATTTATTAAGAATATATGTGAAAGACTAGCCAGGTAAATGGGAGGATTATTTGCATCTGGTAGAATTTGCTTATAATAATAATTATCAGGCATCAGCCAGATTTAGTTCTTTCAAAATTTTGTATGGAAGGAAATGTAATACTGCTCTCTTGGAGTAATCCAATGGATAGATTAGTATTAGGTCCTAAACTGTTAAAGGAAATGGAAGAAACTGTAAAATAGGTGCAAGGTAATCTGAAAGTTGCGTAGGATTGAAATAAAAGTCAAGAATACCTTAAAAGAACTCCAAAAGATTTTCAGGTAGGTGAACATGTCTTCATCAAGGTGAGGCCCAAAATGAGCTCTTTGAGATTGGGGAGTTGTGCAAAACTAGCACCTTGATACTGTGGTCCATTTGAAATACTGTCGAGGATTGGACAAGTAGCTTATCAATTATCATTCGCACCAAATTTAAGAGTACATAATGTTTTTCACATTTCTGTATTAAAGAAATATGTCCATGATGCTACTCATGTTGTTAACTAGAATGATGTACAGGTGGAACCAGAAGGATATTTTGTAGTGGAACCGGACTGTATCCTTGGGCAGAGGGAGATCACACTTCGGAACCACACCATTGGATAGGTGACGGTGCAATGGAAGCACCTTAGTCTAGAGGAAGCCACCTGGGATTTGGAAAGTAATATGCAAGATGCATATCCAATTCTGTTCCAGGGAAATTTTGAGGATGAGGAATAAATAACATCGAGGACGATGTTATGTTCTAAGGGGGTGTGTATGTCACATGCCCTAATTTTGCAAAAAAAACAATATTTTCTTATTTGATTTTATTTAAGGACAATTTGTTAAATTTTATGCTAAGTTGTAATTTATGACTCAGCAGAGTCAAGGATATTTAATGTAATTTTGAATATTTTAATTATAAATAAATAAAGGTAGAGACAACAGCTTAAGAGAGCTATTAAAAGAGTGTTTACTGGTCAAATTGGTGGAGGAGACTGGGTGGAGAGAAAACAAACATGTGGCAGCATCCTCAAACCACTTCCAACTATTGCAGGTGGCAACCTCCCTATATTTGGGTTCATGATTCCCCAATAAAGTGGAATTAAAGCATGTGGCTCAGTTAATGACAACTGACCCAGAAGACCTAGGCAATCTCTATAAAAGTTCCCATTGAAGAGAGCTGAGGCGGCTCATTTTCTAGAGAAATGATCATTCAGGTGAATGTACTTCAGAGAAATTCAATGGAAGGAAATTGTAGAAAGAGTTGGAGGGGATAACTGCTGAGTGATCTAGTGCAGCTTTTTAGCTGAAGGATCTTACAGCTGACTGTAGAGTGTTTTACTGAGTCATTGGACTAGTCTATTGTTTGCATGCTCCACCCGTTCTCAGCCAAGAAGACCAAGAACAGGCTCAGGGGTCCTGAGGAAGCATTATTTGGGTGCTCTCCAGGAGTTTGGTAGGGAGGAACAACCTCCTAACGATGTTGTTTTCTATCCTAATCAGGTTCTACATTATTTTGTTTCATTGTTATAGATAGTTAAATCTGAATCTGACTGTTAAATGAATCTTAAATATTTAGTTTTAAAATGTTAGAGTTAGTAATCTTTTAGATTATTGAAGAAATGAATCTGAATTAGATGGAAAATAATTCTCATCTGTGTTTTTCCACACGTGGAAGGACCAGGCCGTACTCCAGCACAGACAGACTATTTAAAGTAGATGAAAAAATGATAAGAGACTGAATTGAATAGATGTGGTTCTGCATTTAATAATAGCAGAGTAATTTATTTCAGTATGTAGGTTATTATCAAAAAGAACAATAATCTGGGTATCTATGTTATTATTTTTTTACAAGATTATATATGTAAATATAATGGAAAAGAAATAGCAGTAATTCAGTACAGGTAGAAGGATTAATATGTTAAGAAAATACCTTAGTAGATAAATGTTGTATTTACAGACAATATATTATTCTTTTATTTCAAGTTAAAATATGCTGGAGGTTAAACTGTGTTACATTATAGAAATATTCCTTTGTATATATTTAGTAACTATTTACAACGCAATAGAAATATCACAATCAAGCTACTTTATTACATTTAGCTAAATAAATAAATAAACTACAAACACTTAGTTTTATTTACTAATCATATCAACTAAACTAAGTCTAAGAAATACTATAAACCAAGTAGGGTGATATTAAAATATTTAATTTATAAAGAACAAACTATGTTACAGAGTATATGTATATCTTTTCAAGAAACTATGAGTAAACCCTATCTGTCATTTATTAAATAAAAATAATAAAAATATGATAATAATTAACATATAAATAAATGTCTATTTATAAAAAGAACTGTTTTTAATTTTACAAACAGGTTATACCTTTGAAAGTAAACTACAGGGGCGAAACCCTAAACTATTGTTTTTGCAAATGACAAACATTTAAGCTATAATCCAATTACTTGGATTATTTTATTAATAAACAATTAAACTAATATAAACTGTTTACAGTCCATTAAGGACAAATGAAAAGACAAATGTAATGTTACAACTAGAATTTTTCACAACACACTAATTAAAACAAATTTAACAAGTAACAGAACCTATTAAAAATAAATTGAAAGATTTATTTAAATAAGGGTTTCATTTAGGAAAACCCTACCTCGTATTCTTGGGCCAACAATTAAATATTACAAATTATTCTATGACTAAGTTACAGTCTTAAAATAATAACCATATTATATACACAAGATAAAATAAACAGTAAAAATTCTTTATTCACAGTTGAATAGGGTAAGACCCTAAGTTACAGAGAGTCACAAAATAGTATTACTGTAAATTGAGTCCGAGCTCGAAGGAAGTCTTTTTAAAAACCATTGTATTGCATTGACAGGATGTAAGGCTAGAAATCTAAACAAAATACAACACCCAGCTCATGGCCGTGACTACCCATCGACGAAGCGAGGGTTTGAAAACATAATAGAACCCAATAACATTTAAAAAGAAACTGCATAGCTAAAAGTGAAGCTGGACAAGCTTCCAAGCTCAGGGTTACACCATCGACAACCTTGTTACAAGTAGGGTAAGAACCCAAACATTGAACACAAGGCTTATCAGATTGAAACCACGACCTTTGAAGACAACCAACATCATCTTCTTCTCATGGTTTGCAAGTGGAGTCTTGAGTTCCTGCAAAGTGAGCACAGTACTGCGTTAAATTTAAAACTCTTTCTATAAAAATAAACTAACTGTAACACAATATTTACTGTTAGATTTCTATCCTGGATTAAAACTAAAATATTTACCTTAATAAGAGTATCAAATAGTCTAGTGACAGGACTGTCACCAACGACAGTGTGCATATAAAAATCCCAAACTCTACTATGTAGATGGAGCACCACCAACATAGGTGAAGCTTAGCTTCTCACCACGGTTACATGCCACGGGGAAGGGAAAATGAAGTTTAAGATAGAATGCGAATAAGTGCAAATAACCAGTGAACTCTAGCTTAGTAAAAACACATCGACGAAGTATAGCAACAAGACCAAGCTCAAGAAACTACAACATGATAAACCCAGGCGTTGGGGCAAACTGGAACAAGAATAATACTCATGGCCATCATGAAAATATTGCAGAGTAGCCCGAAGGTCAGAATGAATTGCGGAGGAAGAATAGCAAGGGTTAGGGTTGCATTGGTTTTATATCTCCAATACAAGGTCATGAGGCGACCACGTGACCTTAATAATTCAAAATATGCATGGATCGAGTTCTATACTCACCTGCGTTTCAAATAATTCCAATCATTTAAACATGATTCTCATCAAAACGATGCATAAAACTATAATGTATTCCTTTATTTATCACATCGTAAATTATATGTATTTCTTATCATAATGTTTGATAGCTCATCATTGGTGTTTGGGTAACAATGTTAAGTTAACATTGACCTAGCGAAAAGGTGATAACCATTTAAACATTGGTAAATCCTGAAATCGACCATGCTTACAACAAGTAGACTTATATAATTACATAACCGTGATAAGTATGTATATATTTAATCCAAACTCATCACTTATAAACCAACAACTTGAATGGCTTTAATTTATGAAATTGAATAAAGTTGGATAGAATAGTAAAAGAATATATTCATAAATTCTTGTACAAAATTCAATTTTGGTTTAGACTTTCATAGACACTAGTTGTTTCTCAACTTGTCAATTGCTAGTAATTTACTATGATTATTTATTTGGTAAGATAATTTTGTGATTAAACAAGATAGCTTGTACTTAGCATAGGATAGAATGTTGATCATTATAGAAATATCTACCTTCAAAGCTGTTATAGACAGTAACTTAATGTAAGAAAGGCGTTATAGTAATAATAAGAATTACAATGGAATAATCCTACTCAATTCCATAATCATTGGAACAACATGGATTGACTTAGATTTAAGAAGTGAAGGAAAACCGTATTCCATGTGAAACAATGAAGTTGGTTTTACACTAATCAAGCTTATAATATCAAGAAGTTTTATAGGCAGTAAGTTTCCCTACATAATGTAAATATCGATCAGCTTGGTACTCAAGTAATTAATACGATAATGTATATGATACAATAGTACATGCAGTACTACACTAACGAGGAAGCTAATAACTTGTTAATGAGCAATTAATTTATACATATAAGTCATAGGTTGATACTTACCATAACTAGTAAGTTAAAAACGAAATCAAATTTTATATTCTAATGAGAATCTTACTATTAGTATTAATAGAAGCTCTTCCATGCACAAAAACCAATAGAACAATAAGTATAACATTTGCAAGATAAGCATGATAAAATAGAATTTAATATGCGACATAGAATATGAGCTTAGAGTCACAGTAAGTATCATTGGTGTCGCTAAGTTTGATAAAGAAAGGAACTCTTTTATTTGAACTTTTCTTATAAAGAAAAACTGGACAAAACAAACTACTTTACCTCATTGAAGTTGCTTGAAATTTATTAGCTTATCTACTAAGCATATTAATTTCAATTAGAAACACTTCTTGATACTTTATGAATTTAAAACGTTTACTTATTCGATCATACCTATAAACCTTTAAGAAATAGTAATATTTCTACGTTAGCATAAATGCTAAGTAAGCCCAGGATTCAAAGTTAGATTCCACCTACTTGCCATAGAGAAGAATCATCAGTAAACTGAATTAAAACAATACGCAAGTAAACCCTATTTATGTTATGAAAAAGAAACTGATTTAGTTAACGTAATTTGAAAATATGTAATACTAATCGTTGGACTATTTCTTTTTCCGCTAACCTTTAGCTGTTAGTAAACTGCAGTTTTAGCATTTTATGTTATCTCAAAATCTTAATTTTTTGTGAATTTTTGGGGTTTTGACATGTGGTATCAGAGCACAAGGTTCAAACACTAGGCCATGATGAAGCCCAACTAGCTTTTATGAAACAGGGATTTTGAAATATTTTGCTGATGTATTTTCTTTTAAATGTTAACAAATAGAGAAATTGTTTCTGAAGTTTAACAAATAGGTATGGAAAGGATGGAGGAATATGCAAAGGAAGAATCTCCATTTATTGAACCAAAAAATTTACCAAAAGATCCTATACCAAAAGATTTAACCACCAACTCCTCAGAACTGTTACAAACTGTAAAAGACCTAAAATCTGAAATGGAATCTGTAAAATGAGAGAATGAAAGGATTCTAAGGGCTCAGGAGGAGCTGAATCAGATCCTAACAGAAAGGTTTCAAACTGAGGGTAGGGGTAGAAGAATGGAATTAGAAGATACAAGTCATCAACATAAATTTAAAAAGATGAAACATACTAAAAATGAAAGCAGTTCATCTTCAAAGGTGTTTGGTGAACAACGTAATTTGCATTCTACTAGTGATAGTAGTGATGGCAATCATTATACTAAAAAGAGGAAATACAAACCTTATGAGGAAATTTCTGGGGAATTCAAAACGATAAAACCACCAACATTCAATGGAAAGACTGAGAGGAGGGACTAAGCGGAATCCTGGTTATCTGGGATGAAGAAGTACTTCCAGATATATAACTATTCTAACCAGTTAAAGGCTAGAATGGATATCTACAATCTCTTAGGAAAGGCTGACATTTGGTGGTGGGACTTGAAGAGAGTTAAGGGAATAAAAGAGAAGAATGTAAATTGGAGTACCTTCAAGAGGTACTTAAAAAAAAAATCTTTCTGAGCAATACTACGAAGAGAGAGCAAAAGAGTCTTATGAGCTTAAATTAGGATCAATGACAATGAAAGATCTAAACATCAACTTTTTAAGTCTGCTTAGGTATGTGCCATACCTAGTAGATGAGAAACCAAAGGTTCAGAGATTCCTTAGCTGTCTACCTTATCATATTAAATAAATCATTGAGTATGACAATCCAAAGACTTTGGAGGAAGCTATCAGGAAAGCCAACTTCTTTTATGAACAGAATCGGAAGTAGGAAAGCATGGCCAACTGGAAGGCCAAGAAGAATAATAACCAGTATGAGGAAAGGAAGAAAGAATTTGTGCGCAACAAAAATTCTAAGAACAATAAGGATAGAAATTTTTCTAACGAGAATTTCCAAGGAAATAAGAATAATTCACCAAGCAACCAGAATAATTCCAAGGGGAAAGAATTTGCTAATAACCATGGTAATCACACCAAGAAATCTTAATGCAAAGAGCCTATAAAGTGCTGGGAGTGTAATGGCCCACACTATGCTTCAGTTTGTCCTAATCGAAAAAAGACTGTCAGTAATATTCATACCATACAGGAGGAGATGACTGTTGGAGAATTAGTGAGGACTATTCCTAGAATCAATGCATCCTTGGAGAATCAACAAGCAGAATATCAAAATTCCATGGTGGAAGTAGAAGGTATGATAAACCAAAAACATATAGCTCTTTTAATAGATCCAGGAGCTAGTCTTAGTTATATTGCACCTAAAATAGTAGAAAAATATAAGTTACCTGTTGAAAAATTTGAAAATTCTTGGTTAGTTCAGTTAGCCACGGGTGCTAAAAGAAAGGTAACCTGTTTTGTAAAAGAATGTGCAGTAGTTATGGATCATTTTGAAACTGTTGTGAAGCTTAATGTATTAACTCTTGGTTCTTATTATTTACTCATAGGTATGGATTGGTTAGAACAAAATAGGGTAATTTTAAATTGTTATGATAAAACCTTTACGTGTATAAATAGTGATGGAAAACCAGTAAATGTAAAAGGAATCCCTAGAAAAACAACTATAAAGAAGATTTCTGCTCTGCAGCTTAAGAGAGCTATTAGGAAGGGTTGTAAAGCTTATGCAGTAACAATAACTGATGAAGAGAATCTAAATAAGATAGATAAATTAAAATTGGAGGACATACCAGTTTTAAGAGAGTATGCTGATGTATTTCTGGAAGAAATTCCGGGACTACCTTCGAAAAGGGAATTGAATTTCACCATTGAGCTGGTACTTGGTGTAGTACCTAGCTCAAAGGACCCTTATCAAATCAACATACTTGAACTTAATGAATTAAAGTCACAATTAAAAGAACTTATTAATCAAAAGTATATTCAACCTAGTGTGTCTCCCTGGGGGGCACTTGTCATCTTCGTTAAGAAAAAGGATGGAACCATGAGACTTTGCATAGATTACTGTCAATTGAATAAGATGACCATTAAAAATCGATACCCTTTGCCCCGCATATATGATCTGTTTGATCAACTACATGGAGCCATGGTGTTTTCAAAAATAGATTTAAGGTCTGGATATCATCAAGTTAGGATTAAAAATGAAGACATCTTTAAAATAGCTTTTAGAACTCGATATGGCCATTACGAGTTTGTCGTCATGCCATTCGGACTTACTAATTCCCCATATTTTTTTATGTGTTTAATGAACAACATTATGCATAAGTATCTAGATAAGTTTGTAGTCATGTTCATCGATGATATATTAATCTATTCAAAAACTGAAGAAGAACATAAAGAACATTTAAAAATTGTTTTGCAAGAGTTACGATATTATCAACTCTTTTCAAAGTTTAGTAAATGTGATTTATTCAAGGATAAGATTTGGTACTTAGTTCATGTGGTGACCAAGGAAGGGATTTCAGTAGATCCTAGAAAGATAAAGACGATCGAAGATTGGCCGGTTCCTAAGGATGTAATTGATGTTTGATCTTTCATGGGAATTATCGGTTACTACCGGAGGTTCATTGAAGGTTTTTCGAGGATCGCGAATTCGATAAATTCTTTGCAGAAGAAAGGAAAGGAGTTTGATTGGAACCAGAAATGTGAGGAAAGCTTTAAAAAGTTGAAAATTTTATTAACCAGTGCACCTATTTTAAGAATAGATGATCCAAATAAAGAATTTGTAGTGTGCATTGACACCTGCAATGATGGTTTAGGCGGTGTTCTAACTCAAGAGGGGCATGCTATTGCCTATGAGTATAGAAAATTAAAAATTCATGAAAATAATTATGCAACTTATGATCTGGAATTAGCAGCTGTTATACATGCTCTAAAGATGTGGCGACATCACCTAATTGGAAAAAAAATTATTTTAATGACTTATAATAAATGATTAAAGTATATGTTAGATCATCATAATCTAAATGTGAGACAAGCTAGGTGGCTAGCTTTTCTAAGTGAGTATGATTTCGAAATTAAACACATTAAAGGTATAGAAAATAAAGTTGCTGATTCATTAAGTATGAATGCAAGGCTGAATTTTGCAACAATATGACAGATTTGGACGAACAACATAAAGTAGGAATAGAACAAGATGAAATTTACCAAAATTTACAAGCTAAAACTAAAGAAAATCCAACATAAATCTTAAATAAAGGGTATAGTTTGAATGCAAAAGAATTTTTACTGTATAAAGACAAAATGTATGTACCTAATGTACCTAAAGTTAAGCTATTAATTTTAGATGAAATCCATAAAAATCCATACTGAGGTCATCCAAGTTACCAAAAGACTATAACTATGTTAAGAAAAGAATATTTTTGGCCAAATATGAAGACTGAATTAGCAGAATATATCGCTAGGTGTTTTGAATGTCAGCAGGTGAAAACTGAACATCAACACCCCGCATGATTACTTCAGCAATTACCCATTCCTAGCTAGAAATGGGAGATAATTAGTCTCGACTTTGTTACTGGACTACCTAGAAATTAGAATCTAAATGATTCTATCATGGTAGGAGTTGATAAGTTAAGTAAATCAGCTCACTTTATACCTGTTAAAACCACATATAAAGCTGCAAACATAGCTGATATTTTTCTAAAATAGATTTTTCGATTGCATGGAATACCGAAAGTCATAATCTCAGATAGAGATCCTAAATTTACAGGTAACTTTTGGAAATATCTGTTTAAAGGATTAAACACTACATTAAATTTTATTACTTAGTTCCATCCTCAAACAGATGGACAAACTGAAAGAGTAAACCAAGTTCTGGAAGATTTATTAAGAATGTATGTGAAAGACTAGCCACGTAAATCAGAGGATTATTTGCATCTAGTAGAATTTTCTTATAATAATAATTATCAGGCATCAGCCAGATTTAGTCCTTTCAAAATTTTGTATGGAAGGAAATGTAATACTCCTATCTCTTCGAGTAATCCAGTGGATAGATTAGTATTAGGTCTTTAACTATTAAAGGAAATGGAAGAAATTGTAAAATAGGTGCAAGGTAATCTGAAAGTTGCACAGGATTGACAGAAAAGTCAAGCAGACCTTAAAAGAACTCCAAAATAGTTTCAGGTAGGTGAACATGTGTTCATCAAGGTGAGGCCCAAAAAGAGCTCTTTGAGATTGGGGAGTTTTGCAAAACTAGCACCTCGATACTGTGTTCCACTTGAAATACTGTTTAGGATTGGACAAGTAGCTTATCAATTAGCATTAGCACCTAATTTAAGAGTATATAATTTTTTTCACATTTTTGTATTAAAGAAATATGTTCATGATGCTACTCATGTTGTTAATTGGAATAATGTATAGGTGGAACCAGAAGGAGACTTTCTGGTGGAACTGGACTGTATCCTCGGTTGGAGGGAGATCACACTTCAGAATCACACCATTGGAAAGGTGAAGTTGCAATGGAAGCACATTAGTCCAGAGGAAGCCACCTGGGAATTGGAAAGTAATATGCGACATGCATATCCAATTCTATTCCAGGGGAATTCTGTGGATGAAGAATAAATAACATCGAGGACAATGTTATGTTCTAAGGGGTTGTGTATGTCACATGCCCCAATTTTGCAAAAATCAATATTTTTTTATTTGATTTTATTTAAAGACAATATGTTAAATTTTATGCTAAGTTGTAATTGATGACTCAATAGAGTCAAGGATATTTAATGTAATTCTAAATATTTTAATTATAAATAAATAAAGGTGGAGACAACAGCTTAGAAGAGCTGTTAAAAGAGTGTTTAGTGGTCCAATTGGTGGAGGAGACTGGGTGGAGAGCAAATAGATGTGTGGAAGCATCCTCAAACCACTTGCAATTGTTGTAGGTGGCAACCTCCCTATATTTGGGGTCATGATTCCCAAAGAAAGTGGAATCAGAGCAGGTGGCTCAATTAATGACAATTGACCCAAAAGACCTAGGCAATCTTTATAAAAATTCCCATTGAAGAGAGTTGAGGCGGCTCATTTTCTAGAGAAGTGATCATTCAGGTGAATATACTTTAGAGAAATTCAATGGAAGGGAATTGCAGAAAGAGTTTGAGGGGATAAATGCTAAGTGATCTAGTGCAACTTTTTAGCTGAAGGATCTTACTACTGAGTGCAGAGTGTTTTACTGAGTCATTGGACTACTCTATTGTTTGCATGCTCCACTAGTTCTCAACCAAGAAGACCAAGAACAAGCTCGGGGGTCCTGATGAAGCGTTGTTTGAGCACTCTTCAGGAGTTTGGTAGGGAGGAATGGCCTCCTAATGCAGTTCTTGTCTATCCTAATCAGGTTCTAGATTATTTTGTTTTAATGTGATAGATAGTTAAATCTGAATCTGACTGTTAAATGAATGTTAAATATTTAGTTGTAAAATGTTAGAGTTAGTAATCTTTTAGATAATTGAAGAAGTGAATCTGAATTAGATGGAAAATAATTCTCAACTGTGTTTTTCCACACCTGGAAGGACCAGGTCGTACTCTAACATAGACAGAGTATTTAAAGTAGATGAAAAAATGATAAGAGACTGGATTGAATAGATGTGGTTCTACATTTCATAATCGCAGATTAATTTATTTCAGTATGTAGGTTATTATAAAAAAGAACAATAATATAGGTATCTATGTTATTGTTATTTTAAAATATTATGTATGTAAATATACTGGAAAAGAAATAGCAGTAATCTAGTACATGTAGAAGGATTAATATGTTAAGAAAATACCTTAGTAGATAAATGTTGTATTTATAGACAGTAGATTATTCTTTTATTTCAAGTTAAAATATGCTGGAGGTTAAACTGTTTTACATTATAGAAATATTCCTTTGTATATATTTTTTAACTATTTACAACGCAATAGAAATATCGCAATCAAGCTACTTTATTACATTGAGCGAAATAAAGAAATAAACTACAAACACTTAGTTTTATTTACTAATCATATCAACTAAAATAAGTCTAACAAATACTATAAACTAAGTAGGGTGATATTAAAATATTTAATTTATAAAGAACAAACTAAGTTATAGAGTTTGTGTATATCTTTTCCAGAAACTCTGAGTAAACCCTATCTATCATTTATTAAATAAAAACAATAAGAATATGATAATAATTAACATATAAATAAATGTCTATTTATGAAAAGAACTATTTTTAATTTTACAAACAGGTTATACCTGTGAAAGTAAACTATAGGGTCGAAACCCTAAACTATTATTTTTACAAATGACAAACATTTAAGCTATAATCCAATTACTTGGATTATTTTATTAATAAGCAATTAAACTAATATAAACTGTTTATAGTCCATTAAGGACAAATGAAAAGACAAATTTAATGTTACAACTAGAAATTTTCACAACACACCTGTAACACTAATTAAAACAAATTTAACAAGTAATAGAACCTATTAAAAACAAATTGAAAGATTTATTTAAACAAGGGTTTCATTCAGGAAAACCCTAGCTCGTATTCTTGAGCCAACAATTAAATATTACAAATTATTCTATGACTGAGTTACAGTCTTAAAATAATAACCATATTATATACACAAGATAAAATCGATAGTAAAAATTCTTTATTCATAGTCGAATAGGCTAAAACCCTGAGTTACATAGAGTCGAAAAATAGTATTACTGTAAACCAAGTTCGAGCTCGAAAGAAGTCTTTTTAAAAACCATTGTATTGCATTGACAGGCCGTAAGGCTAGAAATATAAGCCAAAGACAACGCCCAGCTCACGGCCGGGACTACCCATCGATGAAGTGAGGGTTTGAAAACAAAATAGAACCCAATAACATTTAAAAAGAAACTGCATAGCTAAAAGTAAAGCTGGACAAGCTTCCAAGCTCAGGGTTAAACCATCAACAACCCTATTACAAGTAGGGAAAGAACCCAAACCTTGACCATAGGGCTTACCGGATTGAAGCCACAACCTTTGAAGATAGCTAGCATCATCTTCTTTTCACAGTTTGCAAGTGGAGTCTCAAGTTCCTACAAAGTGAGCACAATACTGCATTAAATTTAAATCTCTTTCTATAAAAATAAACTAACTGTAACACAATCTTTACTGTTAGCTTTCTATCCTAGATTAAAACTAAAATATTTACCTTAATAAGAGTATCGAACAATTTAGCGACGAGACTATCACCAACGATAGTGTGTATATAAAAATCCCAAACCCTACTATGTAGATGAAGCACCACCAACAGAGGTGAAGCTTAGCTTCTCACCACGGTTACAGGCCATGGGGAAGGCAAAATGAAGTTTAAGATAGACTGCCAATAAGTGCAAATAACCAGTGCAATCTAGCTTAGTAAAACCACAACGATGAACGCTAGCAACAAGACCGAGCTAAAGAAACTACAACACGACAAACCTAGGCGTTGGGACAAACTGGAACAAGAATAATACTCACGACCGCGATGAAAATATTGCAGAGCAGCTCGAAGGCTAGCATGAACTGCAGAGGAAGAATAGCAAAGGGTTAGGGTTACATTGGTTTTATATCACCAATACACAGACAGGAGGTGGCCACGTGATCTCGGTCGAGTTCTATAGTCACCTCTATTTCAAATAATTCCAATCATTTAAACATGATTCTCATCAAAACGATTCATAAAACTATAATGTATGCCTTTATTTATCACATCGTAAATTATATGTATTTCTTATCATAATGTTTGATAGCTCATCATTGGCATTTGGGTAACAATGTTAAGTTAATGTTGACCTAGCGAAAAGGTGATAACCATTTAAACATTGGTAAATCCTGAAATTGACCATGCTTACAACAAGTAGGCTTATATAATTACATAACCATGATAAGTATGTATTTATTTAATCAAAACTCATCACTTATAAACCAACAAATCGAATGGTTTTAATTTATGAAATTGAATAAAGTTGGATAGCATAGTAAAAGAATATATTCATAAATTCTTTTACAAAGTTCAATTTTGGTTTAGAATTTCATAGACACTAGTTGTTTCTCAACTTGTCAATTGCTAGTAATTTACCATGATTATTTATTTGGTAAGATAATTTTGTGATTATATAAGATAGCTTGTACTTAGCATAGGATAGAATGTTGATCATTATAGAAATATCTACCTCGAAAGTTGTTATAGACATTAACTTAATGTAAGAAAGGCATTATAGTAATAATAAGAATTACAATGGAATAATCCTACTCAAGTCCATAATCATTGGAACAACATGGATTGATTTAGATTTAAGAAGTGAAGGCAAAAAGTATTCCATGTGAAACAATGAAGTTGGTTTTACACTAATCAAGCTTATAATATCAAGAAGTTTTACACGTAGTAAGTTTCCCTACATAATGTAAATATCGATTAGCTTGGTAATCAAGTAATTAATACGATAATGTATATGATACAATAGTACATGCAGTACAACACTGATGAGGAAGCTAATAACCTATTAATGAGCAATTTATTTATACATATAAGTCATAGGTTAATACTTACCATAACTAGTAAGTTAAAAATGAAATCAAATTTTATATTCTAATGAGAATCTTACTATTAGTATTAATAGAAGCTCTTCCATGTACAAAAACCAATAGAACAATAAGTATAACATTTGCAAGATAAGCATGATAAAATAGAATTTAATATGCGACATAGAATACGAGCTTAGAGTCACAGTAAGTATCGTTGGTGTCGCTAAGTTTGATAAAGAAAGGAACTCTTTTATTTGAACTTTGCTTACAAAGAAAAACTGGAGAAAACAAACTACTTTACCTCATTGAAGTTGCTTGGAATTTATCAGCTTATCTACTAAGCATATTAATTGCAAATAGAAACACTTCTTGATACTTTATGAATTTAAAATGTTTACTTGTTTGATCATACCTGTAAACCTGTAAGAAACAGTAATATTTCTGCATTAGCATAAATGTTAAGTAAGCCCAGGATTCAAAGTTATATTCCACCTACTTGCCATAGAGAAGACTCATCAGTAAACTGAATTAAAACAATACGCAAGTAAACCCTATTTATGTTACGAAAATGGAACTGCTTTAGTTAACATAATTTCAAAATATGTAATACTAATCGTTGGACTTTTTATTTTTCCGCTAACGTTTAGCTGTTAGTAAACCACAGTTTCAACATTTTATGTTATCTCAAAATCTTAAATTTTTGTGAATTTTTGGGGTTTTGACAATATCCCTCTTCTTTCTCATCTTTCTTGAAGTGTTACACGTCTTATAATGTTTCTTCTTTAGTCTCTTGATTTTTCTCAAGTTTTTCCTTTTCATCTTCCTTTGTTGTTTCTTTCTCTTTTTTTTGTCCATCTAGTAAAATCCTGAAGAAGGGATTTTCTAAGAAGGAATTTTTTTGGTTCTAGGATGTTATGAGTATTTTCTTCTAGACCTCCTTTTTGTAAAGATCTAAGAGCTACAAAGACATTGTATGTGCGTTTTTATGGGTTAATTTCCTCTATTCCATTTTTATGGGATATTCTGCATGATTTGGATTTGACTTTAAAATCCTTCTCTTTGGATTCTCATTATTGTTTTGGATGTTAATGGGGGAATTGTTGCTCTTGTTTCTTTTGGAATAATTTAATTAAGTTATCATATGAGTGGAAAAAATTACAGTTGAATGGGATATGTTCATAGTATTCCATGTATAGAGGGGCTCTTCCATCTAAATTGAGTTGAATCAATTATGATAACTCTCAATACAATCCTACCTCTATGAAGATAGGGACACGTGAGTATTTTCCTCATTTTTCTTCATCTCTTGCTAAAAATGACCTAGTTTGTTTCCAATATAAGTAATCAAACTTTTATTCCAAAATGTTATTAGAAGATGCGAGAATTTTATCCATACTAGTACATTTTTTACTTCATCTTCATGATCAAAATCTAGATTCTAGGGGGATATATACATCCCTCTAGATCCCATGAAACATGGGACTGAGTGAAAAAACAAGTCCCTTTATTCTTTGCTTGAAAAAAAATGAAGAGAGAATAACCTCTTCCAACAACACAACAAGAGACATTTGTATTTAGAATAGGGCCCTGATTGCTCCATTCCCCACAAATCTACTAGATTTGATATAGCTCAAAGTCCAGTAAATTTTCCCACCGGGGATCTTTTGGTTAGTACAAGGGAGTATATATAAGCTTCTAGGGAAGCTATGTAATGCCTTCGTTTTGACCTTTAGAATGTATTGGTTTCATATGTAAATATCGTGTATATGAGTTGTATGATTCATTGTGTGGAGCTCAAGGCCAAGGCCTTTTTAGTGAATGCTCAATTTAAAAGGAAAGTATTTTATATTTTGTGAGTCATGTGCTAGTAAGCCATGGGAAATTGTAAAATGATGTAAATATTTATAAATGCAATTAAAAATACAAGAGTTGGATGATGGGAAGCACCTAAAAATGGGGGGGGGGGTTGTTTTTATCCACTAAAGAGAGGTGAGTGTCTGTGGGGTTTAACCCATTATTTCCAAGTGTCATCTTGAGAACCCATATTGAATTCCTTCCTGATATTTAATTTTGTTGTAAGAGAGTAGTTGAAAAATCAACTCATGAATTAATGGAGAATGGGAAAACTCAAAAATTCATATGGTTGAGTATGAGCTGATCAATTTAATTGACCCAAAATTCAATTTTCCTCATGGAAATTTATTCTCCATCATCCCCATTCCATTGTGAAACAACACGAAATTACTTTGGCATGTTTCTTTCCATTCGCAATAGTGAAAATTACAAAAATTGTAACCATAAATCAAGTCGTATTTCAGACTATTCAGAATTCCCAAAAATTCATGTCGCTAGTGAAATAGAGTGGGGAATCCATAGACATAAACCAATGGGAGAATTTGAGAGTGTAAAAATCCCATAAATCCATGGAAAGGCCTACATTTTCAAGCTTGGAAATTGAATTTTTTGGGTGAGTGTGTTGTGCCCCTACCCAACAGCCTTTAAAAAACATTATTTCATCAAACAAAATTGTATTTTGTTTTGATGAAATGTTTAAATTTCATATAGCTAAAATAAAGAATTGATAGCTACTGAAATGGCAACATTCCAGAAGCTACTGAAACATGAAATTCAATGTTTTTAAAGAAAATCTTTGCAAACTATGGGTTAGTTGAAAAAATCACTACTTTGGAATTATTATTTTGAGTGAATTTACATTCAAAATCAAGGCATTAGTATTAATAATCACCATATCTTTTATCATAATCTAATCTTGAAATCTTATTCAAATATTTATCATCTGATTTTATTATGTGATTTAGCTATCATAAATTTTGATAAGGTTTTGAAATTGGAAGGTTGATATGTTGTTGCTCTTGATTCTTCGTGTATGAAGCTTTTCTCCAAATTATTTTTATATATCCATGATGGTCACATTTTATATACCGGTTTAAATTATTTATGTGAGAATATTCCTTATAATTCGAGGTAATTTTTATGTTTTCATTAATTATTGATGTTTCCAAAAATTAATTTATTCAAGGGATATATATTCATGATATATTTGGGGCCAAACTGTATACATTTTTATGAAAGGAAAATTCCAATTCTTGATTTGTTTTACCCTCTCGACAACTTTACCCTTATCATAATGTAATAATATTTTTTTTTTAAATTATGCATTTTGGTTATTGGTTTAAAGGCGATCGTTGATTATGAAATGATTATGGGATGATTATTTTGCAATATTTTCCTCCATGAACAGATATGTACGAGAAGCTAGCTCAATAATTTCAATAAAATCAAGATGCCATATCTTGTTTTCATAAATCACCAACACAGCTAGATCGACAGTCACGCTGCTCTATTATATGATCAACCTCACGGCGATCTCAAAAAATATTTGTATCAAACATCACATAGTTTGTGAGTGGTTGTTGAAATAATGATAATCTATCAATGAGGTAGATTTGCCGAAAGGGAAGAAATAATACTGATTACGTGTGAGATTATTGCCTAAATTTGCTAAGCTATATGAGATTGCGGAGAGATTTGTTGGTGAAACAGTGATTCGACTGCTCAACTTATGGATGAGTTTATTATCACAACTATTTTTGAAGTATGGTTTCTGGCAGGGCGAAGAAATGATTGCTTAAATTTCGAGATTGTGGACATCGTGGCGAGAAGTTTCTGAGTTAACAATTATGGTTTCAATCATAGTAGCATACATTTATTTCCAGATTCCATGAGGCCGTTACAGTAGCAAAACAGGTTTTCTTATTTTTAGTTGCTTCATGTGCGAAGATTCCAAGAATGTTAATTTGTTTGAAAATTTTGTTGAATAACCTGCTATTTGAAGAGAAGTATTTTTATTATTTAATTATTGTTTTATTTATAACGGATGCTCATTTACATAATTTTATATGCAGGTTGGGACGGGGATTCAAACAATCAATTGGTTGACATGGAATTTACTCGCCACGGGATTTGCCAAGTATCTCCTTCATGAGAATGCGATTAATAAGCCAGAGAAGAGACGGTTTGATCCAGATCATGATTTGCAGGGATTGACTCAACATTTCAGGAAATAATTAATGGTCAATCGCTCATGAAAAAAAACCAAAATTTTCAGCTGTTAACAGAAAACGCGTTTTCAACTGACCGGAATTTTTCCAGGCTACATTGTGAGCAAATGAAAATAGATCTCAAAAATACGCCACATGGGTTTTCTTCAGAACGGACCCATTTAGTTTTACGCAGGTGGATTTCACCAGAATGTGAGGGATTTTGGGAGATTTTTGGGGTTCTCTGAACCCGATTTTTACAGTTGCGGCCGGCAAGGAAACGGTTCTTTCCAGAAATTTGCCAGTGCAAAGCTCAAATTGGATTTTCTTCTGATCTCTATCTATTTAAACCAGGAGAATTTGATTGAATTAGGAGGTGGACACTGAAATATTTCTCTTTCATATCAAGACGTTGCTGCCTGTAATAATTTCGGGAATGCTCATCAGAATTGAAAAATTTCTTTTTCATTATTGGGAGAGCAGACCAAGAGCTCGACTGAAAAGAATAAGATTTGTTTCTTGTTCTGGTACATGAATGGAGGAGGAAAGTAGACTGGGGGCTGCCAAAGCTCGAAATATTTATTTTTCGAAAGCTCTGTAAACACTGCTGCGAGGGGGTCGATAGTTTGGAGAAGGAAGGAACAAGACTGCTGTTTAATTTCCTTGCAATTCTAGACAGTTTCCTGTCAGCAACTGCAGATTGTTAAACTGGTGATACTTATATATATCTACAGTATTTTTTACTTTGTATTTGTGTGTATTGTATCACTTAGCCTTGTTGTTTAATTTTCCATGTTGTTAATGTTTGTTATAATTTCTTTTCAGAATTATGCAAATACATGTTATTTAATTATCGACTTATACTGATTCTGATTTACTTATGTTTTACATCATACCATTTATGGTGTATTTTTCTGTTGTATGATCTTGTCAATCTCAAAATTTCCTTTTGAATATTTCAGGATTGTTAATGCAATAGTTTCATTAGTGAATCTGATATCAGGTTAAATATTTTACTGCTCCTGATAAGGATAGGAATTAGATTAGGTTAATGTTTCTCTTTTCAGTTAATGATATTACTTAAAAATCCATGGAATCAACTGTCTATAATCATGTCACATTCATATTATTCTTTTGTAATTAATGTATATGATGTGTCTTTGTAAGTTATCAGTTTCGTAAATAATTGGTTGACATTTGGTATAAATTGATTCATATTGTAATTAACAATTTTCATTAACTTGTACAGAAATAAGCATAAACCTAATTACCTAGTTTTTAACCTTTAGACTTTTAAACTTCCAGGCTAACAGAGCCTTTAAACCTGTCAGGAACAACCATCCCAAACAGCTTGGAGCCTGATCTAAGGATCCTGGTCTGGGATGTCTTCCCCCGTTGCGAGCTTAGTCAAATACGGCCGTCAACATTGGCGCTAGAAGGATGGCCAGTAGATGAAAAGTTAATCTACTGAAACTATATCATCGATTAATGGTTTCTGTTCCGATTCGGAGATTTTTTTCTCGAAAAATCATTGTTGATACTCCAGCAAGGATAGTTGAGCTGTTAACTGAAAACAAGTTTAATGGTGAAGAAGTAACATCTGCATATGAACATGTTTTAAAATTTATTGATCAATGTATCTTTCATAAGATTACTGATAAAGATGTCTTGTGCATATGTTTGAATCTTACTTTTGAAGGACGAATCAAGAAATGGTGTGAAACCTTGCCGGTAGCTTCTATCCATTATTTTGAGCATTTAATTAGTGCATTTTTAGTTTCTTTTGGGAATTATGATTTCATTAGTTTGTGCACTGAATTAATAAATTTAAGGAAAAACAAAGATGAATCAGTGGAAGACTTCATTGATAGATGTCTTCATTTCTGTTATAAGTTTCCTTTGAAAGATATTCCTTGTTTAGGTGAATGGATTCATCATTTGATTCTTTCAGATGAACAAGATTTAGAAGCTAATCAATCTGAATTTTTATTTAATGATCATTCACAGTTTGATTTAGTTCTTCATGAAAATTCTGAAAATTTAGAAGTGGAAGAAAACCAATCTTGTTTGACAACATTTTTCACTTTGACGGATGTGTATTTTGAAGAACATGATATTTCAAATTATGATATGTCCATATCTTCGTCGAATGAGAAAGAAGTTTATGAAGAAAATGATCATGTTCCTACTTCTATCTCAGAAACAAAAGAAATTGAATCTAAAACTTCTAGTTTGGCTGAAGAGATTCGAGATTCATCTTGTGGAGATATTATCATTGATAATTTTATCACATCTCCATTAATTCTTGATTTTTCTTATTCTAAAGAATCCAATGACTTTCTACCACATCTATATTCTTATGATGAACATAGTAAAACCTTAGATAACTTATTATGTTCAGATTTTTCTGTGGATCGTGTCACGGATATTAATCAGTTTATCTTAGAAGAAGAAACCAAACCACCCATAGACTTATCTTTTGAAGATGAACTATTTAGTGAAGAATCTTCCTATAATGATCTTTCTTATCCACGAAAATAATTTCATTCTCTTAATGCTTCAACATATTTTTCTTTGTACCCTGATATTTTTGATCAAGAGGCAATGCATAGTTCATATTCTTATGATTTTGATTTCACATTGTCACAATCTTATGCGGTACAATACAATCATGATTTGCATTTAGAAAATGAAGAGATCAATCTTTCTTCCCATGAAACATTTCCTCAATTACATACATGGGAATTAGGAAATATTCAAACAAGCAGACTTGAAGAAGTCTCTTATGATTCATCGAAATTCTTAGATCAACAATATTATCATGATCAGTCGCTTGAGTCTGAAAATCAATATGGAACAGGTAAAGTCAATGTTGATCATCATCATAATTTACATCTTACAATAATTAATGATGATTTTTCACCTACCTTGTTGGATTCCATTAGTTCATCTCAAGTTAGTGATTATGACGAATTTAATCCCTATCAAGTTGATCAGGATATTCATCATAATGCGGAGAAAACTCTTGAACTTGAATTTAAGAAAATTGAATCTGAATTTCATGATCTTTTTAAATGATGTGTTTGTCTGCAAGATGATGTTCATAGGGATAAAAACCTACAGGAAGCATTTTTTAACTTTGAGTTTCTTTCACATGATTCTTTGCACAAAACTTTAGCACATGATTGTCACGATATACCTCTCTCATTACCATATTCTTTCGAACAATCCTATTTTATTAATCGCACATATTATGATAGGATTGCAGATTGACTCGAGAGATCTGTTCTTGTGAAGTTTCCGGAGAATGGTAAGTTGGCATTTACTTTGTTTTTTGAAAGTCAAAATGGTAAGTCTGATTTGTTTATTTTTGGTTGCAAAATACTTCAATTCTTATTGTTGACTTTCATTTTGTTTGATTTTGCAGGATTGGAGTTATTACGATGGCTTCATTGGAAATTTTCATTTACTTAGTTTGTATATATTTTATTTTATTAGTTTAGGTTAGGTTTATAATTTAGGATGGTTTATGCTTGTTTACATTTGAATAAATACAGATGCATGGAGTTGCGACAACATCATTTTAAGAATGAGATGACGACATCATTATCAGGGAAGTAGTTCTTTACTTTCTCTCGTTTTCTTTAATTGTCTCATTAAAATAAAGCATCTTTCATATTTTTATAGCTGCATACTCATTAGGATTTATTTTGTTTTTGAATAAAACACATTAGATTAACATCTCATCAATAATTAAAAAACAACTTTGACTTAATTAAAAAAATTTAAAAAACAAAAATAGGGATAAAAAAAACTTTAAAACATATTAATCTATTTTAATCTCTCATTTTCTTTGCTGATAATAAGTCATAGATTGTTAAACCCATTTTCCATTTGATGAGATCTTGATTTAACTCATGTGTTATGTGTGTGGAATTTATTTTAAATTTTCATTTTCTCTACTAATAGTTTTCTCGTAGACTTTGAAATCCTTTGTTTTTGTAATTTGCTCAAATAAAACTCATGTGTATATTGGTTGTTTTCTTTTCAATTTATTTTTATTTTTTGATTTTTGTGGTTCTTTTGATTTTTCAAAACTAGGAGAAATGATTCAGATCTTGGAATGCTTTTCTGTCATAAAATTAGAATCTGATTATATAAAACATGAAGAAAGCTAGACTTTTAAGAAATCTGTTCTTATCTCAGAAATAAAAGAAAAAGAAATTGAACTGTTGCAAACAAAACTACTAGATGAAAACTTTCACTTTATTTCTTTTCTTTTATCATTATCCTCAAATTGTTGGATTTAATGAATATCGAAGTCATCATTACTAGGAATTCTATTAATTATTTAGAAATCAGTTCTGGGAAAGCAGTTGCAATTTAATAATAAAATCAGTTATCTATAGATCCTTTACGCTATCTTACTCGTAAAGAGTTTTCTATTACGTTCCCCCATTATAAACATGCAAATATCTTGTGGATGAGCACTTAAATACTGAGTATGAAGTCTTCTTTAAACTTATTAGCTTGGGATATAAGCCGTTGGGTAGAATGGGTTAAAAGACGTACCCTTTCGAGGCTATGGACGCCTGCGGGTAGGAGGGCTTCGTCTGTGGCATACTTGGATTCCAAATAATAAATTGTTATATATAAAAAAAATCTATAAGAATCTAAGGTCATCCCACACTCGTGAAGAGGTTCCAATGCAGCTTACCCATTAATAAATTGAGAAGTTCTAAATATTCATGTTTTATCTTATCTTGGGACTAGAACGGTAGGATGTATGGTTAAAAGTCAACCCTTTCGAAGCTATGGACGCTTCCGGGGAGGGTCATGACTATAGTATTGGGATCATATCTTTAAAAACTGGTTGAATATCAAAATTGCGTTGTATTTCCCAGGGCTAATTTCTTTTGGAGTCTTATGTTTTCTGAAAAAACTTAAAATTCGTATCATTTTTGAAGGTAATCTCTGGATAATGATAAAAGAATCGAATCTGGTATTAGTTTGAAATCTAGTCTTATCACAAGGCACAGTTCTTTTATCTTCAAGAAAATGCTAATCTGAGTTAAAGAAATTTTTTCTTATCTTGCTACATACACAAGTCAGATTTCATGTTTTCGCAGAGATAACTGTTTCGCCCAGTCAGTCGCCATCTGTTGTGCCCCTACCCAACAGCCTTTAAAAAACATTATTTCATCAAACAAAATTGTATTTTGTTTTGATGAAATGTTTGAATTTCATATAGCTAAACTAAAGAATTGATAGCTACTGAAATGGCGGCATTCCAGAAGCTACTGAAACATGAAATTCAATGTTTTTAAAGAAAATCTTTGCAAACTATGGGTTAGTTGAAAAAATCACTACTTTGGAATTATTATTTTGAGTGAATTTACATTCAAAATCAAGGCATGAGTATTAATAATCACCATATCTTTTATCATAATCTAATCTTGAAATCTTATTCAAATATTTATCATCTAATTTTATTATGTGATTTAGCTATCATAAATTTTGATAAGGTTTTGAAATTGGAAGGTTGATATGTTGTTGCTCTTGATTCTTCGTGTATGAAGCTTTTCTCCAAATTATTTTTATATATCCATGATGGTGACATTTTATATACCGGTTTAAATTATTTATGTGAGAATATTCCTTATAATTCGAGGTAATTTTTGTGTTTTCATTAATTATTGATGTTTCCAAAAATTAATTTATTCAAGGGATATATATTCATGATATATTTGGGGCCAAAGTGTATACATTTTTATGAAAGGAAAATTCCAATTCTTGATTTGTTTTACCCTCTCGACAACTTTACCATTATCATAATGTAATAATATATATTTTTTTAAATTATGCATTTTGGTTATTGGTTTAAAGGCGATCGTTGATTATGAAATGATCATGGGATGATTATTTTGCAATATTTTCCTCCATGAACAGATATGTACGAGAAGCTAGCTCAATAATTTCAATAAAATCAAGATGCCATATCTTGTTTTCATAAATCACCAACACAACTGGATCGACAGTCACGCTACTCTGTTATATGATCAACCTCACGACGATCTCAAAAAATATTTGTATCAAACATCACATAGTTTGTGAGCAGTTGTTGAAATAATGATAATCTATCAATGAGGTAGATTTGCCGAAAGGGAAGAAATAATACTGATTACCTGTGAGATTATTGCCTAAATTTGCTAAGCTGTATGAGATTGCGGAGATATTTGTTGGTGAAACAGTGATTCGACTGCTCAGCTTATGGATGAGTTTATTATCACAGCTATTTTTGAAGTATGGTTTCTGGCAGGGCGAAGAAATGATTGCTTAAATTTTGAGATTGTGGACACCGTGGTGAGAAGTTTCTGAGTTAACAATTATGGTTTTAATCACATTAGCATACATTTATTTCCATATTCCATGAGGCCGTTACAGTAGCAAAGCGGGTTTTGTTATTTTTAGTTGCTTCAAGTGCGAAGATTCCAAGAATGTTAATTTGTTTGAAATTTTTGTTGAATAACCTGCTATTTGAAGAGAAGTATTTTTATTATTTAATTATTGTTTTATTTATAACGGATGCTCATTTACATAATTTTATATGCAGGTTGGGACGGGGATTCAAACAATCAATTGGTTGACATGGAATTTACTCGCCACGAGATTTGTCGAGTATCTCCTTCATGAGAATGCGATTAATAAGCCAGAGAAGAGACGGTTTGATACAGATCATGATTTGTAGGGATTGACTCAACATTTCAAAAAATAATTAATGGTCTATCGCTCATGAAAAAAAACCAAAATTTTCAGCTGTTAACAGAAAACGCGTTTTCAACTGACTGGCGTTTTTCCAGGCTACATTGTGAGCAAATGAAAATAGATCTCAAAAATCCGCTACATGGGTTTTCTTCAGAACGGACCCATTTAGTTTTACGCAGGTGGATTTCACCAGAATGTGAGGGATTTTGGGAGATTTTTGGGGTTCTCTGAACCCGATTTTTACAGTTGCGGCCGGCAAGGAAATGGTTCTTTCCAGAAATTTGCCAGTACAAAGCTCAAATTGGATTTTCTTCTGATCTCTGTCTATTTAAACCACGAGAATTTGATTGAATTAGGAGGTGGACACTGAAAGATTTCTCTTTCATATCAAGACGTTGCTTCCTGTAATAATTTCGGGAATGCTCATCAAAATTGAAAAATTTCTTTTTCATTATTGGGAGAGCAGACCAAGAGCTCGACTGAACAGAATAAGATTTGTTTCTTGTTCTGGTATGTGAATGGAGGATGAAAGCAGACTGGGGGCTGCCAAAGCTCGAAATATTTCTTTTTCGAAAGCTCTGTAAACACTGCTGCCAGGGGGTCGATAGTTTGGAGAAGGAAGGAACAAGACTGCTGTTTAATTTCCTTGCAATTCTAGACAGTTTCCTGTCAGCAACTGCAGATTGTTAAAATGGTGATACTTATATATATCTACAGTATTTTTTACTTTGTATTTGTGTGTATTGTATCACTTAGCCTTATTGTTTAATTTTCCATGTTGTTAATGTTTGTTATAATTTCTTTTCAGAATTATGCAAATACATGTTATTTAATTATCAACTTATACTGATTCTGATTTACTTATGTTTTACATCATACCATTTATGGTGTATGTTTCTGTTGTATGATCTTGTCAATCTCAAAATTTCCTTTTGAATATTTCAGGATTGTTAATGCAACAGTTTCATTAGTGAATCTGATATCAGGTTAAATATTTTACTGCTCCTGATAAGGATAGGAATTAGATTAGGTTAATGTTTCTCTTTTCAGTTAATTATATTATTTAAAAATCCATGGAATCAACTGTCTATAATCATGTCACATTCATATTATTCTTTTGTAATTAATGTATATGATGTGTCTTTGTAAGTTATCAGTTCCGTAAATAATTGGTTGACATTTGGTATAAATTGATTCATATTGTAATTAACAATTTTCATTAACTTGTATAGAAATAAGTATAAACCTAATTACCTAGTTTTTAACCTTTAGACTTTTAAACTTCCAGGCTAACAGAGCCTTTAAACCTGTCGGGAACAACCATCCCAAACAGCTTGGAGCCTGATCTAAGGATCCTGGTCTGGGTTGTCTTCCCCTGTTGTGGGCTTAGTCAAATACGCCCGTCAACAGAGTGTCATGTGGTCAAAAGTTGGAAAAATCCAAGAGTGGAATGAATTGGGAGAGAGAGATAAAAGGTCAAGATTGCTTAATAAACCCAATGAAGGAAATAATCTCTAAATATTTAGAGTCTTGGACCTCTCTATGTCCACCTTGAATAACACTGGAGGGAAGGGGCACCTGATGGCCTGTGTAGAAAAGAAGGGGACCTTCCTTGTTATAGGTCTATTATGTATTGTGGGTACCAAGGCTCAATTATATCAATTGTGATTCCTATAAATCTGTGGTTGAGCTCACTGGATTAACATTATCCTTCCATGTCTCCCTTAGGGAGGGATATTTTGTCCACACTAGATGCTAGATAACTTGAAGAACAAATGGGAGAAACACTTGCCCCTTAGAGGAAAGTGGCAAGGGAGATAAGTAGGTAGCTGATATCCCCCCATTTTGATGATTTTGAATATATAGAAGGGGAATCTACACAAGGATCACATAGTCATAGAACTAGTAATATGTATAGTAGCGTAAATAAACAGAGATTTACCCATGCAACCCTTCCTTTTGACTATTTTTGGAAATTTTGGCTAATATTGATTTCTATATCTTGATGAGGTGTCTTCAGTGCGATCATTTATATATATATTGATGATTCCTTACAACAAGATTTGCAAAAATGTTACACGTGTGAGAAATTTGAGCGTTAACAAATTCCCCCTAATATATGATTTTTAGAGGGTACTACAAATCCAATAACGAATCATCATTCCTTTTGTTCTCCTTTGTTATTGTAAGTTGTAAAGAATGTGTGGGTGAAAAATTCCTCCCATGGGGGAATATTGTTAGCGAAGTCATAATAAAGAATGGTGTTTTATATAAATAGGGTGGGAATAAATCCATACTCGTGAAAACATGTCAATATGACTATAAAATGAGGAGATCGAGGGGTAAATTAATGATGTTGTTGGGACACGGCTGAAGGCTACTTCAATCCATGTGAGAGTAAGTGAACTCAAAAATGATTTCACTAATTTTGAAGAAGCATAACTATTGAAGATCATGAAAATCCCACTGGGATGGGGGACCAGAATGCTACTAAAGTCATTAAATGAGGAACTTCATTATACTAGATGTGTTGCTACCATGATTTGCAAATGTGAACAATGATACCATTATTCGAAACGTACAAATCCCTCTGGTGCAATAGATGTTTCCTCATTGAGCATAGGGGATACCACTAAGTTAAGGATTACTAATTAATCTAACTAAGCATGCCATTATAGGAACTTCACCCTTATGGAATCATAGCCTCAGCTCAAGGGTGGCCTCTTCCATTGAGAGATAAAGTGTGATAAAGCTCCTAAGGTTGGGAGGTACATTCTTCATTTGCAGCCAATTGGAGGAATACTTTCATAAAGATAAGTGTTTGAATGTGAGTTTTAATGTCATTTTTTATAATTATGTTTAAGGAATGTAATTTAATTTATTATTTTTCATTTATTTCATTATTTTCCAAGTTTTTCAATTATATGTTGGAATTAAATCATTATATATATATTTTTAAATGAATAGTTAGGGATTGTAATAAAAAAAAGAGTGCTCAATCGAGTGCATTATTAAAAAAGAAATATGTTGGGATTAATAATATTCCTTTGTCCAATATAGTCTATTTTTTCATATTTCCTAGCTTAGGATGTCATTTATCACCTTACTAGTGTTTTGGTGCCACCATGAATATTGGTGCCACTAGTGCCATTGGTTCCATTGGTGCCATCGGTGCCATTGGTTCCATTGGTTCTACCGTTTCCGATCCCTACATTATAGGATCCCACTCTGAGTGCCACCAACATCCTCCATCAATTGGTTGTGGTAGCTAAGAAATTATGTTGAGTCAACCTCCAATTACAATCAGATAGATCACAATCAGTTAGCCTAGCACCAGTTATGCATGCATGAAGGGAGAGTGGTGCCTTTTTCCCACATACCTCATCAATTAACTGATTGTAGATTGATTTAGATATCTGGAGTTAGACTAGTGATCCTCCAACAGTGATTTAGACACACTGAGTTAGTTAGATAGTCAGACTGAGTTGGCGGATTCAAATCCTATTCATGGTATTCGAATCGTATGTATTGTAACACCATTGTATTACTAATTAATGAATGAAGATTAATGTTGTGATAAACTGATCAATTCTTTTCCATTTTATCTAAAAATTTATGGCATGGATTTAATGTTTAGTGTACATTTTCTTTGATTATTCCAGTGCATAATTTCCCTTCTCAATTGCTCTCATTTTCCTGTAGATCAATGGTTCACAAATTTAACATGGTATGAGAGCCCTGTTTAGGCTATAAATAAGTCTTATATGTTCTCCATTGTATACCAGAAGAAACTTAGTTTAGACATAAATCTTGGAATCATAGCATTTCTCCCTCTGGATTCCGTCCAAATAATTCTATCTTGGTGTGAAGGACTCTGAGAAAGTGTACATGTTGAGGTGGAAATTATTGAACTAACATATGAATGCAAATTGAATTGGTTTTTCAATTTTATTTGCAAGTACCTACGTATATTCTTAAGGAATTGACTGGCCATCATATAGAAATATGCATTCTTTAGCTCTCATACCTTGAATCCTTACACCCTTAAACTACACTGATTGGAGGGAAACAAGTAGCCTTGCATAATATTGGTCTATTTAGTATGACGATGGGAAGAGAAAATGATCCCCAATAGTATGTTGAGAAGATTTTTTTTTGAATTGACTTGAAGAGGGCTTTGACTTCATGTGAACTCATATCTATGGGGATATTTTGTTCCATCTTGAGGGACTAAGGGATCTGAAGGAATATTGGGATAATATTGAATCTTTGTTTGGAAAACAAGATGATATTTGAGGGAATATTTTGGATAATGAACTTATTTCTCTACATCCCAATAGTTTCGAATCTATTCGGCAGTTATTTACAAAATACAAGTCACTAGTACTGCAATGCAAACAATATGGATTAGAGAGGAAAGATGGGTAGCTTGTGTTGTTAGTGCTGAAAAAGATTGTATCAAAGTACTCAGTCTTTGTCTCTACATTCTATTCAGGAAGAGATTCCATCCCTAATTGTAATATGCTTTCTCTAGATTATTTTTTTGAGTCCTTAATACAAAAGCAAGATAAATTGGTTCAAATGGGAGTGATTCAGACCTCCAAGATGGCAAGCACTTTTAGTGGCAGAATCAAACAATGCACAAGCAAGAGGGAAGCACAAAGTGAAGGAGACCCAAAACAATGATTTGATTCCAAAGGGGAATCAAATATATTTCGATGGAGCCTTAGGTTCTAAGGAAAAAGAAGAAATTAGAGAAGACTAGATGTCCCTACTATATGAGAGGCTTTCATCTAGAGATCCATTGCATGAAAAATACCATCAACCACTTGTCAACACTCCTTAAACAAAAAAATATTTCCTTCTTCCACAAGGAGGAAAGAAGTTTGATGCTGGAAAACCGATATAAGATCATTAGAGATTCCATGCCTTGAAGGAAATCCTCACTCAGTTGAATGCTTATTTAATATATTCTGGAGCATCTAATCACATGGATTCCTCCAGATAATCCTTCACTACTCTGAATCTCTCAGGAGGAACTAACTATCATATGGGGAATAAATAACAGATCCTAGCAATAGGTAGAGGTTATATTAAAATCTAGCATGGAGAGTTCAAGAATGTACTCTATGTTCCCTCTCTTGTAGTAAATTTGTTATCTGGTTATTAGATGACACGTACTGGCTCGCCAAAGCATCTTGTATTTGTTCTTGACTTAGTGGAGATCTCATATATCTCAACTGGGAAGATTATAGCGAATGGTGTTGCAAACCAAGCCTCCAAGGAATATGAATTGTCACACTTTATACTGTACGGAGCTCCGGTACAATCTTAGAATCCATTTGAAAGGGAACGTAATAACTCTCTTTCATCTCCATTTGGAGATAATGATATATAGTCTAAAATTTCAGTTTTAGAAGATGAGGAACAAGATCAACATGATCTTGATATTGAGATTGTACCTAAAGATGATATAGATCCATATCCAAATCCTATTCCAAATCAAAAGCATAAAAAGGCACAAAATCTCATTGAAGCAGTTGGGAACAGTGCTGGGAATCCAGATGATAGAAGAAGAATGAAGTCCCAGTATCAGAATAAACATGTTGCACTCTCTCACACAACTTCTCTACTTCTACTTATAGAGTGGTGAAAAAAATTCCACAGAGATGCTACTTGATGTTAGTGAATGATATGCAATTTGGCCCACTAATGAACTAAATGTATCATTCAATTCCTCCTCTAGAAAGAAGAGACAAAATAAACATTCAACATATAAGAAGAAAATGGAAAGGTTCACATGCACAATCCCAGGATATTGATGCACAGAAACAGGTAAAGAAGAGTGCATGAGCTCTCTTCAATGTAAATAGGTATGAATTATGATCTTAGCACAATGGATATGTTTATTAAAAATGGTTTGGTCATTTGGTGGTTAATTTAAAATTTCTAGGTTAACTAGTTAAACCAACACCTCTTCAACTTAGCTATAATTTTTCACATAGTTTCATGACATAGTTTTAAAATCAACTATAATATTTAAACCCCAATTCATGACCTGATATGGGGATTCCATGTACAACCACATGAAAATCCATACCAGTCCTAAAATAAATGATAAAAACTTAAACAAAACATGGTACTAACAATAGAATTTGATCAATAATATTTGCACTAAAGGATTTCCCCTAACATGGTATTGTGGTAAATTCTAACATGTGACAACCATATACATCCATTAGGATCTCCATTATCATATTTCCTAAATCAAATTACATTTACACATCAAAATACATAATACTAGTTCAATGAAACACATACCTTCTCGGAAGTTGTCAATCGAACATCATAGTTAGTATCATGATAAATAAATCATTTAATTTAAAAATAAGTGTGCACCAGAACCCTTCATGATACATCATAATAATCATGGAGAACATACTAGAAGGTTATAATTACTTATCTTGATCTATGCAACTGGAGGCAACATGACAATTTTCCTCCCAGTCAAAGATATCTACTTGGCATATGTTTTTCCGCTAAAATATCACACTATAAGGTCTATTCTAGATTGGAAACTAATGGATAATGTGCTCCCTTCCTTAGTATTTTTGCCCTCTTTCGAAAGGAAATTAGTGGTCAGTCTCATGATTTCCCCCCTCTCCCAAAGCACCACTTTCGTTCTCCCAGGTCAAAGATTAGCTCGAATCTGTATAAATCATTTGAAATAAGAGATCAACTCAGCATACAAACCCATTCAGGATTGTTTCCCTCTCCCTTAATCACTAGTACAACCAATATGATATTTCCACACAAAATTACCCCCCTCTCCTGTTTGATAATCTCAATGAAACAACACTTCTGACCTCCTAGGTCAAAGCATAGAATTGAATATCCACTGCAACATTTAAAACAAAGAAGAAACAACTCTCATGACACCACAAGTTGAATTCCTCCCAGGACAATCCATCACATTGATAGAACCACCACAGACACCCATTGGATCACTACTAGGGAATATGAACACATGTAGAATTGGTCTCCAAGAAAAATATATTAGTTCACGAGATCCTCCTAGATCTACATGCAACATTGATTGAAAAATTGTGCAAGTATGATGGCAAAATATCCCTTTGGAATTTAATACCCAACTAAAGTCTTGGTCTTCTATGCTCCTAGACCTGCATACACAACGACTTACCACATCTAGAGGAATTCAAATCCTTTTTCCCAATTCGAATTGCTTCCAAGAGTCTGAATCTAGATCATTGAGGAAGGACTCCCAAGTCATTGGGGCGTCCCACCAAACACTCACTAACTCATTCAATTCTTCACTAAGCCGCTTGAGTTCACCGAGGAGGACTCTAAAACACTGGAAAAGACACTTCCCATGACTTCCTAATTCAAATTCCTCAAAATTAGTTGAAAAACACCTTAATCGACTCATAATCACCCATATATTACCCCCATGCACTAGAGACAACTCAAATTCACAAGGGTTGACTCAAATTTTCCCAATATTACTCTGATCCACTAAAGACAACTTGGATTCATCTTATTAACTAAATATCACTGACTTTAACCTATAAAAATACATTAATTAATTGAAGCCAAACTCTAATTATCTAACTGATTCTAATTGATTGTCAGTTACGCTAGTTTATAGTGACTCAAACTACCTAACGACGACTCAATTAAACTCAATTTAACTGAAATTAACTGACATTAACTCAATCTAGGTGCATGTCTTGACCATAGTGATCCAAATAGGAACATAAATCTTAAGTGAATTGAAAGTGGGACCCATTAACACCTAAAGCACGAATATTCTTACCTAGGGGGCACAGATACTGCATGCATCTGTTGCATGATTTTACATGAAAGACAGTAATTATGGTTTTTAGAACCTCCATGGTCCAAAATTACATAAATTAGGTGTACTAGAGTAATGTTATGGGGATCTGCAACTCCTAAGCCCAACCCCTTCTCATATTAAATTCCAAGATCCCCCAACAATGTTATTATCAAGTTGTGCCATTAATAATAATAATAATAATAATAATAATAATAATAATAATAATAATAATAATAATAATAATAATCACAATGTCCATGCTTCATGGTCCAACCACCTAGTGCGACCATAAAGAAAATAGCCATAATCACAAGTGTCTGAGACTCACCTTTAGGAATATTACACAATATCTCATGTATCTGAGTGTTTTATGGTAGAAGGATCTATGTGAAATTCATCGTCGTTCAACATCGAAGTTTATTATTAGTGTGCATGCAACCCAAGACTTATCCTCTATGAAAACCAACTACATATATTTATCAATCGTAACCAAGGAATCGATGGAGTTGGTAAGACTTCCTATCATTGTCCTAGTATTTTTTTGACACGTGGAAATATTTGGACTATGTTTTTCTTCTTTATTTTGTTTAAGAATGACAAGGGAATAGCTTGTTTTTTAAAAAGACATGAATATACTTGACAAAAAATAGGTTAGAAATTGGAAATTTCTGTAGATAGGGATTTTTCTCCTGAAATGACAATCTGAGTCTTGTTTAGGGGGGATCCATGAAGATAATAATGATGCGATAAAATTAATACTAAGGAAAATTTCAATCCAACTAGAGAGATACGTATCCAAGTTGGAACAAAATGAATATAAACTCAAGTATTTGTCTCTAAAATGTGAAAAAATAGTCATTGACTCTCAATTGAATTATAACATCATTTTGGGTTTTGTATGGAACTCTAAATCCACCACAGACCTTCCAAATGTCTCTACAAGTTGAGTGAAACATCATGTAGATGAATAGGACGCAATACAACAAACAATGGTTTCTATCAATGAACACCATATGGCCTATGATAAACAATGTATGGAGAGAGAACGTGTTAATGGAGGAGGCCCATAGCGAGCACAAATTTGGTCTTGTTTCAATTTACTTTATGTTGTTTACACGAATCTTTCTCTTAGGATAACACATATGTTGTACAACTATATGCATGTTATGAACAATATAAACTCAAAATATAATTAATACACTTAGGAAAAAAAACCTTATTTTTTTGGACACCATTTGCAGAGATTTTTTATTTAAATTATGAGCATTTTGTATCTTTATAGTTGCATGGAGTTCCAAACTCCCTTTTATAAATTTAAATTTACTCAATATTGTTAAAAAAAAAATTACCATTATATTCATATTATAAAATATACAACCTACATAAATGTAATAAAAAAGGTGGCCAAGGATAGATAAGGGAGATATTTCCATAAGAGTTACACTTCAAGATATTATCCCACTCCAAAGAGTTTTATGTTAAAATTTATTAAATTATTGTGGTTTACATTAAATATGTACACAAGCTATGGAGATAAATAATGTAGAAGCAATACATGTTTATAGTATGTTTTGGTATTAATTTCATGTCATCAAATGTTGTGACACTAGAGTATTCTTGTTGTTAACTATTATTATGAATTTCCTTTGAAGTATTGGATAGGTGTTACTAGGTCATATATTTCTTCCTTTCACTAATTTGGTGGATCATCTTAAAACTTCTTTTCTACCTTTGATTCATCTATTTGATTTTCATTTCTCACACTACATTAGTAAGATGATTCTTCCTAGTTAGGTAGGGGATTTGGCTTATTTTCCTACAAAGGAAGAGTCATGATAACCACATGGGAGAGAGGGGGTTAACTCGTAGGAATACATGTTGTGCATGTCATTTGAGGTTAGCGTTTATTTAATAGATTTATTATCGTCAACTTTCTCATTGGGAACTTCCATTGATGATGCCTTTTGTGAGGATATGACTATTTGTTGTGGATCTTTGATACTCAAAGGAGATATCAACTGGATTTCTTTGTTTTCACTATCCCACCAAGTATAATTTTTTTGTGGGTTTTGATATTAATATTTCTTATGGATATTAGGAAAATAATTACAAGTTACCATGTTTCATAGCATGCCCTGCATTTGAGGAATATTTCCTCACGGTCCAACTTATTAATCCATGTCCAATGATTGGAAACTAAACTAAATTAGCATGGAACCATTTTATAAAATCCATTTCAACATAAATTAGTGCATATTTAGTTTTGTGACATTATTGTGTCTCCTAATTTATAAAATGGGATTTGTCATCCCACAATTGATGTAAAACCAAAATGTTGATCTTTTAGCTTTTTTATACAATTTCAAGAGTTATTAAATCCATGGGAGGTTATTAAACCATGTCACAAGTCTATAAGGAGGCGTTGACCACCAATTCAACAATCTCCCCCTCGACACCAACTAAGGTACTTAGCTCTAACTGAGCAAACTCGAACCCATGATGTTTTGGCTCTAATTGTTATTAGATTTCTTTATAGGGACATGTAACAACATCATATAACATTCACTATAGGGAGGTGAATCCTAATCGATATAATACATGCAATAATTGAAAGCTTCATGAAATTTCTAAGTCTTTTTAAATAGGAGAGAGGGGAGGAAGAAAGGAGATTACCTCTTGAAGCATGCCGTTTGTGGAAGATCCCTTTGCTTGAGCATCCATGTCCTTTATGCCTCCATTCATATCTATATTTCTAGTTACTTACTTATAGAATTTGGAAAGCTTAAAAAAAAATTGAAATCTATCTACCAAACATTGACAAAAACATATGAAAATACATAGATTCAATCACAACATTTGGGGGAAACTAGAATTGCATCATATTAAAAACAAGAGGAAAGTGATTACAAACCAATAATAATTGAATGCCTTTATACTTTTATCTAAACCATCCTTATCCATCGAAGTTAATGATCACAAAAACACTTGATATGAATAATACTCTATCTAGCCTCCAAATCCTTTAGCATGCCTTTACTTTTCTTACTTGTCCTCCCTAATTCACCTCATATGCCTTCCATTTATAGGATTGGGATTTGAGCATCCAATATATTAATCATGAATGTGGGATTAGTATTTTTGAATCTTTTTGATAATTTCCTTCAAAAACCCCACTTTCCTTAGTTTTTAGGCATTTTAACTTGATTTTCAGTATTTCTAGGACAATTAATGCCCATGTTAGGAATTTTTCTAGTGTGTGAGTTATAGGAGGGTTTTGGACCTGAAGTGTTCATCGACTTGGCTTGTTTAGAGACACCTTGTCTTAAACCATTTCTTACTTTGTGTAAGCAGTGGTCAAATGAGAGTTTTCAACTTTTAACTGTTCAAAAGCTATGATCTACATGTTGCGGGTGAAGTAGAAACATGTTTTAAGACCAACACTCTTAAGAGTATTAATCTTATTGTTAACACTAATAAAAATTGTTGAGCACACAATTATACTCAAATGTGGGGGGTGAATTCATATAAGACACATTTTTATACATTTTCAAAATTTCATCAACCTTAATAATAAAATAATGATATCTATTAACTGCAAAACATGGAACACAAGATTTATGTGCAAACCTTTTTGTTTAAAGCCACAAATATCATCTTTACAATTATTTGTAGGAACTAACCTGCTGTTACAAATATTTGTAGGAACCAACCAAATAGAGACATCAATCCCAATTTTTACAAACCTTGGTAGGAACCAACCTACTCTTACAGATATTTATGGACATATATTGGAGACACCAATCCCCATCACTAAGCACCAACTTATAAAGAGACATCAATCTCTTTGTTGGAGTAGAACCAACCTTCAAGTTACAATTTTTTATTTGGTACATATACCTTCTTAAAAATAAAATAAAAATAAGTTTCCTTTATTGATTCTTCTTTCTACTTCTTCCTTCACCATGTTTGACAAAAACTTGAATTTCCAAATGAGATTTATGGTAGCTTTCCCAAATCTTGTTTTTTTTGGCCTCTTCCAAAGAATGAAATTGTATAATATTCCACGTATCCAATTTTGAAAATATGATTATGATATTTTTATATGAGGTACTTCAGTATGTCTCCTTAGAAACATGAAAAGTAAATAGTCTATAAATTCTCGACAAAGAAGTTACAGAGAACATACCAAGTCGACATGTTTGAAACTAATTTCAGGACCATTCAGAAACCCTGAATTCCACAAGGTATATATAAGTGTTAGTTGTAAATACGCACCTCCTATAGACAGGTGCTGGTTCCCTAGTATGAATGGTTCAGATCTAGAACAAAACACAAACACCAGATCTTATACTTCCCCTAGATGTGGTTAATCAGTTGAATGCAATGCCATGATACTTATCTCAAATTTTGTCCTCACTATCCCCACAGAAGAACCTGTAAAAGATGGAAAAAAACAAGAGAAACATGATATCATACAATATAATCAACTATATCTATGCTCGTGACCAAGGAATCAAGCAATATATACACATGAAACAGTAAATATGGGAAATAAAAGACATTTTTTATTAAGAATGATTGGAGAGACTAGAAACTTTATGCCTTGGTGTTGAGAGTTCCTTCCAATGGATCCTTTCATCTAACTTCACCTTGCCTCCAATAGCTCAAGAATTATTTTGACAGAGTTTGGGTATGCAACACAATTCTTCCTCCTTTTTCCCATGGGGGGTGAGCTAGTATTTAAAGGCATGGGAGGATAGGTATGGTTGAGAATATCATGAGTGAGGTGGAGATAAGATCCAAAAAGGGAACATATTGAGCTCTATTTGGTCCTAAACCATAGGGATGAGGCTCCACAAAGGAAAGCTTCGAGAAGCCTCTCAAAGCTTCTCTTTCTTCCTTGAAAACTCAAGCACTGCTCCTCCAATGAAGCAAATAGGTGGTGTTAATGGGGTAAAACTTCTTACAATAAGGATAGAATAGGTGGAATCACTCTTTTCTCATGTATCAGGAGTGTTACCATCTCTTTGCTTCTTGGGTAATCCTTTTTCCAATGGGGAAAGAGTGTTACCAGCTCAAAAAAGGAAAAAATGTAAGGGGATATTTTTTCCTGTCATTTCTTTAGGGAAAAATTTGAGGGATTGAAGCAGAAAAGGGAATACCTATCTCATAACATGATGGTGATGAGATTTCAGTGTAACAGAGATGCCCCCCAAAGTATGATGGCTAGAGGGAAATGATAGGCATAATACTTTGAAAGAACAAGGTATAGTATCGAGGAAAAGGTCTAAAGGTCGAAACTTCTGAAGCATCACAAATTTTCAACAACACCTTTTACATTTGTCCCAAATGTCTCAGAACATGGCTGCCGACCAATACAACGTAGATCCATGTGAGATACAAAAAAATCACGGATACTAAAATACAATGTAGATCCATGCGAAGAAGACTCAAATTTGGACATAGCTACCAGACATACAATGTAGATATATGTCATACATACACAAATATGAGAACAACCACGAACAAAAAATTTGGATCCATGCTAGGACTCATACAAAATACTCCATCACAACCTAGGGAAAGCAATGAGCATTTAACAAATACCGAGGGTCTTCATCTCATCTTCCATAAAGTACGATTCTATCCATGTGATTATAATATCTTGATATTGAACATGGCAGAAACCACTTGATTACTAGTTAATGATGAGAACCATTAACAAGTGTGAGGGAAATCACCATTGATTTCAACGATTTCTAAGGTACCCTAGTACAATCTCTTGAGTGTGAAGAGATGATTTGATGTTGAACACTTAGTCAATTCTATCGATCAAAGGTCAATGATGTGAACCTATGTCGAAATAGAGAGAATCTGTCAATAAGGGATACAAACCTCAATGCACTAAACTTGTTTCTATGACTAATTCCTGAATGATGAGCTGAAGTCGATAGGAATAGTCTCGTCGAAGGAGGTCCATGATGCCACATCGACGACATGAAACTTGGAACAAAGTTCTAGAATTTTTAGTATGATGTAACCATAGGACTAACTCAAAATTAACTAACACAAAAAGTTATTTTAATTGCAGGTGTAAACTCTCAATACAATTTCCCTTTTGAACATAAGGCGCCACCATCGAATACTTGGAAACATTGACTTGATGAGATGGAACAAAATGCATTCTTTAAGAGACTCAAAGGAGTGGCATGACTCATGAAAGTGGATCAACTCAGAGACAAGCTGAATACCCAATTGACTGAATGAAATGTAGACAAGTGCCATGTTCAAAGGAGACTAACAATTTCCATTATTGCAAATGAAATGTATTTCCCTTTCCCTTAATTTCCCCATCATGATTGATGAGTGCCTCTTTTCATTTTTACGAGTTCAAAAAGGGTAACAAACACTCGTTGTAGCTTATCAAGAGATAATTCCATTCTCATATGTTTTATGAACCTGATAAAGGAGGGGTTCATTCCCAACAAAGGTTCCTTCATCGTTTGATTTTATGAGTCCAACAAAAGAAAACTCATTGGTCGTTTCATGTTTAGAGAATCTGAAATGACTAAGAAGACTCCACAATGGACTTTTTCGTAATTTTAGTCCCCAAGGCCCAAAAAAGTATAAAATGATGCCTAGGAGAACTATTCTAGACATGATTGGATGGAGTGTACCTTTTTCATAATTAATATCCCCTGGTCCAAAAAAGGGGTAAACTATCACCAAGAAGATGAATTTTCAGGTGCTTTTATGAGCGTGAAGAAGACAAGTTCACTCGGCTATCTTTTCACTTTTTAGTATTCTGAAAAGATCTTAAAGAAGACTCCATTAACCTTTTTCATGTTTGAATCCAGAGCACAAAAAAGTAATAAACTAAGATCAAATAACTTTTCATGTTTTAACCAGAGCAGGAAAAATGAAAAGTAAGCTGAACTACTGGTACTACAAATTTGAACAGGAGAAGAGGGAGAAATGAGAGAAGAAACATCTAGTGAAGAAGGAGAGGGATCGATATAAGGTTGATGCTCTCGCGATGAAGGATTAGGATCTGAAGCAATTGGTGTACATGGGATAACTGGACTGGAGAATAACCAAATAGTTAATCCAATAGTAAATCCAGGAAGGCTTAACGTAGCCATGAGAGGAGGACCAACATCCCCATACGGAGGGAAGACAAAAGATGTTCTTGGTAAAGGAGTCTCTTGGTTGGTAGTCCTGGAAGGCAAAGCCATAAATATGTAACAAAACCATCTCTCTCTTATAAAAAATTCTAACTATAAAAACAACAAGTGCTACTCAAACTAAAGAAACAAGAAAATATGTGAGATGAGTGGATTAAAGGCCTAGAACCTCACATGATTATCAAGGCTTCACAACGATGTGATGCCAAGATGGGAAAAAGGTTAACTCAGATGGTCTCAGGATTTCTAAAAGTGTCTCTTGATATACGCAAGGTATGTGGGAGCTCCACTCCAAAGTAGTGCTGTCTAATGCACAACCGTTCGAAAGGGGCCTTCTGATATACAACTGAGCATGTGAAGTACCTTTTGATATACCTCAAGGGTACGTGAAAGGATGTTCGATATATCAGTGGTATGTGGAAGAACCACACGATCCCTGGGATGTGGTGCAAGAAATAAATGACAGCTCCTACGTTTAAATATGCCGAAACATGACTCTAACCTATCACACCTTGATACAAATTTTAAACCTAATTCTAATGCTTGATTTTATCTTGAATGGTTGGGTGGATGCATGAGGTGAGGACATAAAAAGTAAAACCATGCAGTATGATTGTACAAAATTTCACTTTAACTTTTAAGGTATGCCCTACTTAAGGAAGGGAGAGAGAGGTTCAATTTATTTGAAACAAATAATAAATCCCATACACAAATAAAATAAACTGCTTATTTGGTCCGTTCCTAACTAAAACAAATAAATCTTCTTTTTTGAACTGAAAAAGAAGGGAGATCTCTAATGAAAAGCAAGAAAATATTGTTACAAATATTATACAAAAGTGTTCATATTTTTAAACTAAAGAGAGGATAAACTAATCACAAAATTATACAATAACTTTCATATGGGCTTTCACAAATTTATGAAAAAGGGGAAAAAATACAAAAATCATGTATAACATATGAAGAAAACTGAAATGAATCATTCCTTGTTCGGTTAAAGAAGATAAAAATCAAAGATCTAATAAAAACCAATTTTTATTCAAATCTAACTATGAAGCTTTAAAGACCAACATCAATCAGAATTCTTGAGAATACCTATGGTTTCTTTAGAATACCTATGGATTCATACACAAAATTCTTGAGTTTTCTGCTAAAAAATGAATCGCAAAGTTCAAACAACAACTGTAACTATTTGAAGCACACATCACAAATACCAAAACAAGAATTTAAGACTCAAATACCAAACATGGCTAAGTAGAATACCTGGCACCTCTTCTACATGTGTTGAACATGGTGTCACCAGCCTGAGCATCACTTCTTGTACACGAAAACAGACCAGTGGCACCACTCTATTCTAACAGGGAAAAGGTGGTGACAACTCCAGAAACAAACTTATAACACAACCCAGGATAGGTTCCCAAGATGGGAATTTGAAAAATAAAAAAGCAACATAAAAGTAAGCTACATTCCAAATAATGAACCCAAACAATCACCAGAAATCCTAGTGAACCAAAAACATAAATATCCAAAGGAAGATAGAGGCAAATCAATCAAATTCAAAGTAGATCTACATATTTATCAATTGAAAAAGCATATCTACAAATTGAAAATGAAGGTGGAGGTTTCAACTTATGAAAGATTCATAATTCAAAGTAGTCCCCAGCATAGTCGCTACTTTTGTTAGCTGGAAATACGCACCTCCTGCGGACAGGAGCTAGTTCCCTAGTATGAATGGTTCAGACCTAGAAAAAAACACAAACACCAAATGTTAAACTTCCCCTAGATCTGGTTAATTAGTTGAATGCAATGCCATGATACTTGTCTCAAAGTTTTTCCTCGATATCCCCATAGAAGAACCTATAAAAGATGGAAAACAACAAGAGAAACATGATAGCATAGAATATAATCAACTAGATCTATGCTTGTGACCAAGGAATCAAGCAATATATACACATGCAACAATAAATATGGGAAAGAAAAGACATTTTTTATTAAGAATGATTGGAGAGACTACAACCTTTATTATTGTTGAGAGTTCCTTCCAATGGATCCTTACTTCTAACTTCACCTTTCCTCCAATAGCTCAAGAGTTATTTTGACAGGGTTTGGGTATGCAACACAATTCTTCCTCCTTTTTCCCATGGGGGGTGAGCCAGTATTTAAAGGCATGGGAGGATAGGTATGGTTGAGGATCTCATGGGCGAGGTGGAGATAAGATCCAAAAAGGGAGGCTATCGAGCTCCATCTGGTCCTAAACCATAGGGATGAGGCTCCACTAAGGTAAGCCTCGATAAGCCTCTCGAAGCTTCTCTTTTTTCCTTGAAAAATTAAGCACCGCTCCTCCAATGAAGAAAATGGGCAGTGTTAAGGGAAAACTGCTTCTTGCAATAAGGATAGAAGTAGTGGCACCACTCTTTTCTCATGTATCAGGAGCGTTACCATCTCTTTTATTCTTGGGTAACACTTTTTGTCAATGGGGAAAGAGCGTTACCAGCTCAAAACAAGGAAAAACTGTAAGGGGATATTTTTTCCTAACATTTCTCTAGGGAAAACTTTGAGGGATTGATGCAGACAAGGGAATACCTATCTCATAACATGATGGTGAGGATATTTTGGTGTAACAATAAGAAAACATATTGAATCAAATAATAAAATTTTTACCTGATGTACTTTCATATTTCTACTCATGTCCATAAAATTTCATAGTTTGAAAATTTCCATAAAAGAATTTATCTAGAATATGCCAAGTAGAACTATTTGAAACTGATTTCAGGACCATTCATAAACCCTAAATTCCATGGGGTGTATTGTAGAAAGTATAGGGAACTAATGTTTGGAATTTTACTTGAATTACTTTTGTATGTCTCCTCAGATATTTGTAAATTTCACAGTTTAAAAACCATAAAATAGGTTATAGTGAAAATTCCAAATTGACATGTTTAAAATTAAGTTTTAGGATCATTCAGAAACCATACTTCCACAACGAATATATCAAAATGTATAGAGATAAAACCTTGAAATTTTAACCATATGTACTCAGTGATATTTATTATGTATCCTTAAAATTTCATGGTATGAAACGTACTCAAAAAATAGTTATTGCAAAAGTGTCAAATTGACCTGTTTGAATATTAGTTCATGACTATTTAGTAACCCTAAATTCTATAGGGCATATATAAGAAAGTGTAGTGAAATAACATATGAAATTTTGAGAAAATGTAATTAGATATGTCACTTCCATTTCCTCAAACATTCATCTCCATATTTCCCCCGAAAAAAAGTTATCATGGAAAAGTCAAGCTAACCTGAAATCAATTTCACAACTCTTCCCTTCTGGAATGATATTAATTATTTGCTCATACACTTCTTCAAGTTCTACTACATTTGTATCACACACACTTTCTATCATTACTTAATCCTTTTATACTTTATCATAAAACTTCATGAAGGGACATGCCCATTAAAAAATACATGACACCCATTAATTAAATAATTAATTCCCCTTTTTTATTTCACTTTTCCAAATACCATGGGATTCCAAACCCATGGGTTTGGAACCACAATTTCATATTTTAATTTTTCACATGCACCCCCTTTTTTTTGTTGGTAAGCATAGAAATTTATATTACTGATAGTACAAAAATATGATACATTCAAGCCCGACTAGTGGAGAGACTGATGGTCTGAGTGAAGATTTTACAAATATAGTCTTCCCACAAAAACTAAAAGCCCCACTCCCTTCTCTTCTGGAGAAAAAGGGAGTACCCAAAACCTACGTTCCCCCCGATGCATACTTCAATGAAACTGCAGATCTTAAGCAAGGAGTAAATCTCACTAGAACCTATCCCAAACAGTTATAACACCAGACTATGTAGGGTATATACATAATAGCTGTCAAGACTGAGAGAAAGCCCAGTTTAACAAAAACAACTAAACTTGACTTGAAAACATATTGACAACAAAACAAAAGACAACTAGATGGAGCCGCTAAGCCTTACTGTGGCGTTGGGTTCAGAGGTGATGGAGGTGGCACAACTGGGTGTTCGCCAAGTCTTTCGATCAGCTCACTGGCTATGGAATCTAGCATGCAGAAGCCAACGATTGATTCTTGCTGGTCATTTCTGAAAATAGCCAGCTCTTCCCTGATTCCCATCACCATCTGAAGGTTTGCTTGGATTTCCATGGCCAACAGGATGCGACCCATCTAGAACGGGATGGCAATGAGCGACCTACCTTGGTGGGTTTCATACTCGTTGACCAAATCTGCCTCCTTGATGGCTATCATAGCTTCCACCCTTGCAGAGGTTTTGACCATGTACTGACCTCCCGAATTGAACATCAGTGGGGAAGGACCTTTCTCAACCGAGGAGTTAGTGCTAGTGGATCCCGCTAGCAAGGAATTGCATTCCTCCTCCCCTGATGAGGCATGCTAAAACACGAATAATAGACACAATTGACCTTAGGATAAAAGACACAGACCAGAAAGATCTGGGCTTTGGTGGTCCTCTTCCTTTCCTCATGCCTATAAATAGTTGATCTATTGCTCTGGGAAATGAAGCGTTTGGTTCTCTGTTTCCTCCTTTGTTTCGAAATCAGTCCTTGGGAAACAACCACCTTATGATATTTGTAGTTCATGTGGTTAGATATTAATCTCTTTTATAGTTGTTGAATACTTTGGATATTCTTGAGCATTTGGAGAGAAGACTAAAGATTAAATTAGCCTTTGTTAGTAAGGTACATGTACTTTTTGTCCTATCATTCCTCATATATATCTCAGGAATCCTGTATGTTTACAAGTCAATACTTTATACGTTGGTGACCCCAGACCCTGTGTCATAACGTAGAATCCTTGAACAACAATTGCCAAATTCAAGAGTTTCTGGTTAGCCTTAAACCACCCACTTGGTAGGAAGTCATAAGATTATTCTAACCTTTTATTCAAAGAGCTTCTTCATCCTTTTGCATTTGTCCTTCTCTATATTTCATCTCTTTGAATGGACTCATATGCACTCCTTTGGATTAAGGAGGGATTGTTGGGAACCTAATCCGTTAGGGTTATGTCAAGATGAATGGTCTTTGGGATTCCAAGTGACAACTTGGAAGATGAAACCAAGCATAATTTTAGTTTGTATAAATACGTACATCCCTAATAGAAATATATGTACTTTCACATCAGTTCCATTTGTCTGTGTGGTGCATCATTGTGTATTTACATTTGTGTCAACCAATTTGGATATCTTCCTATATACGCATCTTAACAATTTTAATTATATTTTTCCTAAATTTTTAGTGCATTAATATTTTTTATTTATATTTAATATAATGAATATTAATTATCTATTTTATATTTTTTAATATTAAAATATTTTTATTAATCAGAGTATAGTTGGTAATTAGAAATCAAACTACTTTGACTTCTCATTAATTTATATTTTAAATTAAAATTTCTCAAAGTTTTATGAAAATTATGTATTAATTCATTTATTTTTCTCAATGCAAATTTATTTCCTTAGTTTTTCAATTTTCTTTAATAATTTTTTTTATATGTGACTTAGTTTTTCAATTTTCTTTGACTTAAAGAGCTGTCATGGGGTGATTTCTCTTTGGTTATTTGTCATAGTTAATAAATAAGTTTCAAAAATCAAAATTATAACTAGCTAATTTCGAGGTTTTGACATTGACATGTAGTGGTATATATGTTTAACATGTCTCTTTGGCATTTACATGTAGTGGTATATGTCCTAACACTAACTTGGGTTTTGGTCCTCATTTTATGGTTTCCTTTGTCACCACTTACCACTTGGTTGTATGAATGCTTTCTTATTTTCTTGTTTTAACCTTCATTTACACATTCTCCACCTAGGTAAAAATTAAATAGGAAGAAAATTTACACGTTATTCCTAAATACCCATTTGTTTTCATCATCACTTACTAAAGTAATCGAGTCATAAAAGAGACTTAATTATGTGAGCTAAAAGAATATACTTTTTAGTTAGAAGTCAAACTAAACTGACTTCTCATTACTTTAAAAATTCCCAATTTTTTATAGAAAATATGTATTTACTCAATTTTTTTTCTAATTATATTTTTTTTTTCTTAATTTTTCAACTTTATCCATCAAATATTGTATTGGTTCAAACATCATGATGCGACTTAAATAACAATGTTGAAGTGATTTATTTTTTTATTATTTGTCAAAGTTAACAAATAATTTTCAAAAATAAAATTACAACTAGGTAATTTGAAGGATCTAACATTAACATGTAATGGTATATGTCTTAACATGAACATCGGTTTCTGTCGTCAGACCCTTTTCTTATTGCCTCTTCCACCACCCACCATTTGGTTGCATGCATCCTCTTTATCTTTTTTGTTGTAACACGATTGCATACATTCTCCACTTAAGTTGGAGTGAATCTTGAATTGCATTCACTATGAATTCGGTGATGGCATGCGAACATCGTGCATTTTTAAATCCCCTCGCTTGCATTCACTACAAAACAGAAGTTTAGTGATGGATTCATGCATTTTTAAATCTCCTAGCTTGCATTCACTGCAAACTATGAATTCGATGATGACATCATGTATTTTTAAATATCCTGGATTTGTTCATTGTAGGGAATGACACCCTTCAAATCAAGCAAAGGATTTTCTTTCTTCATTCGATGGCCTCATGCATTTTTAAATTTGTTGTCTTTGTATGCATTACTAAATTTGTTGTCTTTGCATGCATGCTCTGTTTCTTTCTTGTTGTGACATGCTTGCATACATTCTCCACCTTATAAGTAGGAATGAATCTTGGACTGCATTGACTATGAATTTGGTGATGGTGTGATGGAATCATGCATTTTTAAATCTACTTCCCACAACTCCAGATCATGGTTAATGTTCATAGTGGGTGTCTTAATCACCTTGGCCACCATCGCCATCTTGATGCTCATCTCAAAAAAAATATTTCTCCTCTTTGAGATAGAGGAAGCTTGAACCCCCTTGCATCTCGATGTAGAGTGTCTCTCAAGGAACTAAAAGGAAAATATCAACATAGTATTTTTACCATAATTCTATCAATTAGTACACTTAAAAAAATACAATTAGAATTCAAATAATTAGTAATCACTTGATACGAGATAACATGTAATATTGGGGTTGTTCATCTCCTAGATCCAAACCTATTAACGATACCTCCCTGCAACAATTACAAAAAACAATTAATACATAAAAGTAAAAAAGCATTATTTTATGAATTTAATTCATGCTTTATAAGATTTAATGAACATATAAATCTCACTGTGAATATATGAGGCAATGTGGGATATTTCTCATCTTGGATAGGATGTGGAACACTGGGATAGAAAAATTTCTCTGATGAAATGGTGTTGGAGGGGGATGATATAGGTATAGGGTAGGGGGTTGATGTAGGTATGGGGGAGAGGGATGATGTAGGTATATCGACGGGGGTTGATGTAGAATCCAATGTAGACAGAGTCAATTTGGATGGAGCAATAGGGGATAGGTGTGGGATGCAATATATCCCTAATGGTTTTACAAGGGATGGGATCAACCTAGAGGGGATATGGGCATGCCAATCATGGTGGTAGAGTTCCCAATCATAGGACTTAGCATGAACCATGGAAAATATGAGCTAGGTTGAATATATAGATGTATGTGTGGGAATGTTGATTGGATAGTGGGATATGAAACCTGCATAAGCATATGTAATACATTTCAGTAGTAGAAAAAACATGTAAATTAATCATACCAATAAATGAATTTAAAATCAAATATATAATTAATTTCACAAAAGTTACCTGAATGGAGGGTGATCTACTCATCCTATTAGAAGACATGTACTCAATCTCTTCAGCAGGCACTTGTGAAAACAAAACAACATTAAGATTGATTTCTCATATACAAATTTGATAGTTGCAACTAAATAATTTTTTTAATCCTATAATCATGTGACTCATTTAAATACCTATATGTGAGGTGCTGCAATTTCTATCACTTCTTCCATTAAAGAATTAAGTTCCAGAGGAGTAATGTATTTCCACCTTGATTTACTTGTTTCATCTTGAAACAATTGTACATGCAAAAAAACATCAGTTACATATGGAATACTCTAAGTAATGTTTATTTAATAGTTGTAAAATGCACAACTAAAAATATAATCAATCATTTACAACCATTTACAAATCATTTACTAATATCATACATAAAATTATCTCATGTAGGATTGTGCATAGGGCCATAGAAAGTATCGCCGCAATGAGTGCACCGATGGGGAAATTCTTGACCATCTAAAGGATCCTTTTCCCCACTATATGTCATGGATGGTACATGAGAAGTAGGGCTTGAAGGAACCACACTTGATGGTACTCCGTGTTTCTCTTATAGATCATTCCTGGATGATGCCAAAAATGTATTGTGTTGCAACACACTTTGTGTAAGTTGTGATAGTGTAGTGTTTGTCTTATCTAGGAGATCAAGTAAATGAGGTGTCTTTGGGGGAGGTGTTAGGTGTATTCTTAGGAGAAGGTGGCCCTATCAATAGGTTACGCTTAGAATTCGGTCAATCTTGCGTATATCCAAGACCAAGCCCCTAAAACTCACTAATGTAAATCCTGTAGTTGATGTGCATAACCAACACAAATTCCGCATATAGTTTCTAAAGAAAATATAGTGTAACCTCCCTGTTGTTGCAAGGAGATTTTCCAAAAACCATGAAACATAAAATCATCCATTTTTGTTTCCATGGATCATATGGGCACAAATCGATGCAAATGAACCTTTTGAGTGGATAAGAGGGTAAGTGAAACAATAATTAGAGTATGTTTTGAAAAGTTTAACTCTTTGATTTTTTCTTTACTAAGACCAATGGAATACTACTCTCTCATCTTGGCCCTATACTCAATTATGATCAACAATTGATTGTGAGCATTATCAACCAAGGGAATAATGTTGTCAAGGGATGTAGCTAAGGAAAGTATCAGTGGTTCCCTAGTGGGTCTAAGCTCTTGAACCAAGGTTCTCAATTGGTTTAAATTATGGTTAATTTGGCCTTATATGGTTAGGTTCTCCTTGGGGTTAATGTTTACATTGGATTAGGTTCTGGGTTTTGTGTTTTTAGAATATCCTCATGGTTTTTTGTTTGGGGGTATGGTTACTAGCTCTCATCCATTATGATGGAGGAGAGACAATATGCTTTAAAAATATGTTTTTTCTTAAGTTTTGGTTTATTTTTTACAATGTTTAGAATGCATTTTTTTATTAAATCATTGAAAAAACCAATAAAAATGAAATTTTTTAAACAAAATCCTACATGGATGATGCGTTGGAGGCTTGGTAAGTGTAGGGGCATGTGTGCATTCCTTTTCCTAGTCTTTGAAAGTATTTTTGGCTGGAAAAAGTAGGATGAAATGGGGTGGAAATGGGCCTTATCCGAATTTATAATATATAGATAAGCACACACGCACTAATAGAGTGTGCGTGCTACTAGCTCATATGTGCTTTTAATGCATGTGTGTTACTAGAAATGAACATGTTTGTGCCAATGTGGATGCTTCAGTGGAGGTTCAACAATTGCCAGAGCAAAAGTGTGTGTGTTGTATCAAGAGCGTGTGCATGCGTTTTATTTCTAGCACTCCCTCACTTCTATTGCATCTGTTTTGGTTACAATATTGGTGTGAGCGCCATTATATTCACGATTAGATATGAATTATCTATGAAATTAAATAAACACTATTTTTTTATCCTTTTAAGATAAAATACAATAGTATCCAAATAAAACAGTGAAATATGAAGAGGAAAAGGAAAACAAAGTCAAAACTAAGATGAGCAAAATAATGCTAAGGTTAAAATGAAAGAACATGTATAAATTATATCATAAAAAGAATAGATTATTTATTCTCCATAAATTTATTATCCTCATAATGTCATACATGTTATTTATTAATAAAATACACACTTTACCATTAATTCTCACCAAGATATTATCTTAAATAATGATCCTAACCTTGATCCTTTATGGAAATACGAGGAATTTATTTTATCTAGTAGATATAAAATAAAATTTGAAGATTTGGTTGAGAATTTGTTTGGTAGTGAGCTAATGGATATTTTTAGTTCTCAAGTTCTAATCATTTGTAATGGTCTTATGAAGTGGCCAAAATCCAACCAGATGACTTGTATATATGGTTTGGGTTGTACTGTTGTAGATTATGTGATATGAGATATCCTCATACAACTAAACAATAAATTTTGACATTTTAAATGACCATGAGACAGACATTAAACATAGTCCTTTAACCCTAATTTTAAACTTTGATAGGAAAATAAGCCCCATAATAGAGAATTATAATAATCAAAAGAAATTTAATTTGATTAAAATAAAATTGATATATTTTAATGAGATTTAAATATTGAATTAAAGATAGTATTAACAAAGGACAATATTAAAGAGCTCTATTATAATTTTACCACAATCATCTCCACTTCCATTAACAAGTTCTCTATCATGGTGTCATGTAGAAAGGATAATATAACGACCAAACCTTGGTATGCCAAAGAGTGAAAGAATGCAAGAAAATCCATTAGGAATTCTTCCAACGAATCTTTAAAAACTGATAAGATCTCTAGATACAAATCTTTAATTAAAAGGAGAAACAAGGTTGTTATACAAATACAAATCAAGATAACCTTTTTCACCTCTTTAAGGTAGATCCTAAGAAATTATGGAGATAAAATTTGAGTCGTAGAACTACTGAGCTCAATATGATTCCCTTAAGGCACTATAATTCCTACCTTAAAAATATTTACTAATATGTGGATGTCCTAGGAAACATTCAAACCCTTTCTACAAACAAAGAAGTTTTCTCTTTAGAAGAAAAGTAGTTTGGTGTTACGAGACTCGCAAAAGGGAAAGATAAGGACATTGCATGATACCAAGTAGAAATGATAGAATTTAGTATTCTTATCTGCATCTGTCACATCCACGAGCTCTTTAATTTTGCAGTCAAGAAGGTTTTTCCTAAAACCTAGTCAGAAAGCCTCATTGTTCCTATTTTGAAAAATGGAGATAAAAAAGAATACATATAATTATAATACCATTATGGTTATCCATATTTTATCCAAAAAATATGGCATTATTATGGATAGAAATTCAAGAAAAAGTGATAAAAGCTATATAGGATTTCAGATCTATGATTCAACTATGGACCACCTTGTTACTCTCAAGACCATTGTTGAGGATTTTCCAATAATAAAACTAAGACTGAATATTGTTCCTAGTCTATGTGTGTTATTTTTCAAAGATTTATTTCCTATTACTTTTCATTTTTGGTTTGGTTTGAAGTTTCATAGTGATAAATACATTTTGTTTGATTTTATGGTTATAGTTGTTTTGATTTATTTCCTTTTATTTGTTTTAAAGTTTTCCTTTCGCTTATTAGGGGTTATATATTTTTAAAGTCTGAAAAATATTATATTAAAATCTATTAAAATCTTTATATTTAAGATCTAACCCTCATTTTTGAGTCCTTTGTCAAATATTTTCATGAGGAAATTCTTGTAGCAGCTCTGTTTGTCCTATTTTTATCATTATCATTGGGATCATATTAGGAGATGATGGACACGAATTATGGAAAATAAAAACAGGTTTTTGTCCACAACAGACTTATCCACAAAAACCTCTCTCTGTTTTGTAACATCTATTATCGTTTGAGATATTTGAATTCATATGTGTGTCCTATTTTTGAGAGTTTGAATTATTTAATAGTTTCCTGTTTTAGTCACAAATTTCCAGCACGTATTCTGATCAATTGAAGGGGTATTTTTAAAACCAAGAGAGGTTTCTTGTTCATAACAAACTCATTTGAAAAAAAATCTTCAGTGTTTGCACAGGTGTCATGCGTCAATAGATATGGAGGCGTATTTGAGACCCAAATTTTCCAAAATTCGCCAAATTTCCCCAAATCCAATTTGTTATTTTCGGTTAATTAGTCTTTATGGATTTGAAGTAGTTTGTAACTACTTATGGTAACTATCCCAGAATAGACCTAGAAGGTATTTATGGAACTAATCTACCTTTGTGATGATAAAAGGAAGACAAACATACGGTTTTACGGGAGAAATGATGACTCAAGGAGAGGCTCTAAAGTTGATGTATCTCAAGATAAGATTGATAACTCTTATGTAAGTTTAAATACTGTTATTGATTATATACATACTAATAAGCCATTTTACCTTCTATGATGGTTTTATTTATAATCTTTTTGATTACTCAACATACAAATTCATTTCTTGTTTTGTGGAAATTGAACCAGGTGATAGATTAATTTTACTCACAACAATTAACAATTGATCATGCAAAATCACTCACAAAAGAGATTGAAATTGGAGCTGAACACTAAACTATATTAAATCCGTGTACAATAGCCAACCCTGTAATAACATAGGTTTCTGAATAAATAACATACATCAGGGATTTGAATGCATGAGGAGCAATTCGAATCTAGCATAAACCAGGCTTACTAAAAATAAGCAAATCCCCCATCGGTGTAAAAAGATGATCCCAAATCTGTCATGGAGCTCACGAATTGGAAAAATGGCTTAGGCAAGCTAAAGAGTGGTGAAATGGCATCTCATACATGGTTTTGCAAGGAGAAAAGAGTGGAGGATGAAGAGGACAAAAAACTAGTTCACCTCACCTAGTCTAGCTTTTCCATTTGCCTTAAAACATTGAAAAAGCAGGGAATAAAGCAGAAAAAGCAGAAGGGCGCCTAGGAGGCCAGGAATAAAGAAGATTTGATTCCTTAGGCTTTCCCATGTGCTACATGAGTCAAATAAGGCAAGTTCGACCACTATGGATAGGTAAAAGACAACTTGCACAAGGTGGGACACATGAACTAGGATAATAAGACAAAAATACTTAAATTAATGTCTAAGTGGGTAAACTATGGGTTGATTATTCTAACACCCCCCCTTAAGCCTGACTTATGAGTAATATATCAGAAAATTATAGGGCCTAGCAACAAGGCTTAGTCACCCTTTACATACTGCATGTCCATTTAAAACAAGGAAAGAGGCAAAACCAACTTGGGAAAATCCTCCCTTAAACATGGACTGTAAAACAAAATTGTAGAATCTTGTCTTCACTCATTCTTCACAGCATGATCAGAAATCCCCAGAAGTGATTTGCGATTGCTGAATTTCTTCTCACAAAATGCTTTGGTGAAGATATCAGCTACTTGTTCTGAAGATGAACATAAGAGTAGGTGAATGGTGCCATCATGCACAAGTTCTCTGATGTAGTGCATATGGATCTCAATGTGTCTAGTTCTCTGCTTCTGAACTGGATCTTTGTAGATTCGAATGGTACTCTGGTTATCACAGTAGATGGTATTTGAGTACTCTGGTTTGAAGCCACACTCTCCAAGTAATCCCTGCAACCATAAACATTGAGTTGCTACATTAACAACTCCTCTGTACTCTGCTTCTGTAGATGAGAGTGCAATGGCAC